>OZ035881.1:35014313-35614313 GCA_964034835.1 Muscina levida | reverse complement strand
ATTGGTGAGACTAGAGCTTCTGAGACTTTATTTTTGTTATGCTACTAATTGTTCTATTTCTTTTATAAACATTAAAATGATACCTATTGTAGTATTACAGTTAACTGCTTACTAAGTTTTTTATTTAATTAGCATCAGCAATATTATCTTTAAGTATACGTAGTCATTGTACAACCCTCACTTTATGCCACATAACTTGTTGAACTAGTAATAATTGATGGAGCACCATGTGCCGAATCGCGTTACTCCTCCACTATGAAAATTCACTCATTCAACTTTAGTCGTGGCAGCCACAACTAAATTCGCCCTCAATCAAACTTGTATGATGCTCAATGCCCCATGTTCACTCCTCCGTTAATGCCTTATGATGTTCAACAGTTTGTTGGCTGCATTTCAGATGTCATTCATAGTGTGAATATGAACTTTAATGAAAGATTCACTTATTAAAATGTATAATTGTATGATTGCAACGGCGTAGGGGACGAATACACAAAAAAGAGTTAAACTTATGTGAGTCAATTATTGACATTAGTATGATTAAAATAGCTTATGTGGAAAACGAAATTAATAAATGTTGATAAACTCTATGAGTTGAATTCATTTAAAATAAAACGATAAAAATCTAGAACAATTAAAAATTAAAAAAAGTGTCACCAAGGGCTAGCAAGAAAGAATACAACTTTAACTGCATGGAATAAAAAAAGTTCATGGTCTATTGTAGTTGTGAAGGAGATGTAACGAAATATAAAAATTTGGAAGAACTTTCAAAGTTGGCAATGGTTTTTTGGAATTAAATGTAATACAAAAATAATTCCCCTTAGCATGTAGTGAATGATATATGAGTCATTCCATGTCAATCCGAAAACTATTTTAAACGTGTGTTAGGAAAACAAACTCAAAATTTTGGTTACCAATCTGACGATGATCTGACTATTTAATGTCATGTGCTTAAGAAGCGCGAACCTAGTTTGCGCACCAATTATTGCTAGATTAACCTTTTACCTATCGCATACAAGATTTCTGTCTAATGTGTTATGTGAAAAACTAAAGATCATCCTAGCGAATCTGACTAAACCTTATCAGTGTGGCTTTAGAGGCAGTGAACCACGACCAAGCAGGTATTCACACTACGACAAATCCTGGACAAGACTTAAAAATTGCAGTCGGACCTACCATCTGTTTATTAAATACAAAACTACATTCGACAGTTTGATATGATAGAAACTATTCGGAGCCGGGTCACGCATCAATACTGTTATGGTTCAGCAGACATGGATGCAACGAAGGACTCAACTATATGGTTCCGTTGTTGGATTTTACATCATGCCCGGAAATAGTGATCCCTGATAGAGAAGACTGGAAAGATTCCTTACCTTATAGGGGGCTATCCATATTTGCTGATGGTTGAAAATTTAAAACTTGAATAGAATCGGGTATCTTTTGCGAGGATCTAAAGTTTTCAGCAACACTTCCGACTAGATGACGACAGTAGTGTGTTCCAGGCGGATATCTTCGCTATTACGAAATCTGTGGAGCAAATACTGGCAAGAAATTTGGAGGAGATAGTCACAATCTATGTGGACAGTCCAGCGGCCTTAAAAGCCTTAGTATTGAAGGCTATAAAGTCGAGATTAGTGTATAGATGTAGGACGGCGCTCTCGAAACTGTCGGAAAATAGTGTTCGGTTCTGCTGGGTCCCCGGACACAGTGGCATTTCAGGAAACGAGGAAGCGGATGAACTGGAGCGGAAAGGTTCAGCACTGGGACCCGACCTATCGGATGGATCAGTGCGACCACCAATGTGTCACATATACGGAATTGTGACCCGTCACATTGAACGGCTGGCAAATACATCCTGGGAACATCGCACCGACTGTGTGGTGTAAAGGGATATTTGGCCAAGACTGGTTGTAAGACGAACCAGATCACTGTTGGAGCTAGATAGGACGTCCGTTAGACGACTAATTAGAGTAATCACAGGACACTGCGACGTCAGAGCATTTACATCCAACAGGGAGACGATACAGGAGGATTACTGTTGGCTTTGCGACGATGAGGAGGAAATTGAGACCGTTCTGCATTTGTTATGCCATTGCCCTGCTCTTCATAAAAGAAGGAAACAATTCCTCGGAAAATGGTTCTTCGATAGTCTCACTGAACTGTCGTCTTGTAACATGGAGAATCTAGTAAAGTTCATTGATGGCTTGATCTGGCTAAAGGGCAGAGGACCATAGTGTTCCCACGTAATCTCACTACTTGTATATATATATGAAGTTGAAGGAGAGAACTCATCGGAATTATCTTGTTATCTTAGCACTTTTTATCCCTTTTCCACTATTACTATTCTTCTAAACTTATTATTTTATTGTAAAACATTCTTCCCCTTTTATTTCTTCCTTTTAAATCAGGACAATCACAATGGACCATAATGGTCTCCGAGTGTTGTAATGGCATGGTACTGTGCTGTGTCATTACTTGTCCTCAACCTAACCTAACCTAACTATTCGGTAACCCTGCTATGTTGATACGACTTTGTGAATGACTCTGAACGACACAAGGTCGTTAGTGAAAATAGACGACAGCACTTTTCTACCAAGCGTGGCTTAAGACAAGACAAGAGTCTGGCATATGATATCTATAACATCCAAATGACAATGATAATGCGGAAGGCTGCAGTAAACACGACTTGTACCAACTTTAATAAAAGTCGGAATGTTACTGCGGCCTTTTCAAACATTGAGAAGCAGACTGCAGCATTGGTTCTGGTGATAAATGAGGACAAAACCAAGTTATTTGTTTCAACGAACAATAATTCTACACGTTTGGGACGCTGCGTGGATTTTGAAAATTTAACATTGAAGTAAAATATCGTAAAATATTTAAGCCCATGATCGTTATCGGCGAGTATCGTCGTCGTATGAACAATGAGCTGTACTATGAGTGAATGCGCTGCCTTGGAGATGTTGTTCGAATGGATGAAATTGCTCCAGCCCGAGAAGTCTTCGGCAATAAACTCGTTGGACGGCTCAGGAGGGTTAACCAAAACTACATTGGATGGACCAGGTGAAAGAGCTGTTGTCCAAACTGATGGTATATATTATTTGATAAGGTGCAAAAACTGTAACGCATTAAATGAGACGTGTAAGACACAAAGTATCTTAAGACCAAATTAGTTTCAGAACTTTATAAAACAATTGAATAATGTCCGTATGTCTGGCTTGCTTTGCTGGCTGGTTGGCCAGCTGGATGGCTAATGGGCAGGATAACTCGAGTGATCCTCTTCTGATCCTTATGAAAATTTTACAGTATTAATATTTTTTAAATTGAAGTAATGGAGTTGTATATGGGCAAAATTGCCCCACATCCTATACAAAATTACCTATTTATTGATAACTAATATTTGTAATATAAACTTTCAAACGTAAAACTAGAGGATATTTGAATTTGGTCAGTTTAATTATATTGTAATAGTAAACAAACACTAAGAAAACCGAAACATTTGCATCATTGATCCTGGTCACTCCCTTAAAATGACCGAATTGACCCTCATAGTTTTAAATACATATATAGATTTTTTGTAAGTACATTGAATTAAGTCAAATTTTGATATAGATGTACGCTTATGAAAATTTAACTCTATATCGGTTGACTTCTTCGGATAGCTCCTATACAAAATGACCTATTTTTGGAAAATTTGTATTTCTCCCATAACTTCCGAACAATCTGACACCCCCCTTCTGGTACCTCACATACAAATGACTGAATTCACACTCATAGTTTTACTTAAGTATCTTTTAATACCCTCTTCATACGGGTAGGATGGTATATATCATTTGATACGACCCAATAGTGTGACACATAAAAGGAGCTACTTAAGACCTTGGGGCGGGTACACACGATAACTTTCGGAAAACGCAACCGAATATTTTAAAACTTTGCACGAGTTAATATTTTCCCAAAACTACTTACGGTACTGCAAATGGGCTACATGGCCACGCCTCTTCTGGTACCTCATATACAAATATATCAATACATAGTAACATTGATACACTCGACACGATCGTGCATAAAATCCTGTTTTTTGTTAATCTATAACAGGATAAAGTTTGGGACAAAAAATTTAAAGTCTAGCCACGGCCCTTCTAGTACCTCCCATTTTAGAGATGGAGTAATAATGGCAACGCGCTCGTGACCAAATTCTGTATTTAGTAAACCTGATCAGGATAAAGTTTTGGAGAACAAATTGGAAGTCTAGCCACGTCCCTTCCAGTACCTCCCGTACAAATGTAGCACTCCGCCCACTTTAGAAATCGAATAATATTATCATTATACTAGAAAATTTTATGTTTTACTGAGGGTGACGGTATATGTAAGTCGGGTTTGTCGACTGAAACTTTCCTACTGGTTTGGAAGTACACTGAATTCAGTCAAATTTAGCATAAGATGTGTGCTCATGAAAAGTTGACTCAGGAATAAATATGGACTATTTCGGTTGACCTCTTCTGGTACCTCCCATTCAAAATTCCCTATTTCTGGATAAATAATATTTTTCCCATAACTTCTAAACGTTCATCTGGGGGATAATAAATTTAGCCAGTTATTATTCCCTTCACCATGCGCATGAACGGAGTGAAGGGTATATTCATTTTGTTCTTCCATTTGTAACGCCCATAAGGAGGCGTGGTAGGTATGACAATATATATATATATATGATCAGCATCCAAATCTGAGTCGATTTAAAGGTGCCCGTCTGTCCGTCTGTCTGTCCCCGCGATTACGCAGTTTAAGAGATATCGAGCTGAAATTTAGTTTAAGGGCAATCAAGCTGAAATTTTTTATGTGAGCTTCCCTACACTAAGCGGAGGTTAGTATGTTTGTAAGCATGATCGAATTTAAACTACTCCCACATCCCACACAACTTCCCATTTTTGGGGAGTTACAAAATTCATAAAAATAAGCTTCAACTCACCAACTCAAAAACTTATCGGTAAATCGAATAAAATCGATACAAAATTACCGACAAAAGGGTATCTGAGCTTCGGCATAGCCCAAGATAACCGCCTTACTAGTTTTTTTTTGTAATAAGAGGCAAAACCTCAGGAATCCTACACTATTTTTTACATCCCTTCTGGCACCTCCCATATTAATAATCGAAATTGCTCCTCTTATATGCATTTCAGTAGATTTCGTTTTTGCTTTGTTGATTTTTTTCCAGCCATACAAATCGACACCAACGAATTTGGGCGGAAAAATGTTCGCCCGATCAACTAGTATTTTAAAAAGTCTTATACAATTATTTCTGAGGTACCTTAATTAATTACAAATTGGTTGACGAAAATTTTATAAATTGACATATTGTTTGATATGAATCATTTTCGTGATTGCCCTAGTACTCTACCGCACATTTGTTAAAAATTTAATATTCGACGCCTCTGCCAACTTACTTCAAAAACTTTTCGTATCATGAACAATATGTAGGTCACTTAATAGCACATAAGAACAACCAATAACGTATTTAAAGATACATTATCTAATTGCCACCAGTTGATGTAATATTTTTACTTTCTTCGTCTACGACTATTAATCATTTTGATAAACCATCGTAAAAGTTTGCAGACGCTGTTTGTTCCACTGAACTGTTGTTTATATTTTTGAAACTTTCAGATACACATAAAAACATTACAAATTATAAACCCCTTTCACACTCAATAGTTGAAATGATTTATAAATGTATATCCATTAGAAATCAGTCATTGCTTCTATTCCTTTCCATTTCAATAAACATTTTTGTACACAATCCAACCACTTGTCTTGATTCTTCGAAATTAAACCCTTATCAGAAAATAAATAAATAGAAAAAAGGAAATAACCATAATAGATTATAACGATTATGTTGACAGTCCGCATACACACTAGGGTGGGTCGATAAAAAAAGTTGTGCCGGTCACCCCCTAGAATGAAAGATAATTTAAAAACGAATTCAAAAAAAATTTTTATTTTTTTTTGCCACGCCCCTTGACCCCGCGCATTGGGTTTTTTGTTTCCTGTGTCTTCATTTATAGTCCGATCGTAATGTGTGACACATCAATGTTCTTGGACTGACAACAGCTACATTTTCTTCTCTGATCACTTTTGACTCCGACGTCCAATTCTAGAAGTTTCTACCGGAATCTCGGTTTTTACCCCCCTAAGTCAAATTTTTTTCGTAACGATAAAAAAGTTTTTTTAATTCCATGATATTTTCTCTTTTACAGTATATATTTTTATTCATAAACAAAAAAGTTACTGAGGTTTAAAAAAATCAATTTGACGTCGCTAAAGGCCAAAGCTCATTGTTTACAAATGTTGGCGTGGTCGTATTTTGTTTTTTAAACCTCTGTAAATTTTTTGTTTATGAATAAAAATATATACGGTAAAAGAGAAAATATCATAGAATTTAAAAACTTTTTTTATCGTTGCAAAAAAAAATTTGACTTAGGGGGGTAAAAACCGAGATTCCGGTAGAAACTTCTAGAACTTGACGTCGGAGTCAAAAGTGATCAGAGAAGAAAATGTAGCTGTTGTCAGTCCAAGAACATTGATGTGTCACACATTACGATCGGACTATAAATGGAGACACAGGAAACAAAAAACCCAATGCGCGGGGTCAAGGGGCGTGGCAAAAAAAAATAAAATTTTTTTTTGAATTCGTTTTTAAATTATCTTTCATTCTAGGGGGTGACCGGCAAAACTTTTTTTATTTGTATGAAGTGCGACCCACCTTAATACACACAGACAGACAATAAGCTTCATTTATAAAATTAAACCCCACTACGATTGGCTACTGCATTGGATACCTAAAGCAGTTGAAAGGTACTTGAGTGGAAATGAATAGCAAATAATCGCATAAAACAAAGTCATTGATAATTAAGGAATTAATCACATGGAATAGAAGGGCTGTTTTGGCAACCAAATACTTAGATTAAATGCAAATATAAAATAAACAAGTAAATTGTTTTATAAAATATCAAATAATTTCTATGATGGGAACGCTTTGAAAACCTCTGAGTTTAAGGATATAAAACCGACGTAAATTCTTTTGAAATTGTTATTGCTGTAGTATAGATTAGCAACTATACTACAATTGTAAGATATTCTTTGTTTGACACATTGCAGCACAATGGCAAAGTTTCGTAGTATATCTTTTATAACCTTAAATATCAATTTGCTACAACAGTGTCATTCTAATAGGAGTTCACACGGCGCTTTTGTTGACCAATGTGAATTTAAGATGATAATCAGATTATAATCAACAAAAATTGTCAGTAAACATAGTGCAAACTCGAAGCAATTAAGTATATCTCGGTAAAAATCAGTGTTCAGCAGTTTCCGGTTATAATTTAGTAGCGACCACCCCCTTCTTGGATTACATTGATGTATTTCCATACATCAAGTATTTACATTTATAATTCAAGGTTATAGGAGACCCATCACTGACACCTACCATCTACTACTGTGGACAATTGATGGTCTTGTCATTTAATTGCAATCAAAGATGATAATTTATTATGCCAGTGTTTCGGATGTATGCGGTTAATTAGCGTTAATTAGACCAAATTCATGCAATGTATATGATGATAAAAATCAAATATGATAATAAAATATTTCTTATTAGTAATTATTATTTTATTCCTTTTTCATAATAATGCGTAGGGGGAGACATATTTCAGCTTTGAATTAACCGAGAACACAATTAAAAAGATACTAAGAAATCTTGGTTAAAGTGGTATGACTATTGAATGACCTCGGGCTTTGTTATTTAATGCTGACAAATTTATGCTAAGAATATTTTAGATACATGGGAAGGAAGAGTTATATAATTAATTAGTTCATAGCATAAAACGAAAACAAATTGCAACACGTGTATAAAACGGAAAACAACTTTTGAATGTCAAATAATTTTTCTTTTAAACAGAAAAAAATTTTGCTGTGTATATTTGCCCCTAAACCTGTAGAATGAATAATTTATTTCCTCAAACTTAATTTTTCGAAGATAGTTTCATAATATTTAGTAAGTTTTAGACTAATAGAGAAATTTTTGTTAGGTGAACTGTCCGATAAATTGCCTCACGCTATGTTCTTTCTTCAAAATTATTGTGGATACTGTTTAATCTGAGTAAATGAAACTGCCCAATTTTTAAGTCAACTTATTTATGTATTATTTTATGCCTACTTGTGGGAGCGTAAACGGCTGGAGATTTGACTTTCTGTCGTATGCCAGAACTTTACGGGCATGTGTTATAACCAGGGCAACCGGAAATTTGACCTAAAAATCGTGTTTTATGCGCATAAAATATGACCTGAAAAATGGCAAAATATGACCTTAAAATCAACAAATACATGCCCTAAAAAATTAAAATCACACAATTTTTTTCATATGAATTAGAAATATTTTTATTTAAAGTAGAAAAACAGCTTATCGAACAAAAAATGTTGTCTTTTACAACGTAAAAAGTTTTTGTACATTGAGAATAATCTTTTGACATCCACAGATGTAATTGGAGCGATTTTAAGGGACAGTAGATCCACACAATTCTTTACAAATACTTTTCACTTCTTCTAAGCCAACATTTTTTGATATAATCTGATTCAATTTTTTTACTATTAAATTATAAACTTGTTCAAAAAGCGTAAGACCTGATGTTTGCAAATTTTTAATATGTTTTGCAAAAAAACCGTAATTTGAAGCAATAAAAATCAAGTCAGATCTAGTTTGGGGGTCTGTCAAGACATCCTTTGCAGTTTTAATGGATTGTGCATCCTCATCGTTTAATGGACTTAGGACCTTTAAAATGTCTTCATAACTGTTGGCATAGTAGTTAACTGCTTCAAGCCATGTTTCCCATCGTGTTGTTATAGCTTCTGGAGGTAATGGAAGGTCTGGAAACATTTGTTTAAAAAGTTCCTTTCTACATGGAGCTTTTAAAAATACCTTCTTAACATAAGCAATAGTTTTATTTACGTTTTCATATAAACTCCTAATACATTCACACAATAGATGTAGACCATGAAAAATACATGCCAAGTGACGCATTCACTTTCGGATAAAATGCCACTATAGCTTTTGCAGCCTTTACCATGTATGGAGCTGCATCCGTCACAAAAAGCAAAACATTATTCCTATTGAAGTTGACGTCCAGATTTTTGATGGATTGTCCCACAGTCGAGCAATTTTTGAGTAATTAGCCCTTTCCGAAGCTGCTGTATGTAGTACAAATTTCTTACTTGCAATTTCCCTAATACACCTGCTGCTAAAATTTTTGCCACATTTCTGCCTGTTGCATCTATAGTTTCATCGATTGAGATCCACATAAATTGATTTTTAAGTCTTTGCGTGCCGATCTGTTTCTCTTGGGTCTTTTTTAGGATTTGCAGAAGTGTGAATATCTGGTCAGTTGTTGATTTACCAGTTCTAAAGCCTCACTGATAAGGTCCGATCGGGTTGGATAACACTTGCTGTAGTCGTTCACATATCACACTCGACAGGACCTTATATGCGATGGGTAAAAGGCTGATCCCGCGGTAGGTGCAGCACACACCTTGATCACGTCTTTTCAGCACAGAACATAATACGCTCAGATTCCAATCATCTGGCGTGCACTCGTTAACCCAAACCATGCGTAACAGCTGGTTCATGCTCATTATCAGCTCCTCGCCACCGGACTTGAAGAGCTCTGCGGGAGACCGTCGGCACCGGCTGCTTTATTGTTTTTCAGCCGTAATATTGCTCTTCTTACCTCGGCTTGACTTGCTGGTGGGCAATCCAAGCCGTTGTCGACAATTGGCGTGAAACCTTCACGTACACTGCCCACAGCCGGACAGCCATACCGAGAGACTTGGCTCAAACGACTTAAAAAGTCATGAATCGAAACCCTAGGTTTTTTTGAACCATATCAAATGATATATACCCTCCTACCCGTAGGGTGAGGGTATAATAAATATTATGAACAACGTTGCCCAGGTGCCACCACGAAGGTGTGAGTCGGCTTGAAATGCAAGATTCACTTTACATCCCCAACAGCACCCAAACATTGCCTATTTACATTAGTATTATATGGGTATATATTTGCAATATTGCCACAAAGTCTGACACATAATAATACAAAGAAATATGCTGCCTTTCACTATTTTCATTACTGAACTGATTTTAGTGCAAAAACTGTACAAAATAAAATAGCCATACTCAATTTTATGATGTATTACCACCTACAAAATGAATGAAACATTTAAACAACCAGAGAAATATATACATAAAAAATGATAAATGTCTGAGAAAACGAAAAAATTAATTGGACAAGGCTGTGTGAAGCCAAGGGCTTAGAAACTCAGATGATTGTCATAAACATCTGCAATAATAAGACATAACAAATGTGACCGTACTACAAGAGTATACTATTAAAATGTTATTGCAACATGTGGCCACAATGTTGTTAAGGTCAATGAGGCTCGGGGAGTGTAGTTCATACATATATGTATATGAATATATATTTTATATAAATTCAGACATTAAGTTGCATTTTCTGAAACTGTAGGGTGACTTTGAGCGAATTTATATGATAAAAGTTTTATACAAGTAGTTTGACTAATGTCGTATATGTCGTACGAGTATATGATTACAAAGTCAGCAATTTCTAATGTTGACAGTATGTATTTTATTATATTAAATATAGAATTCTAATGCTTATGTTCATTATTTCCAGTAAATTGTTACTCAAGCTGTTGTTTACACAGATTAGCATTAATCATTATCTACTTTATGTTGTTTAGAAACATGTTGCTTTAGAATTTTATATTATACTAACAATTTCGATTAAACTTTAACAACCATAAGCATAATTACTTTTCTTAATATTTTTTCCATTTGCTTACATAGAAATCATGGCTAACGGAGTTTGTGTAATCATCCCACCTACTCCAGTCTCAAGCGCCAACATTAAACGACATCGAAAACTGGTTCAAAAGCCACCAGCAAAAGCCGCCAACTTGTACAAAAAGCCGCGTTAAACAAAAAAAAAACAAACCCATGCTGACTGGCATGAACTGAAACAAAGTAAAAGAGGAGGATGTACGTGTAAAGAAAATGTCAAAATTTCTACCTACGATCAAATTGATGTCTGAAATGAAAAACCTACATAATTTTTATTTTGAGATATGAGAATGTTGCTGTCGTTATTTGTAGTTTCTTACGTCTACGATCCGATTTATTTGAGCAGCTAAACGGTCAATGAACATGTTGTTGTATGTATCGAAACAATAAGGGAGAGCAGCACAGAGCTAACAAGAGAGTTTTAAGCTAAGTTTAAAAAAATTGGAGAGCAGAATGATAAGATTTTAAAATTGAGTAAATAAATCCAAAGAGAGTACATAAGTGAGAGAGAGGTTGCAATGCTAGACAATGTGTTAAGTAAACATGTTGCTGATATATATTTTGAGTTGTTTTTGGAAAATTGTTCGCAATGAACATGTTGCTGAAACAGTTTTAAAGTTGTTTTTCGAAAAATGCCGGTTTGTTTGTTGCACTTTAGTGTTGCTAGACTTTGTTGCTGGCTACATTGAGCCTGCTTGAGTGAGTGGCGGCTCAAGTGAGTGATATTTACTTGCATGTATTTGGATATGTTGTGTGTGGCATGTTTATACTGCATGTAGTAAAGAGTGTTTGTTTGGAGTGTTTTGCCACCATTCACTTGCAAATGCTGAGAGTTTGTTGTGAGTATTTTTTTGGCTGTGTGTGTTGGTTATGTTGCTGAGTATCTCTAGCATTGTGGGTCTTGTGTTATGGATCTGTTTTAGCATTTACTAATTTAGTTGCTTACTGATGGATATACGAAACGGTTTATAGCAAACGGATTGAATATACGAAAATTTGTGTGCGTCTAAAATACACAAATATCTAGCGACTAAAGTGAAGTAAACAAAGTTTCGAGATATTGCAGTGCATATAAAAACTAAAGACGAGTAATGCAATAAAAAAATATTAAAACATAAATAAAAATAATAAAAATCTCTGTGAAACTAAAATTGAATAAAAAAAAGATTTTTTCTTACAAAAAAAAATATAAAAATAATGAATTTTTAAAAATTTTGTGAAACTGGAAATTACAAAGTTATTTTATACAGAACCATAAAGTGATCATTTTCCAAAAAAGTCGGCAATATAAAAAGTAACAAAATATAAGCAATGTAATAAATACCAAAATTTGTGAAAAATAATAAAAAAAATATAATCAACAAATTTAGCCAATTTTAAAAATATTTAAATATTAAAAATAAATACAAATTTTTAAATTAAAAACAAATTACAAAATTGGAAAATATTTTGAATTAAAAAAAAACAAAAAGAACTGAAAAACAAAACAATTTGTAAAAAATTATAAAATAATTGCTTAATAAAGTTGAAAATATTTGCAAATTAATTGCAAAAGGTATAACAATAAAAAAAGTTTAATAAAAGAACGAAAAGTTTTAAACACAATTTAAAAAAGAATTTAACTAATATTTTTATAAAAAAAAAATATACAATAACAACATAAAAAAAAGTTAAAAAAAGTGTGCACAAATTTTCTGTTTATAATTTTTGTATTGACTTATACACCAAAGTTGCACTAAAACCCTTAAAAGTTTGAGAAATAAAAAAAAATTGCACTAATAGAGGAATCATTAAAAAATATAAATATATCTATTGTTTGTTTGATACGTGATAACATATTTCCTGAAACTTCTACGATTGTATTAAATTAGAATTTCGCAAGAAAAAGCTGCTAAATTACCGGAAAACTTAACAAACTTCACAAACAACTCGATTTTCTATTTGTCCATCATCGTCATCATCATCGACGTAGCACATCGTCATTCAGCCACGGTCACGCATGACTAATTTGCCATCAACTGTCAATTGGATATTGTTGTGTGTAATTTAAGCAACATTCAACAAGAAGTTGGAAAAAAAACACTAACCAACAGTCAGCCAACACATGAGAAGAGCGTCAACAAAACGAAAGGCAATCCTCCTGAACACCTGTTTTAAGCCGCAACACAGTTGAACCGCTAAATTCTTGCGTGTACGCGTTGAACATCTGATTCGATGCGTGTTGCAAATAACTCAGCGAACGACAACAAATCGAGGTATCGAGCTGCTGAGATTGAAAAGCAAAACCTGTAACGAACACACACCAAGAAACGCACAAAAGCAACAAAACATAAAAAAGTGCATAAAAAACCAACGAAATCCTAAGAAAATCATAAACCTACAAAAGCGCCAAGTTTTAGCCACCATATAAAACGACCTTGTAAACAATTTTCCTTCAATAACAACAGCAACAAAACAACAGCAACACACCAAGCAATACAACGCTTTGGAACAATAGCAAGAAAAACATACGAATTTAATAACTATTATTGCTACGCCAAAAAGCTCATTCACTCTTTACGGGTTTTTTTCTTCTCCAGTTGTTGTTGTCTGGGCTCATCTTAAGACTTGATGATTTAATTAGCAATTTTGAAGCCTTTGTGTTTTTTTGTGCATAAAAAACATCCACAGCGCATAATTAAAACTATATCTGCAAGTTTTCAACATAAAACCATCACTAACTCATTAACAACTAAACGGTTTGAAAAGTTGGTTGGTTGTTTCTTTTTTGTCGTAATCGTCTTCTTCAACAACATCATAAATTCATAACTTATATAATAAGTCTTGACACAAGACAAGTCGCTGACATTTTACGTCGCTGCATTGGGATTACTTTCATTTGGCGACGAGAGGTTTACAAACTCAGCGCATGGATTAAATATTTCATACGGCCAGCTTTATAATAATTCAACATCTTAATCTTCTGCTGAATATTAGCTGCTGCTGCACTAACTGCTAACAAGGTAAGTTTGAAGAAACTAAACGTTTGTATTGAAAAGTAAAGATCTCATATTAGATACATATAAGTAAGGGTTATTTTTCGTATTTTATTTGTTTTAATGTTGACTTGAGTATAATAATCATTGGATTTTCTTTGCTTCCCCCTTTTACGGCAATTGATTATCATATAATTTTAAAAAACTTTGAACTTGAGTCCAATATTCATACATGCATTGGCTCACCTTTACCGTTTGTGTTAGTGGGATAATAACGCTTTAATGACTGTGTTCGAGATTTCCTAGTTTAAATTATGCTTTCGTTTAAACACTCATAATCATCATTTACTATGATGATTTTGGTTCAAATGTTTAACCAAAATTATCATAGAGTCTAAAGATGACATAATGTCGTCGACATGTATAACTTTTTGTTTGTAAGTAACTGAATTTAGTCAAATATTGCAAAAGTTAAGCGTTGATTTATGAAAAAATCTGAAATGTTTTGTTACCCCTACTGATACGTCCTATATACATTTGCAATTGAACATATGTTTTAAACGTTAGTAGTTGGCAAACGGATACACATGCACACTCTTTTTTACCATGTAACCTTATCATATATAAACATTGCGCTTTTATCCCCTTAACTATCGCATATACTTATTTATGCATGCTATTAACAAGATTCTTAACATATATTAAAGTTTGTTAAGAATTGTTGAATTTAGCTTAAGCTACACAAAACCTCTTACTAGGCACATCTATCATCAATGTCAAATATGACAATATTGATTTACTCCAACATTATCACAATTAAATGTACAGTTTATAAGATAGTCGGTAACAAACAGACACACATACATGCATTTTCTATATTATATATATACACATACTATATAGGCACTGCGGTTTTATATTCTGCAACAGTTTTATATTAAACTAGAATTAGATTGAATTTTGCCTAAACTTAAAGAAACCTCCAACCGCCCATATACCATTATTAGTAATACAGGAACACTGTAAACGAACGTTAAATATGTATACAAAAATTTCGTTAAAATTGGATGTACGGTTTAGAAGTTAGTTGATAACACACAGACACCCCAAAGATTATATTCTACAACATATATATTCTACAAAAATTTCGTTAAAATTTAGAAGTTAGTCGATGACACACAGACACCCCAAATTTTAATTTCTTCAACAGTTTTCTATTAAACAGAAATTACCTTGAATATTGCCTAAACTTAACGAAACCTTCAACCACTCATATAGCATTATTAGTTATGTAGGAACGCTGTAGAAGAACGTTAAGTATTTATACAAAAAATTTAGGTTAGTCGATAACACACAGACATACAAACACACGTTTTTATATGATTTATATAATTTCATTAAAATTGGATGTACGGTTTTGAAGTTAGTCGATAACACACAGACACCCCAAATATTATATTCTGCAACAGTTTTCTATTAAACAAGAATTAGCTTGACTTTTGTCCAAACTTAACGAAACCTCAAACCGCCATATACGATTATTAGTAATACAGAAACACTGTAAAATAACGTTAACTATTTATAAAAAAATTTTGTTAAAATTGGATGTACGGTTTAGAAGTTAGTCGATAACACACAGACACCCCAAAGATTATATTCTGCAACAGTTTTCTACTGAACATGAATTACCCTGAATTTTGCCTAAACTTAAAGAAACTTCCAACCACTCGTAGAGCATTATTAGTAATACAGAAACACTGTAAAGGAACGTTAACTATTTATACAAAAATTTCGTTAAAATTGGATGTACGGTTTTGAAGTTAGTCGATAACACACAGACATAAAAACACACGTTTTTATATGATGGTCATAGTTCCAGAAGAAATTTTTCACAAATCTCAAACAGCGTTCAATATGCTAATTTCGACTCTTTCAGCAGATTCGTTTTCGCTGTTTTTGTAATAAACAGAGGTCAAGAAAAGACTTTTGTTTAGTTTTTCAAATTTGAAATAGAAATTTGTTTAACCTTCGTAGATCATTAGCAGTAATGTAAAAACACCGCCAAGAACGTTGACAACTGCTTACTAATATTTAGTTGTCATTCAATGTATAGTGTAAAAGTTAGTCGCTAACACACATACATACAAACACACGTTTTTAAATGGGGAGCAGAGTTCCAATAGTAATTTTTCGCACATCTCAAATATCTTTCAATTAGCTAATTTCGACTTTTTTATCAGATTCGTTTTTGCTGTTTTTTTGTAATTTACAATGGGCACTATTGTTTGGGTTTTCAAATATGAAATTTAATTTGTTTAACCTTCATATACTATTAGCACTAATGTAGAAACATTGCCTAGACCATTGACAACTGCTTGCTAAAATTTTGTTTTCATTCAATGTATAGTTCAGAAGTTAGTCGTTAACATACAGACATACATATACACTAGGGGTGCAATAGGATTTTATGAATATCCCTAGTAACAGGATTTGCATACGAACCACCCGCTAATTTTATATGGTTGGGAAAAAAAGCATGAGCCAAAATTTGGGGGAGATGGGATGGGGTTAAATGACAGAGCATCGTGGTCAATGTAAGGGGGAAAGCGAAAAAATCCATATCAAGCCCCGCAACCACCTTGGAGTCGTCTATAGGGGGTAAAATATATGACCGACACCCAGTCATTTTTCCGTCCTAACATTTTCCCTCCAATAAATGCATGAGCCAAAATTTAGAGGAGGTGGGGTGGGGTTAAATGACAGAGCATCGCGGTCAAAGTTGGTGGAAAAGGGGAAAAATCCATATCAAGCCCCGCAACAGCCTTGGAGTTGCCTCTAGGGGGGTAAAATGTATGACTGACCCCCAGTTTTTTTTTCGCTCCTAACATTTTTCCCAAGCATACGTACCCCCCATATCCACCCCCTAAGGGGCTCCCATACAAACATCAATTTTATATAAATTTTGCTCCCATCGCTCTAACTGCCCCAAGCGTGGCCATTGAGTAGTCACATGTACGGCCAACCCCTAATATTTGTGAACCCCAACAAGGGGGAGGTGAGGTGGGGTTAAATGACTGATCATCGCGGTCAAAGTTGGGTGGAAAAGGGAAAAATCCACATCAAGCTCCGCAACAGCCTTGGAGTCGCCTCTATAGGAGTAAAATATATGGCCGACCACTAGTCATTTTTTCCTCTTAACATTTTTCCAAAACATACCTACCCTTATCTTCACCCTTAAGGGGGGCTACCATACATAAATCTAATTTTTATAAATTTTGCACACACCGCTCTAACTGCTCCAAACGTGCCCCTAGAGAAGTCAAATGTATGACCGACCCTCAATATTTTTGCAACCCCATCAGTTTCTTAGAACATATCTAACCTCCGTCTTCAACCCTTAAGGTGGTCCCCATACAATTCTTTATTTTTTATAATATTTTAAGAAATCAGCCCCTGCCACTCCCTTTGTGTCTCCTATAGGGGTCAAATATATGACCGACCCCCAGTCATTTTTCCCTCCTAATATTTTCCCCAAACATACCTACCCCTTACCTTCAAGAACTAAGGGGGCTCTCATACAAAAATCAAATTTTTATAAATTTTGCACCCACCGCTCTAACTGCTCCAAACGTGCCCCTAGAGGAGTCAAATGTATGACCGACCCTCAACCCCAACAGTTTCTCAGAAAGTATCTACCCATCCTTTTCAACCCTTAAAGTGGTACTCATAAAATTTTTAAGAAATCAGCTCCTGCCGCTCCCTTTGTGTCTTCAGAGGGGTAATATATATGACCGACCCCTAGTCATTTTTTCCTCTTAACATTTTCCCAAAACATACCTACCCCTTATCATCACACCCTAAGGGGGCTCCCATACAAAAATCAAATTTTTATAAATTTTGCTCCCACTGGTCAAATGTATGACCGAACCCTATTATATTTGCAATGTATTATTTAATTGGTTTGTAATTTAATAGATCTTATTTTCGCATTAAATACTGTTAAAGAAAAGTTGGTATTTTTACATACTGCCAAAGTTGATTGTCGCAATAATGTATGTATGTGTCTGTGTGTTGGCTATAGACTGGTAAGTTGGTAACGCGATGATGATAAAAGTTCGGCTAATAGTTGCCTTAGTGCTAGCGATAGTTTGTAGAGTAAAATGACATGCTTATATAGTGTGTAGAGTGTTGGTTTTTTGTGTTAAAAATGCACAAGTCTGAAAGAAACCAAAAAAGTGTTTAAAACTTTTTTTTTTTAAAAAAGAATCAATTTTTTGTTTATTAATTCGGTTTTCCTTAACAGTCTATCTTGAAATGCTTTTACATGTTTACACTTGTGTCAAATACAAATACATCTTTGTTTACATGATAAGACCATTACATTTATACATTACATTACATATACATTTATGCCATATTCACATAACATAAACAAAATTGTCAAGTTTTGAGAAAATTTAAAAAAAAATCGCCTAAATGGTAGAAATGCTAAACATTACGCGTACTTTGTACAGTCTATAAAAAAACTGAGATTCCAACACCTTGCAATTCTCAATTATTTTAACATATTTGTTGCTATGGGAAAATTTTCTCTTATCCATCTGCATTTGTACACTATTTTTGCTCTCCCACATGTTGGCAGCTGCCTGTAGTAACTCATAATTCATAATTCTTTCGTTTTTTTCGCCTTCAATAGAATAAAAGTATCTGCCAATACTATTTTGTGTATGAGCGAAACATATGGAGAAATTTGTGGAATTTGTATGCCTTGATGAAGACTTCACTTTGCAGCTATACCTCCCCTTCGGCTACTAGTAACAGAATACAGAAGCAGATGCTAGCTTGCACTTTTTGCTTCCAACTAGATCTATGATGCACTTGAATGTATCAAATGCAGCATCTGACGAAACAAAAGAAGCTACTGATCTTCTTCGGGGCGAAACAAAGGCTAACAATTGTTAAGTCCTTTTCACAGGGATTTTTATGCGCACAGATAAACAGGCAACAAAAACAAACGCACACATTTCAACATGCACACACATTGCAACTGCAACAAAAAGAGCATTCAATCACTACAAGTGTGGGAAATTATTTCAAAATTCCTTTTGCACTTGAATCAGTTGAAAAGACAGATGACGGACAGACGGACGCTTAGGCGCACACATGAAGAATCTCAAGCAGATTCACCGGCTTCATTAACGGCTGGGGCATACAAATGGAAGAGCATAACGAACAAAAAATGCTGAGCTGATTTGCTGGTAAAACAGATGGATAGTTTGAATGGTCTCAAAGAAACACACACACACACTCATAGAGAGCAAGTTAAACAGCCCCTCTTGCTCTTTCGCTCTCTATAATATGTTCTTTAAACTGGTGCGCATGCGCACATGTTTTAATGTTCATTTACGCACACCCAGCCACCTTATGTGGCAGGTAGTGAAATTTTCTTCTGAAATCTTCTTAAGATAAACATATGGAAATTTAGATTTACGCTGAGATTTACCAAGGGAAAGTGATCAGTGTGTGCATATGCGTATGGTTTTGGGGACAAAATGGAAATTAAAACAAGATCATCGTCGCTTGGTTTAATACTGGAAATAAAAAAGAACTAGATATGTTAGAATAAAAAAAAATCTTTGTATTTCCGGTTTGTGCTGATGAAAGTGGTCAGAGGAAGAATATCTCTGCTCAATGTAAAGTAAATACTCTTGATGAGGATATCATTTGAGGCAGCTGCTAGAAATTTCAATAGACAAAATTAAAATTTTATGAAGCCACTAGATAGATTTAGTGCGTACAAACAGAGAGAGTGGAGGCGAGAATAAGAGTTCAATAGTTAGTAACTTTTAAGAAAGAAAAATAGCTATGGAAAAGAGTACCCACCAAATAAATCGACGTTTTATACAAAAAACGACAAATGAAATGCATTGCTTAGAGTTTGTAAAGTTAATACAGGTGGTCCGCTAGTAAGTAGTGATTTCACCAACAACGAACTAGTGCCCAGTTCTAGATGATTTGAATAGTATCTTCGAATTGTTTTGTTATATGCAAAATATATTCACACGTTTTTACGGAGTAACTACAAAATGTTTCATGTCTCGCCAAAAAAAATTCCCTTTTTTACGAAAATCCCTTATACAAAACAAATCCCAAACAAACAAAAAGGTTTTGTTTTTCTTCTTAGTAATATTGTGTAACTGATACATTGAACGCCGAACCCAACAGTCATGAAAACGGAAACATTTAAGTTTAAAGTTTACAACAAAAAAACTTTTATTCCATATTTACCCCCTTTAAAATCATATTGCCAATTTCAAGTGCGTTTCAAGTGTTCAAATATTTCTCATACATATTTACGACGATTTTTTTTTTTTGCATAACACATTTTTATAATTTTTTTTTTCTCTTGACATTCTTTACAGATGTACTGTTTGTGTTTCCCTTCAGTTACAGTGTATTTTTTTCTGATTTACTTTTTAAGCCAAGAATAAACTCATTAACTTAAATTTTTTTTGTGCTAATTTTTTTGCATTCACTGCCCGAAATGCAAGTTTAATTGAGCTTATGTTCGTGAGAATATCCTGATTTGTATGCTTTGGTTGTTTTACTCCTTCTCTCTTGCTCTCCCTGCTTTGGGCCCTTTGCCTTATCCCATCTGGAGCACCTCGGGTGGTTGTTTTTATGCACTTTAGTGTTCTCATTAGTATTGGAGGATTTTTTTTTCGTTGTTGCCAGTTTATGCCGAGTGTCCTTCAGAGTGACACTTGAAGCAGACCAGCAGTCATCCAATTCGTAGAACTTCTGACTATTTGATGGACAGTGTAATTTTTTTTATTTTCTATATTAACTATATGTTTTTTTTTTTGTTTTGCATGCTACTGCAGTAAAAATTGTGCCGGCCTGTTAATGAGGCTTTGCTGTTCTCCATCTCTGTTGGCCATGTTTTGCATTATTGATGATGTTGCATGCAACATCCGCTGCAATTTTTATGTAGCTTCAAGTGACATGTTGTCTTGTTCAAGTCATGTCAAAAGTGTCAAAAAGTTTGCTGGGCAATCAGTTGGGAGCAAACTGGGAGCAATGTTAAACAAGATTTAATTCTACTACAAATATTAAATTAATGAAAGGAAATAATTTAAGGTTTTTGTAAATGTAATTGATCACGAAATTTTTGTAATTTTTTTAGACAGACACTGTGTACTTGAAGGTATAGAAAAGTGAAAGACATATTTATGTTCTTAGTTAAAAATAATATAAAATTTTAATACGAATATACTTGTGCGTGTTACTTTTGCCTTCAGTAGATGCTCACAATATGAGGATAAATGAAACGAAACAGGGCCGTACTAGCGTTGTATACAAAATTTACAATTTATAGCTATGGAAAAGTAGTGGATTTAAAATCGACTCTGTTGAATTCTAATCAACTTTTCTTCCAAAAAACATTAAAAAATTAAATAGGATATAAATGTAATTGAGACAGTTGGTCAACACTAGAGACCCCTCTACTAAGAATAGTAATTTTTATATACATATATTTGTGCCTGTAACGTTTTTCTTCATTATATACCTAATATACTTAGATATGTGAACCTCATAAAGAACGTATTGCCATTGTAATACATTTACAACTTATCCCTATCGATGACTGGTACAAACTTGAATTCCATTTTTTAATATACTTAGGAATGAAAATATATCTAAATTGCTGCCTACCGTTTTTCTTACTAATCACCATTACCTATATCTATAATATAATACTGAGCAAAGAAAAAACTACCTTAACACATAATCCTCTTAAACTCTATGGCGCCTACACATATACCTTATTACATTACCATCCTTTTGTCCTTATTGTATTTTCGTTGTTTTTTCTACCTAAGCCAATTATCAGATAAAAAGATTTTGGCAATGTAATTTGTATTAGCTGTAAATTTTCACACATTCTTTGTAATATTTTTGAAAGAAATGTTTTATCAGCATTTCGGGTAAAAAAATAAGAAAAAAGTATTCATATTGTAAAATCGATAAACATCGTTCCCTTGGTAGAGATTATATGTTCTTAATTGTTCGTATATTTGATAACAAAACTAAAAATTTTATCAATAGAAATTTGTTATTTATATCTTCTTAGGTTTTTTTTTCGTAATGCATAACAACAATGCCATATTAACCAACTCATCGTGTAAATAAATCCATATGTGTCTGTTTGTTCGTTACTATTATCTATTTTGTTTATCTAACTTTATTGAAATTCTAGCAGATTGTTGCCAATATGTAAGCGATGGTTTCTATGGTAGTATTAGGCTCGTATTTGAATTTGTGAAGTATTACCCAACCAGTATTTTAAATGTAGTGCTGAATGGACAAATGTGTTAAGTTAAAAATTAGACAGGGTAGCTGCGAGATAAACAAGAGTGGCTTGCGGTATTGCAATGGGTTAGTAAATACCCTATTTACATTTTTGTCACCAAATTACTAAACAACAATACAAAAATATACCAATTTGACATAATCTCAAAAATTCGGGAGTTCCGTGGTTCTATTCCCGGCTTCAGTCATCTAAATTTTACTTTCACTGCCGCCCCCCTCGATGTTGTAGACAGCAACTTCGCAGTATAGTGTCGAATCAATCGGCATGTCTAGTAAAAGCTTTTCTAACAGTGACGTTCGCATTCGTGGATAAACAAGTAGGTGCCGTTTGTTGTAAATCTAAATAGAAAGCGTGTTAGTTCACAACAACGGGAGAAGCTACCCCATACCTCATTCATGGGGTGTAAGGCGAAATGAAGTAAGTAAGCCTACCACGAAGATAGTTGTCACACCAAGTGTACACAGAAAAAAAACACAATTGTTGTTAAGTAATTAAATAAAATTGTTAGCATTCAATTTTGATTTATAACAATTTTTCTATTTGAGAGTGGTTGTAAATTGTCATATTTACAAATTTTCTACTACTGTTCAAATTCAACAAAAATAAAAAAATTGTAAATGTGACAAAATTGGTTATTGTTTTTACAATTTCGGTTGTTGACGCCTTTTTAACTAAATATTTAATTGTATTGACGAAATGGTATTTAATATGACAATTCATTTGTCGTAATTTTTGTCTGTGTAGATAACAGTTCTTTCACCTGGTCCATCCAACGAAGTTGTGGTCGCAACCTCCTGCGCCGCCCATCGAGTTTATTGACGAAAACCCTTCGAACTGGAACATTTTCATCTATCCTTAATACGTGTCCCAGCCAGCGCATTCGGTCTATTACAACGCGCTTGACTACGTCGATATCGTTGTACAGCTCATACAGCTTGTGGTTCATTTGACGACGGTACTCGCCGTTAACGATGATGGGTCCAAATATTTTTCGAAGTATTTTTCTCTCGACGACTCCCAGAAAGGATTGATCCGCTTGTGTCATTTCCCAGGATTCTGCGTTGTAGAGCAAGAAAGTTAGGATCAGAGTCTGGTAGAGTTGGATCTTTGTTCTTCTATAGAGCGCTTTGTCATTAATCGCTTACTTAACGCAGACCAGCAACGGTTTTGATTTCCAGGCTGACATCATTATTTTTGTTTATGGCGGAGCCAATCTACCACTTCAAAGTTATGGTTGTCAACATTCACGCAGCGTCCCAGATGAGTGTCTCTTTGTTCGTTGAAACAAAAAACTTGTTTTCGTCCTCATTTATCACCAGTCCCACTTCCGCCGACTGCATTTCAATGCTCGAAAAGGCTGAAGTAACATTCCGATAGTTAGTCCTACTAGTTGGCACGTCGCCAACCAGTTGGTCCTTCCAACCTCCGTCTTCGAAAACACCCACGATTCTGCAGCATACATCAGCACAGTATTCCGAGATATGGTGGTATTACTTAAGTGCTGTTTAGGTCCGTAAAAAATCTGTCTTGTTGACGGAAGATCCTAGGTAGGTAAACTCATCTTAAAACCTCAAAACAATAAGTTCCAATGTTGGCGGATCCTCCCCATTGAGAGGACTCTTTGTTTGTCGAAGTAATTATAGTTGTTTATAGTCCTCGTTTACCGCTAAATTTATTTTTGCTGTGTCCTTTTTCAACGATGAGACAACTGCAGTAACATCCCGCAAATTTCAATGTCTATATCATCGGCGTAGGGTAGCGGTATGTGGCTGTTGGGGAGTATGGTGACAGACATGTTGACACCAGTCTTTATATGACCATCTCCATAACTCTATTAAATAGAGTACAGGACAGACCATGACCCTGCCTGTGACCTCTTTTCTTGTTCAATAGTTGAGAGAAATCCTTACCATGATGTTCTCTAGGGTACATCTTCAGCCTACATGGCTTCGTATAGCCTATAGCCTTATAGGAGAGTCGAAGGCAGCGTCGATCTGCTTCTCTTGATTTTTCTCCAGGATTTTGTCATAAGATGAATATTTGATCCGTCGTAGATATATCAGGATGTGATTGGCTAACAATAACGTCCACCTTTCAGCCCAAAGCTCCTTATAAATAAAATATTTGTATTTCATTTTCAATTGAAATTAAAAGAAAACAATTGAAATTCAAAAATTTTATTTGATTTTCAAACATTCCATTTAAAATTCCAGACTTGTCAATTAAGATTCAAAAATTCCATTTGAAATTCAAAAAATATCAATTCAAATTCCAATTTACCATTTAAAATTCGAAATATATCTATTGAACATCAAAAGCTGTCAATTGAAATTCAATACACATCAATTGATATTCATAACTCATCTATTGAAATTCCATATTCGTCATTTGAAATTCAAAATTCGTCAATTAAAATTCAAAACATCTTCAAAACTGATAAATTTTGAATTTCAAATGACGAGTTTTTAATTTCAATTGACGAATTTTTAATTTCAAATGACGAGATTTGGATTTCAATTGTTGAATATTGAATATCAATTGATATGTTTCGAATTTCAATTGATGAGTTTTGAATTTCAATTGATATTTTCTGAATTTAAAATGGAAAGTTTGAATTTCAGATTATGTTTTATTGAATTTCAAACGGAATTTTTGACAAATTTTGAATTTCAAATGGAACGTTTGAATTTTAATTGAAGTTCTGCGTTAAATTTCAATAGGAAATGGTGTAGTTTTATTGAAAATTTAATTTAAATTCAAAATTTCATTTAAAATTCCAAAAAATATCAATTCAAATCCATTTGAAATTCGAAAAACATTTATTGAACATCAAAAGTTGTCAATTGAAATTCAATACACATCAATTGATATTTATAACTCATCTATTGAAATTCCATATTCGTCATTTGAAATTTAAAATTCGTCAATTGAAATTCAAAACATCTTCATAACTCTTTCAGCTGATAAATTTTGAATATCAAATGACGAATTTTTAATTTCAATTGACGACTTTTGAATTTCAATTGACGAATTTTAAATTTCAAATGATGAATTTTTAATATCATTTGAGATGTTTCGAATTTCAATTGACAAGTTTTGAATTTCAATTGATATTTTCTGAATTCAAAATGGAAAGTTTAAATTTCAATTGATGTTTTTTTGAATTTCAAACGGAATTTTTGACAAATTTTGAATTTCAAATGGAATGTTTGAATTTTAATCAGAGCTGTAAACTCAATTACAAGTAATCATTACCTACCATGTTCGAAAGTAGTTAAAAGTTAACTACAATTCTAATTACATGAGGAATTGGAATTGAAACTAAAAGTCTCAACTACACAGGTAATTGTACTTGAAGTAATGATTCCTAATTACTTTTCAATTAGCTCAATTACTTTTTAATTACAAGGAATTGAAAGGAATTGACGGAATTGGGAGGAATTGGAAGGAATTAAGAGGAATTGCTGCAATTTGGAAAGGTATTGAAATAATTTTGAAATAAGGGGTAGAAATTGTAAGTTCCACAACAATAAAAAAATTTAGAAAAGGAGAGTGGGAGCAATATATTTTAACATAACGGACCTTTCCAAATTGCAGCAATTCCTCTTAATTCCTTCCAATTCCTCCCAATTCCGTCAATTCCTTTCAATTCCTTGTAATTAAAAAGTAATTGAGCTAATTGAAATGTAATTAGGAATCATTACTTTCAAGTACAATTACCTGTGTAGTTGAGACTTTTAGTTTCAATTCCAATTCCTCATGTAATTAAAATTGTAGTTAACTTTCAATTCCATTTTAGGTGTACTTGTATTTGTAATTGAGCAGTAATGAGTACAAATTGTAATGATTAGTTTACAGCTCTGATTTTAATTGATATTCTTCGAATTTCAATAGAAAATGTTTTAGTTACATACTAATTTTGTATTTTTTTAATTGATTTAATTAAAAATACTTTTACAGCGCTAATTTCTTTTTTATCCCTAATTTCGAATATAAAGCCGTTTATTATTAAATATTTTTTATTGTTCAACCAATTTGAATTAATTTATAATTGATTTTACCCAAACAACTTTTACAGCTCTAAGTTTCTTTTTTCTGCTGTTTATTATTTAATATTTTTTTTTTGCATACATATATTGTACGAAATTTCCACTTCTCTAGGGGCATCCCTTTGTCTGTGCAATTTTTCCCATAGATTTCACTTTCACGCCAGTCATATGATCTACTACTCTACCCAGTACTATTGTTGTTGTTGTTGCTTGCGTTTGTGATAGTTTTATTATCAATTGTTTGAGCTTACACAAAGTTTCCCTTTCGTTTTCTTCTACTCAGCTTAAACTTTAGAAGCAAAAAAAACAAAAAAGATCATTACATTATGAACGATAATTTTCTCCGCAAATTTTGTATAGAAATCTTCATAGCAGCTGTGACGGACGACCTTAAAACACAGCTTAAAAGTAAGAGCAAAAAACCCACACACACACACACACGTACATTTAACAGTAGGAAATCTAGATTAACTATAATTTTCTAGTAACAAATCAAGATCATCTTCATTTCCGCCTGGTCGTGGTGGTGGTGGCGGTGAGAGGGGACTATGATTTTGTACCTTCATAGAGATCATTAAGTTTTAAGAGTCATTCGTTAGACGCCACACACGACGTCACGAATTTCTCTTAAGCAATAAAGTTATTAAAACCAAAAATGATATGAGAATTGATGAAACGAACTCGGGCAGAGTGATGTTAACATGAAAACAGATTAATGTAAAATTATAATTAACCAAATTAGAGGAAATCAAGTTAAAACATTCGAAGCCATGGATACAAGTTAGGTCTTGAGACCCTGGCAACAATGGCGATGGTTTAAACAAATATTTTGTTATTTTTTTATATAGTTTTTTTTTTGTTAAAATTGTCATTTATGATCATCGTTTAAGAATAAAATTTTATCTCATTGGCTTGTTGTTTTTTATAATTACCTTAAGTTGACATTGTGATAATACAGATAATGACATACTTGTGTATTCAATGATCACATACATATATGATATATAATAACTGCAACAAGTTTTTAATATATTCTCAAAGCTACTGGCATTTCTTAAGAAATTTCTATAGATTCGCATTGTTCTATTGCTAGTTGACATCATCTTTAGGCAATTTATATACTAAGCGTGGCTATACTATCAACAATTCCCGACAACTTTCGCATGTAACTATAGTATAAATTCATTTTACTACCCTTACTTATCATACTAGAATCGAAAACAAAATCTCGTACTGCATTCCTCATTAAGCGGAGAATAAGTGATTCTACTGATTACGCCAAATAAACTCTGCATAGTTAAATCATTATATTGAGCCTTTTATGACCTAGAGTGAATTTCATGACCCATACGTAAGTACGTACGGTTAGTAAAGAAAGTGAGTTTATTTTATGGTATTTCTTTAGATTATTTACCTCATTTGACACGTTTATTTTCACTTTTTTACCCATAAACGCAACCGTTTATGGTTAACCGCGCAATTGTTGGAGAGAAACAAATAGAAAAAAAGGCGAAAAAAAAACAATATAAAAGTCACAAAAGCGTTAATTTGAAATTGTTTAAACTTTGTGGGTTATAATAGCCAAAAAAAACAACACCATCGAAGAGACCTCAAAGTTTACAGCTATGTTGTGTTGTGGGTTAATTAAAATCATATAAATATTTAAATTAACGGATACAGTAAATTATAATTTCGTATAGTTAAACTTCAAACCGACACTTTTGTTGTTTTTTTGTGTTTTTTTTTTCAAATTTCAATCAAAGCTTTATTGTAAATATCTAGAGCAAATAGAGAGAGAAAAAAACCAAATTACAGTTAAGCAGAATGGAAAAACTCTTGATCTACAATTGTGTCAGAATTTAAAAAACTTTACAACAGCTACACAATTCATTAGATTCCAATTGACATTCGTTTAGGTTTGTGCGTGTGTGTGATAACCGAATTCTTTCTTTCTTGGGTTTCTATAATACTTTTCGGCTGAGTCATTAGTTTTTAGTATAAAAGAATGGCTGATGGCAACAAAAAAAATAAAACAAACCGCACAAGTAAACATCGCTGGAATGTTAAACTAGCTGCTGCTGCTACTGTAAACAATGGTTAAATGTTAATTTAATACAATAACAACAATAAATAATAACATGAATTTTGCGGATATTAGCAGTTGACAATAAACAGAGAAAAAAATAAGAAACTAACAAGATTTCAGCAGAAATTTGATGACCATAATGGGGGGGGGAAAACCCAATACGAGAATAAAAACTATTGGCTAAATTTACAAAATAGATAATGTTAGCATGTAGTAAATACTAGGCAACTAATATGAAATTAGTAAAAAATTAAAAACTTCACATGAAACCAATAAGTGCATACAAATCCATGTATTTTTTAGTTTTTTACATGATGTATATTATGTGTTAATGATGTATAATTCCATGATGGAAATTATATAGCTTAATTATGAAAATATAGCATTTGAAATTGTTGTACCATCAAATTTTCCCTAGCAAGTTAATTTTCTACATCATGTAAACAATGTGTAGATAATTAAAAATACATACTCTTGTCACTTGTAACGTATTTTAAATTAAAAAATTTTGAAACTTTATATTAAGCAAAGTAACTGGAACAGAAACTATGTATTTTACAATTTGTTACAAGATGTAAGTTATATGTAAAGAATACAAAATATCCGTGGGGCGGATAGAAGCTCATATCTACTTAAGCAATAATAAATAATAATTTTATTTAAAATACAGAAATTGATAATGTTGTCAAGTTGTAAATAGTT
This sequence comes from Muscina levida, assembly GCA_964034835.1. NCBI lineage: Eukaryota > Metazoa > Arthropoda > Insecta > Diptera > Muscidae > Muscina > Muscina levida. Next base: position 35,585,221 of record OZ035881.1, on the reverse strand, counting down.
GGCCACTAATAGGAAGAGATTCAAAAATTTAAAAACTTTGTACAAATTGCTTATTTAAAAATTATTTTACATGATGTAAATTAATTGTAAAAAAGGTATAATTACATGATGGAAAAAACATAGTTGAATTATGATAAGTTAGTATTTCAAATTGTTGTACCATAAAATTTTCCCTTACTCGTTAATTTTTTACATCATGTGAACAATGTGTAGATATTTAAAAATATACACTCTTGTTACTTTTAACTAATTTAAATATTAAAAAAATTTTAAATTTTAAAGCTTTATATTAAACGAGGTTATGGAACAGAAACGATGTATTTTACAAATTGTTACATGATGTAAATTATATGTAAATAATACAAAATGTCCATGGAGACGGATAACAGCTAATATCTAACTAGGCAACAATAAATAATAATTTGATAAATAATATAAAATTTGATAAAGCTAGCAAGTAGTAGTGAACACGAATGAAGCAATATAACTTCCTACAAATCCATGTATTATACACTTTTTTACATGATTTATAATTCCGTGATATAATAAAGATATCATTAATATGATAATTTAGTCTTTTAAATTGTTGTACTATCAAATTTCCCCTAAATACTTAATTATTTACATCATGTAAACAATGTGTGTAGATAATTGAAAATACACACTCTTGTTACTTATTACTTATTTTTTATATTAAAAGACTTTAAAATATTTATACTTTTTACTAAGCAATGTAATTGAAACTGAATTAATGTATTTTACAATTTGTTACAAGATGTAAATTATATGTAAATAATACAAAATATACATGTGGACTACTAATACTTAGCCAATAAAAATAATTATTTGGTTAATAATATAAAATTTGATAATGTTGGCAAGTAGTAGTAAACACGTATAAAGCAAAAATAATGGAATTATGATGTATAATTCCATATAATTCCATAGCTTAAATATGATAATTCAGCATTTCAAATTGTTGTACCATCGAATTTTCCCTAACAAGTTAATTTTCTACATCATGTAAACAATGTGTAGATAATTGAAAATACGCACTCCTGTTACATGTTTTATATATAAAGACTTTAAATTTCTAAAACTTTATAGTAAACAAAATTATTGTAACAGAATTGATGTATTTTACAATTTGTCACATTATGTTAATTATATGTAAATAATACAAAATGTCCATGGAGACGAATAACAGCTAATAGTTATCTACTTAGGTAACAACAACAAATATATACATTGATAATTCAATATTTCATATTATTATACAATCAATTTTTCTTCATGTAGTTAATTTTTTACATCGTGTAGGTAAATGAAAATACTCGAATAGTTGTAACGTTTTGTGGGTTCATATGAACAACTTAAATTAAAATTGCTACAACATATATCGTCAATTTTTTGCATACGTGTAAACTATAGATAATATTTTACATCATGGCAACAATGTGTAGAAAAGTAATGAGTTATGATAATTCAGTATTACAAATTATTACAAAATTACTTTTTTTTTCATCTTGTAAATTTTTTACATCATCTTAAGAACGTGTAGATAAAAACATATAGTCACATAATAGTTACTTTTGGCTAAAATATATTTCCCTTAATTTATTAGTCAATTTTTTACATCATGCATACGTGTAGATAATAGTTAATATATTACATCATGGTAACAATGTATAACTAAGTAATTAATAGTGATGAAATAATTTTTGTAATTATAACGTAATAACATTTTGTGTATATAGTTAATTTTTTACATCGTGACCGGCCTTGGCATAGTGGTTAGAACACGCGACTACCATGCGGGAGATCGCAGTTTCAAACCTGGCTCCAGTCATCTTAAAAAAGAAAAAAGAAATAAAATTTTCTTTCATTGTCAGCTCCCCTCGAATGTTGTTTGACAGCAACTTCGCAGTATTAAACGTCGATTCAATCGTCGTGTCTAGTAAGAGCTTCTCAAAACAGTGACGTTCGCATTCGTCGATAAATAAGTAGGTGCCGTTAGTTGTGAATCTAAAAATAGAAAGCGTGTTAATTCACAACAACGCGAGAAGCTATCCCATACCTCATTCATGGGGTGCAAAGGGAAATTAAGTAAGTTTTTTTTACATTGTGTAAACTATATGTGTGGACCGGCCGCGGCATAATGGTTAGAACATGACATGCGGGAGATCCGTGGTACGGTACCCGGCTCCAGTCATATACATTTTTCTTTCATTGCCGGCCCCCTCGATAGTGTCGAGATAATCGACATGTCTAGTAAAAGCTTCTCAAACAGTGACATTCGCATTCGTCGATAAACAAGTAGGTGCCGTTTGTTATGAATCTATAATTCACAACAACGCGAAAAGCATCCCATACATCATTCATGGGGTGTAAATATTAAGAGCATTTCTAAATTTACTTTCATTAAATTTTGACATGATGTAGAAAATGTTTAAATTGTTCGTTTTTACATGTTGTAAACAACAACTGAACTATGTAAAATTCACAAATAATAAGTTTGCCCATTTCTAGAACTACTTTCAACTGTATTAAGAGCATTTTAAAAAATATGAATTCTAAATTTACTTTCTGACGATTTTAACACGATGTAAAGAATGTGTAAATTGTATTTTTCTACATGGTGTAAACTTTAAGTATATAAAACAAAATCAGAAAATAATGTGTTTAAGCCTTGATAATATTTCGCTATGTTGAAGAGTTTTTGAACGAGTTTACTCTAAATTTACTTTCATTGAACTTTGAGATGATGTAGAAAATGTTTAAATTGTTCGTTTTTACATGTTGTAAACTACAAGTAAATTAAAAAAAATCAACAAATAATACGTTTAACCTTTGAGATAATATTTTGCTATGATAACGCGTTTTTGAACGAGTTTACTCTAAATTTATTTTCATTGGATATTGACATGATGTAGAAAATGTTTAAATTTTTCGTTTTTACATGTTGTAAATTACAACTGAACTAAGTAAAATTCACAAATAATAAGTTTACCCATTTGTAGAACTACTTTCGGCTGTATTAAGAACATTTGAACAAAATATGAATTCTAAATTTTCTTTCTGACCATTTTAGCACGATGTAAAGAATGTGTAAATTATGTTTTTCCACATGTTGTAAACTACAAGTAAATTACGTAAAATCAACAAGTAATGTGTTTGACCCTTGTAGATAATATTTCGCTATGATGAAGTGTTTTTGAAAAATTTTACTCTAAATTTACTTTTATTAAATTTTGACATAATGTAGAAAATGTTTAAATTGTTTAATTTTTACATGTTGTAAACTACAAGTAAATTACAAAAAATCAACAAATAATGAAGCGTTTTTAAAAGATTTTACTCTAAATTTACTTTTATTTGATTTTGACATGATGTAGGAAATGTTTAAATTGTTTAATTTTTACATGTTGTAAACTACAAGTAAATTACAAAAATCAACAAATACTACGTTTAACCCTTGTAGATAATATTTCGCTATGATGACGCGTTTTTGACAAATTTTACTCTAAATTTACTTTCATTAGATTTTGACATGATGTAGAAAATGTTTAAAGTTTTAGTTTTTGCATGTTGTAAACTACAAGTTATTTACAAAAAAATGAACAAATAATACGTTTAACCTTTGTAGATAATATTTCGCTATGACGACGCGTTTTTAAAAGATTTTACTCTAAATTTATTTTTATTGAATTTTGACATGATGTAGAAAATGTTTAAATTGTTTATTTTTTACATGTTATAAACTACAACTGAACTAAGTAAAATTCACAAATAATACGTTAAACTTTTGTAGAATAATGTTCATCTGTTTTGTAAGGAATTTAAGAAACAGATATTTTAAAAATACTTCCTGAGAAGTTTGACACTATGTAAAGGATATACGTAGTAATTATGCAGCATGTGACGTAGGAAAGAAAAAATTATATCTTAACCTTTGGCAGAGCATATTTCGCTTGTTTTAGTATCATTTAAATAACTACTTCATTTACACTTATTTTGGCACGATGTAAAACTGACATCGTAGCACAAAAATTAAATATTATATGCCCAGTACTTTTGTGTAATTTTTGTTTTTATCTCTAAGATCCGTTTTCATTAGAAATGTAACAAATCACTGCTGACCACAATAACTAAATTATCAGCTATTTAATTTATGCATTTGGAATGTTAAATGTAACACACCTTCGCCTCTGAGACTTTATGTGCATTGTTACAAATTTACACTTATGGGGGAATGATGGACGGTGGCTGTGCGGATAACGTACATATGATCGATTGATATAAGCGGATTTGTCATAAATGTTTATTACAGCGTTGAAGTTAAAGCGATATGTTGCAATAGAAAAATTTATTGATTTTGCCATAACTCAATAAAGTAAAATAGCTTTTGAATAATTAGAAGGCATAGCTAAAGCTAAAGTGGGGTAGGACGAATTTTTAACTACTATGGTGTATAGAGGGGTAGAATTTGTGGAATAGAATTTGAACGGAATTTAATTATAAATATAATTTCAATTTGGAAACGCAATATAGAACATTTCTAAAAGGACAACCAAGTGTAAGGTATTTAGTGATTCCTAGTTTGAAGATTTCGTTTGGAGATTAGAACAACATTTCAGTTATATATGTAAGTATTGTGTAAAACACAAAAAAGGGCATGTGGCCTTTTTTCAGCTTAAAATAAGTACTTTTTATTTGTGTTTTTTTTTCTTTTTCAAAATTCTCAATAACCTACCTGTCTGGCATAACAAATGTGAGCGACCGCAAATCCTCGGCTTGGCCACACAATCTAGATTAAGTAACATTACAAAATTGTCTCACACATCTAGGCTGGCCTATATCACAATGAATGTAAGGGTCATCTTAACAGTCGACACCTTACAAAATTCCAATAATTGTACTGGCTTGCCTTTATTTCCTTAGAATGCTTAAATGGCTCCTAAATGTTGTAACATCACGTAATGTCTGCCATCTTTATGTTACATTATCGTTATCGATGGACATGCGGCTACACCTGACTGAATATTTTGCTATACCTCATCATCTGCACCACACTCTGTCCAAAGTCCTTTAAAATCACGTAGTTACTCGTTGTTCTGCTCGTTAGAGTAACTGTTCATGTCGCAAGGATTATGGTTGAATAACTATCAATAATGATTGTTTACAATACAAAGCGACGTGTAGTACTTACATCGAGAACATAATTTCCTACCAGCAGGTAGAAAATGTATGAATTGGTTTGGTTCTTTTTTAGCTACAAAAAGAAAAAGGTAAACATAACTTAAACTTTAAAACGTGATTGAAATATAGGACAGGAAGGTGGAAAGAAAGGACCAATCTTTTCAGTGGTGGATGGCTAAATTAAATAATAAACAGGAAATCAAAAATCGATAGCAGCTAGGTATAGAACAGAATGCTGTACGAGTATTCTCCTTAAATTCTCTTTAAATACAAAAATATCAAATTCCATTTGGAAGACATCCAATACCCCTTATATTTGGAAGCGAGAGGGTATGTGTATGAAATCCCTCTGCCTTCTTTTCAAAGGCCTCTGGCATGCCTTCATAAAAGTTGAAAAAAAACGTATTAACAATTCTTTCCATTTAGAAGGCATGCAATACCCCTGCTATTTGGAAGCGAGAGGGGATGTGTATGAAATCCCTCTGCCTTCTTTTTACATGTCTTTGGCAGGTCAGTCCATAAAATGCCTAAATCTGAAGGAAACTCATGCGTTCTGTATTCCTTATTTTAAATGTTATTCCCAAATAATGACTACTGCATGCATTATATGAGGAAGGCCTCTCAAATTTCGCCGCTGGGATGTTGCTTGCACATATTTTCCATATTTGCACATATACTTCCATATTTTTGTTTTTGGGTCTTCCCTAAAACGATTAAAATTTATTGTTGCATTTCACTAGTATTAGTTATACTAATAAATGCATACTTTTTTTTACAATTTTAATCTAATATAATCCAGTTTTATGCAGTTTAATTAAATTTATGTGGAAATCTTCAGAATTAAAGAGAAATTTAAAATGACTTTTCAGCTCATTGAAATAATTAAATACCCAAATAAATACCCAAAAAAGGTATTTACCTGGTATTTACCGGGTATTTACCCTTAAAAAGGGTAAATACCGGGTAGAATCCCATCTCTATTCATGGTTAAAGTGTTTCATTATAATTATAATGATTTAAAGCCAATATTTCACTGTATTAGTGTTTGAGGGGAGGGTAAACCACCTTTAATTTCGCTTGGAGCTCTTTTTTATTGCTTCCACATGAAATTCATTATCTCTAAGTAGCCTAAATTGATTATTCAAATGCGGTTTTGTGTTCGCGATGCTCTTAATTACAACATTATACAAATAATGTACCTCCTCCCCCATGTAACACTACTAATTTTCTTCTCCCTGTGTGTCTGTGTGTGTATATCATAAAAGTGCACATTATTTACATGCTTATAGTGGTTTTCTTTATAGTATATTGGCTAATCTTTATGGTAATGGTCAATTATTCTAAGAAATATGGATCTGATGAAATAAATTCAAAGGCAGATGGGTGGCTATGGTATATTTCAAAAAAGCAGATAGAAAAGTTTAAAGAATTGCATCAATAATATTTAAAAAATTCTTCTATTTCGTGAAACTAAATCTATTGTAATGGGTGATTCATTATGAACGTTTGTTTTCACTTTAGAACAATAGCATAAAAATAGAATTGGATGATTGAATCTTTATTATGAGCCGCAAGAGCAATCTCTGACATTTAGTTTTTAAAGATAATTTTATTGAAGAGTTGGCAGTAACTACGTTAAAGGAGGTGGTCAATCTTTCAATCACTTTTTTTAGGTGGGGCTATTCGGAAGGTTCCAATTACGATCTTTTTTTCAAGCATTGCGACCAGTATTACGCGAAATATGCCGGCAAGTCTTAAATGGTAACTGGCTTACCGAAAAAGCCCTATTGGCTTCACTTAACTGCAATACAGAATTCAATTTTAACGCCCATAAGGAGGCATGGTAGGTGTGACAATCCCTATTGGACCCTAATAATATTATAAATGTAAATGTTTGCCTGTTTGCGTGCTTGTGTCACGTCAATGAAATTTGGTTATATATTTTTGACCCAATGGGCGGTGTGGGTGTGGCAAAACTTTTTTAAGAGCTAGAGAGGTAAAATTTAATACCCATATAGTACTCGACAACGCTAATTAGAATAAGCAGACGAACTTTAAATTTTGGACCTAATGGGCGGTTAGAGTTTTAGAGCAAGAGAGGTAAAATTTGATACCCAGATAGTACTCGACAGCACGAATATAAGTATGCAGACGAAATTTGAATTGTTGACCCAATGGGCGGTTGTAGGCATGGCGAAACAATTTTTTACAGCTACAGATATAAAATTTGATTCCCATATAGTACTTGACAACGCGAATATGAATAAGCAGGCGAAATTTTAATTTTAGAATCAATAGGCGAAGTGGGAGTGGCTTAACTAGAGAAATTTGAGAGCTAAAGGAATACAATTTGATACCCAAAAAGTACTAGAGAACACGTATATGAATATACAGACGAAAGTTAACTTTTTGACCCAATGGGCGGAATGGGCGTGGCAAAACTTTTTTTTATAGCTAAAGCGATACAATTTGATACCCAGATAGTACTCGACAGCACGAATATAAATATTCCGACAAAATTTTAATTTTGGACCCAATGGGCGGAGTGGGCATGGTAAAACTTTTCTGAAACTAAAAAGAAACAATTTGATACACACATAGTACTCGACAGCGCGAATATGAATATGCAGACGAAATTTTAATGTTTGATCCAATGGGCGGACTGGATGTGGCAATACTTTTTTTTAGAGCTAGAGAGATTCAATTTTATAGAACCGATGGGCGGAGTGGGCGTGGCAAAACTTTTTTTTAGGGCTAGAGAGATACAATTTGATACCCAAAAAGTACTAGAGAACCAGTATATGAATATACAGATGAAATTTAAATTTTTGACTCAATGGGCGGTGTGGGCGTGGCAAAACTTTTTTCAGAGCTAGAGAGATACAATTTGATACTCATATAGTACTAGACAACGCGAACATGAATAAGCAGACGAAATTGTGGACCCAATGGGCGATGTGGGACTGGCAAAACTTTTCTTTAGAGCTAGAGAGATAAAATTTAATACACAGATTGTACTCGACAACACGAATATGAATAAGCAAACAAAATTTGAATTTTTGATCCAATTTGTGGGAGTGGGCGCGGCATAATTTTTTTGGGGGGATTCTGAACTGTATTTTAGCGTTTGACAGATGCAACCTGATAAATAGATATTACTCGGCACAGCAATTACAAATATTCCATTAGTGGGCTGAGGTAAACCCTAGAAAATAAAATTTGGTACACAGATAGTATTCGGCAGTACAATTACAAAATTGCAGACTATAATTGTAACTGTTTTTATGCCCTAGAAAGATAACATTTGATACACAGATAGCAATCGGCACTACAATTAAAAATTTATTACTTACTTACTTAATTTCCCTTTGCACCCCATGAATGAGGTATGGGATAGCTTCTCGCGTTGTTGTGAATTAACACGCTTTCTATTTTTAGATTCGCAACTAACGGCACCTACTTGTTTATCGACGAATGCGAACGTCACTGTTTGAGAAGCTCTTACTAGATACGACGATTGAATCGACGCTTAATACTGCGAAGTTGCTGTCAACAACATTCAAGAGGAGCCGACAATGAAAGAAAATTTAATTTTTTTTTTTCTTTTAAGATGACTGGAGCCAGGTTTGAACCTGCGATCTCCCGCATGGTAGTCGCGTGTTCTAACCACTATGCCACGGCCGGTGGCATAGTTCCTTTATTAAGGAACTTTTAATTGTCGATCTGTGGGCGAAGGGGCGTAGCAAAACCATATATTAGCCCTAGAGGGTTACCATTTGGTAGGTATACGGGTAGTACTCAGCACTTTTCAGACCAAATATTTATTTTCGATTAGTAGATGCAAGGAGGGCCAACAGAAGTCATCCAATGTTGCTAGACTCTCATTTTTTTCTAAATGAAAACTTCGATTTTGGTTTTTGATTATGTTTATTTGAATTTTTAGAATTTTATTGGTTAAGTCGAGAAGATGATATCTGCCAATGGGCGATTGCCATACGGGCTCGTTTTATGGAATTTTCCATCACTTCGGCGAAAATTTCGGGCGACAGATTCTCGCACTCGTGACGAATGTTGTTCTTGAGGCCTCCAGGGTCTCGGCCTTGCTCACGTAAACACGGGACTTCAAAAAACCCCAAAAAAAAAAGTCTGGAACGGTAAAATCGGGCTATCTTGCGGGCCAGTGCAAATCGCCTAAACGAAAGATGAGGCGACCTGGAAACGCCTCCTTGAGAATGTCGGTTGTGGCTCGCGGAGTGTGTGTCGTAGCTCCCGTCTTGTTGGAACCACATGTCCTCCATTCATATTCGTCCAATTGCGGCAGAAAAAACTAGGTTAACATGGCCCTATAGCGCGCACCGTCCACTGTTGCCGTTTGACCAGCGGCGTTCTCGAAAAAAATGAGTGGCTGTAACGGCTCTTCGTGCATCACTCGTGGATTTTCTGTGCCGCAGAAGCGATAGTATTGCTTGTTCACGTCTTCGCTAAGGTGGAAATGAGCCTCATCGCTTATTATGATTTTGGTCGAAAAATCGTCCATATCGTCCTGGAAATTGAGGATGGCTTGGGCGTAGGTTACACGCGTTTGGCGGTCGCCAAGCGGCAGCTGATGCACGGACTGAACTTTGTACGGGAATATGCGCAGGTTCTTGACCAAAATTCGCCTTAGGGACGACAGGCTGATGGCTAATTGCAAGGCACGGCGTCTGGTCGATGTTTCGGGCGACAGCACGGCTTCCTCGGCAACAGCGGCGATATTCTCGACAGAAGGTGTGTTCCGGGGCCAGCCACTCTTGCAACGTCTAGTGTGGTCCCATACTCTTCAACGGGAATCGCCGACGGAATTCGCGCTGAGCCATCTCCACAGACGAATTGTTACGCAAAAAAATAGGCACGATTATTCTTCGTTCTTGGGGAGTGTATCGCTCCATGGCTTGTTTACTTGTATTCTATATCTGTCTAGTCTACAAATGTCGAAACAGATTTGACATTGGCGACCATTTGCAAAAATAAGAGCATCAAGCTATTATCTCTTTTGGCCCACCTTGTATATTAAGGCCAACATTTTTTTTTTTTTGATTCTCCACACTACGGGCTGAGTGTGGCCAGTTAAGGTCGCATTCCATCCAAAGCGTACACTGAGTCTTAGTTGGATATAGCGGGCTTGTAAGGTGGAATATGCAAAACATATATTAAGTTATATATTAATTAAGTTAATTAAAATACATTTGACAGAAAGCTGAGTAATTTGGTGAAATTTTTGCGGTATAATTTTATTTCACAATAAATTGTCGAAAAGTACAGCCTACAAATAAGATATGACATTGATTCCAGTTATGCGGAATTTGGAAAAGAAGACAAATGCATAACAAAGCCAATTAATGAATCACACTTAATACAAGATGGCATATGCAATTTTCCTAAGTACAAATTGCAGGCAACAATTATAGTTTTAGTTCTTCTTCGATACAATAATTATAGTTTTATGTACCCTTGAAATTGATGTCTACATTTTGGTTTGAAACCTTGCTAAACTTGCATCTCTTTGTATAATCTGGGTTATATTATTCACATTGAGAATTATAATTAGATGCTGATATGCGCCGCATACGCGTAACCTGTTTTCTATAAAGTTCATTGGAATCATGAATGAAGTGGAAGTTTCACTTAACCGCCAAATTCCGAGTAAATTGGTATGATTAAGCTTCCAGATGCCGGCTTTACCCCAGGCAACGGTTTAACAAGTGTATGCTAATATAATACACTAAGCTACCTTAGGCTGTGGTTATCGATACCAACGAAAATATGAATGAAACTTAATGTAAAACCAACAAAATGTTTCAATTAATTAACATTCCTAATGAAAACGAAAAAACACACACACACACAATCAGTGGACATATCTATAATGGACTGCGTTAAAATAGATAACAAAAAAAAAAGAAATAAAGTAAATATTTGATACCATTAGATTCGTTATGGCATCGTTTTAATATCTTGCTTATTGTTTGTGTTTAATGTTTAATGGGTCTATAAATTAGATTTAAGAGAAACAAAAAAAAATCTCCAAAATTTTGGTATTAATTTTAAGTGTGTACACAAACTTTGGATAATGTTCCCACAGCTAAAAACATGTATTTGCAATTATTTATATTTTTGTTTTAATAAAAACTTGTCATTACATGCACACGCTAACTTAAGTCCCTCCTAAGTATTAATTATGTGTTGGTGTTTAATATGGTGGTTTTTTCCCGTATCTCTTGGTTTGTTAATTAAGTATTTTTTTTTTCTTATGAGTTTGTTTACAGTGTAATATGTTTTTTGGGGGGTAGGGGTTTCGTGTCAATTGACAGGCTTAGCATAAGACTTAATACCAGACGACAACGACCACTACGTAATGTTGATTTGATGTGATGGAGCTGTTCATTGACAACTCACTGGTCTTAACAGCAGCTGTACCTTATAATTATGATAGACACAAGTGTTGGAGTAACCTTCGCATTGAGGGGTTTTTGGGTGACTTTATGAATATTTTTTTTAGACAATGAGTTTGGGCAATGAAGAGACATGAATGTAGGTTACTTGAGGAAAAATGCGTAAATCGTTGGTTTTTATTTGGGAAATCAAATTTGTTTAACGCTCTTTCTTAAAATACTCTCTGTGTTTTCGAGAACATCGAAAGGTATGTCAGAACTGATCCCATGCAGTGTTTTACAACATTACTATAGTCTATTGCTTCGACACAGTGATAGGCTTCACATAGCCTCATGAGGCGGGCAATATCGGTTTTATTTCACACAGACACCAATTCGCCAAATCACACGTACTGGTAAGTTTTGTTTTATACGCAATAGTAATTATCTGCTTGAGTGTTATGAAAGCAACACTACACACGCTTTTATCGTATACAACACTGAACAATTTTCAACACTTGTTAGGAGAGCACCACATTTTCACCGTTTACTATTCGAAAGCGCTGACGCTTCCTGTACCAACTCTACACTATAGTTCACTGCCTCAATACAGTGATAGGCATCACATAGCCTCGCGAGGTGCGTAATAATCGTTTCCATTTCACACAGACACCTATTCGCCAATTTACACGTACTCGTAAGTTTTGTTTCATACAAAACAGTCAGTCTCTGCTTGAATGTTATGAAAGCAACACCACACACGCTTGTTTTGTATACAACACTGAACAATGATCAACAATTGTTGGGAGAGCACAACATTTTTATCGTGTACTATTCGAAAGCGCTGATGCTTCCTTTGCGACCGCACACATGCATGTTTTATGTTTTGTGGGTGACTTTATGAATATTTTTTGTAGACAATCGGTTTGAGCGATGATCAGACATAGATGAAGGTTATTTGAGAAAAAATGCGTAAATCGTTGGTTTTTATTTGAGAAAAACTAATTTATCTAACGCTCTCACTTGAAATACTCCCTGCGTTTTCGAGTAAATCAAAAGCTAGGTCAAAAGTGATCCCAGGCAGGGGTTTTCAACATTCTATCTAATCTACCTACTCTACACTTTAGTTCATTGCTTCGAGACAGTGATAGGCATCACATAGCCTCGCGAGGTGGCCAATAATCATTTCAATTTCACACAGACACCAATTCGCCAATTCATACGTACTCGTAAGTTTTGTTTCATACAAAATGGTCAGTCTCTGTTTGAGTGTTATGAAAGCAACACCACACACGCTTGTTTAGTATATAACACAAAAACAGACACAAGTACATACAAAGAAACAATGTCCAACAATTGTCGTAGAGCTCAAAACAGCGCTGACGCTTCCCAGCGGCGACAATAGCAAGACGTCTGCAAGCAGGCATGCAACAAGGCCTTCTGAGACATTCAAACGTCATGTGTTCACGTCTTTGTTTCACATGCCCGAAAGCAGGCCTTCTTCTTTCTTTCTAAAATATACCGAGCGCATCTTCCCTACATTCCTTCAAGACCACTGCTGCAGGCCTTCTCTGAGAAGGCTGAATCAACGTTTTCGATGATTTGTTATTCCAACGTTTCGTGTGTATACACATTCCGTTACCCCTACTCATAGAAGGCATGAGAGAAGGCAAGCACAGAAAAGGCAACGAGGAAGGTGGTCGTGTGTTTTTCTTTACACAGTTTATGATAAGTTTTAGTCACACAATTCGAATGCATCTCCATAGGCTAGATGGTAGCATGACTGACTAACTATCGCGAGGTAGTAAGTTCAAACTCGAGCGAGGTTTACTGTCGTTGGAAAGAAAGTCTAAGGATAGAGAAAAATATGTATATGGAAGTGAGAACATTGATTTGAAATTTGGAAGCTCTAGCCCAGTGTTTTTCAAAGAAGTTTATAGCAAAATGATATTATCATAATGCCAGGCAGTCTGTACAGCTGTTTTGGATTCAGCCATGGATCCTCATCGGCAGACTTTGGTATAATGATTGCAAATTATTCACCAAGTCTTATGCACCAGAATCTCAAAACAAAATGAGAATTCTTTCTTGAGTGCATAGACTCCGAAAACAAAAACAACGATGAAGTGAGAAATATCTAATTTTTTTTATTTTTCAAGTGCTTATTTTTTCATGTGTATGCAGGCATATGCATCAGGCCTTCTTATAGGTAGCGACGATGGAAGGCCTTGCCTCCCAATAAGACTCCGAAAACAAAAACAACGATGAAGTGAGAAATATCTAATTTTTTTTATTTTTCAAGTGCTTATTTTTTCATGTGTATGCAGGCATATGCATCAGGCCTTCTTATAGGTAGCGACGATGGAAGGCCTTGCCTCCCAATAACACCCTATGTTATTTGGAAAGGAAGAGGGAATGCAGGGCTCAGGCCTACTGACTGCATTTGAAGGCGTTCCATAAGGCTTTCACGGTCCTTCCTTTCGCCGCTGGGTTCCTGTGCGACCGCACACATGCACACTATATTGTTGTGTGTTCGTGCGTTCGGTTATGCCTACCACTGCTTAAATCTTTAACATTCCAATTGGTTTGTAACTTTACTTAGCCCTGGTTTTGTTTGAATCCCTTTATGTATTTCCCTCTTACCGTTTCTCTCTCTCTCTCTGTGTTCTACTGTAAACATCCTCCTTTCAAATCCATAGTTATTGCCATAATTCTCTGAATTCCAATTGAAAGTCAAGCAAGAATGTTAATTGTTTACATATTTTATACATCAAACATACATCCGTGTGACGGTAATTTTCCTGTTACGAGTATTGCCCATTGACTGACTCTATAAGTAAAACTATATGTAACGTAAGTATCGTACTCATAGTACATAGTATGTATGTCGCATACGAGTATATATATGGTCATAATTATTATTACACAACAAACGATCCCCGAGTGTTTAACTTCATATTAAATTTATATCAAATTCAAGATAAGAATTAAGATGAGGATGAAGTTGATGATGACGACGCTGGCTGGTTATAGAGCAATGATGGGTCTGGTGCTGATGATGACGATGACGTCGACGACACTGATACTAATGATTATAGCAATGGTGGTGGTGTTGTTGTAGATAATGATAGTCTTGATGCTGTTGCTGTCGTACGTAGTGCTTGTCTTTATTGTTGTTGTTGTTGTTTCAACTTAAAGTTGATGACTCCACTTGGGGTATAGTAGTTTGTCATGTAATACGTATGTGACGACCACCGGTAGCCACAAAAAGAAGTCCAAGTCCAAGTGCTGGCCGACAACATTCTTATATGTCCGTTTGTTTGGTAGTGATTTTCTTAGCTCTTTCTTCCTTTCTCTCTCTCTCTCTCCTCTTTCTTGTGTTTTTTGTTGTTGTCTCAGCTTATAGATCATAAAGTTTTACAACTATCAAAACACGTTGTTTGTTTTACCTGGATTTACGTTCAGCCAGTCCAGTCCAGTCAATTCCCCACTGTGTCCGTCTTTTGGCTTTTTGTTATGTGTGTGTATGTTTGCATGGTTTGTTGTTGTTGTTTTCATTACATATCCGTTGTTTTTGTAACTACCTCATATGACTATAGTAAAAGGTAGTTTTGAACTGAGTTTGTTTCTGCTCTTCTTAGCACATTTGCTTCTTTTAACCGTTTTTGCTGTACTAACCATTGTTTTGGTATTTAAAACGGATGTTTTATAACCACAAAAGTTTTAAAGTAAAAGTTAAAAATAATGGACAGTAGATTTATGTAAAAGTGCTGTATTACTGAGTTGACAGAACCTTTTGAATCTTATTAGCTAAACTGACTGGCTGAAGTGCGGAATATGGAGCGGGAGCCCAAAAAAAGATATGCCATACTCTTCGTCTTGGTCCCTAAAAATCGGAATGATAGGTCAAAGTTGGCGCTGAGGCCCGTGTAGGGTCAAAAAAGGGGCCCTTTGGGTTTTATTTTGACCCCCCTGTACGGTTAATCAAATAAATGATATTTTCGAGACGAGGTGTATTTTTCAAGCTTCTAAGGGTCCCCTGGACCGGCGCCAACTTTGACCTTGATTTTCAAATTTTAGGGCGTATTTAGGAGGGCGTGGCATATATGTACGGTTACTCAAATGAATGATATTTTCGAGACGAGTCCAAAGGTGTATTTTTCAAGCTTCTACGGATTCCCTGGACCGGCGCCAACATTGACCTTGATTTTCTTATTTTAGGGCGTATTTAGGGGGGCGTGGCATATTTTTTATTTCTTTTTTGGGCTTCCGCCCTATATACTGCACTTTTGCCTTACTGACTTATTTTTCCTTTGCATACCAGGAATCAGATAAGGGAGATGTTTTCGCATTTCATATCTTTTTCTAATATGAAACCATATTAGAAACCACCCCAACAGTTTAGGCTATACTTTGGCAGAATTTCTATACAATCAAATGAATAACTTAAAAATTACCTGCCCACACAGACATACATACACACACGCTGATTATAAATATACCAGCATCACTTGAACATCTTCATTTAAAAATAACTACAAATAGCACCATGCCAGCTTTACAGGCACTACACCTATGTACAAATTTGCCCCAATTTTCTATGGTGAGCTTTAATTAAATTTGCAGCACCTAAAGCTGTCAATTACCCAGAGTGCCAATCCGCCAACCCTCCAATCCACCAACACATTCAGTTTCATCTGCTCCATGCCCCCTAATCTCTTTTGAATCACATAAACGCTGAGCTCATTTGTCACAAAATGATTTCCTTTCATTAGGTTTTCTCTAAATATAAAAGAAGTAACACAAAAAATATCACCCCCAAGAGATTTATCATGGGGGGGTTAATCACCACCCGAAGCCTCATCAAGCAAACTGTACACAAGACATAATGAATTTCCTTTCCACGATAATTTCAAGTGATTTGCGGTGTTTCAATAAAAATTAAAGCAGCTTTTTATTAATTAATCAAAACCACAACAACATGTTGAGCTATTGTTAAATATCTAAATTGATTTTTATAGTTTTTGTTGTTGATGGTTCATAGCTCAACAATAAAAACGCTTCTAGTGCAAAAATCAAAAAGGCCATCATTAAGAAATGATTTATGATAAAAAGAATTGTTGAACTTCCAAATAATTGACAGCAAAAATATAAGGAATAAATGGCAAAAAAAAACCACAAAGTCTTTAAAAGTTTTCATAAAATAGAACAAAATATGATGATTATATGAAAAAAAGGAAAAAAAAAGCAAAACAGATGTTTCTTAGTTGTCTTTTGCTAATAAGCCGTACAAATAGGCTTTAACACGAGTTGGTCACAAGAAATGTAGCCGCAACAGCGCCTCTAGTATTATAGGCCGCAGATAATTAAAGAACCAAGTTTGTTAATTGATTTTAGTTAAGAATAGTTAATAAGACACCATTTAATAATGTGGTAAGCGTTTTGGACTAAAGCTAATTAATGGATTATGTAGTTAGGTAAAATTTATTATCCAGTTAAAAGGGGTATGACAATATTCGTATGCTGATGATTGTTATAAAGTAAAACATATGCCAATGTTCTAAGATAGTCTTGTTCATATACGCAGGCAATTTTTTTCATAAAATTACTTGAAGATTGTTGTAATGGTCCTTCGAGACGAATATAAAATGATTTTTATGTATTGATAATGTAACGTCTCTCTTTATACTTATTTAAATTACCCACCAAAGAAAAAAACTATATTAGCAATTGAAATTTAATGTTGTTGCTGATTTATCAATACCCTGAGATTTTTATTATACTTTAGCCTCTTCGCCTTGCCACCTCTGTCATTATGATTTCATATCATATCACTGTTCGGATCATAACAACAATCTATCTTAAGATAACAACGATCTTAAAGTAGACAGTTGTTATGGTGAAAAACATCAATCTACGTTAAGATAAAAACCATCTTAAAGTATATAGTTGTTATGGCCCTTCGAGCCGAATATAGACTGAGTAATACATGTAAGAAATTTAACGTCACATACAAATTATCCGCCACATAAAAACCACACTATAAGCAATTGATTTCTAATACTGCATTGATTGGAGATTGATAACCCCAACGAGGTGTTTTTTTGCTTTAGCCACCTCCCCCACTCCATCGCTATGAATTCACATAACTGCCCACATTTATGATAAAACTTTCCATTAACATTTTATCGCCAAATTAATCCTTCAACAACAACAGCATGAACTGCAATGGATTGGAAAATATGAAATAAATATAATCACTTAAAATATATATTGTGCAATATAATTAAAATATGTAAATTTTCTTTGGTGCAAAAAGTTATTAACATAATTGAACGTTAATGATATTTTCATTATCTTTAAACGAAGTTTTTATCGTACACATAGTAGCTACAATAATTGGTAATTAATGGTCGACAGGTAGGAACAATAGAGCTGTGGTAGCTTTTAAAGTAATAAGCTTAAAAAAAATTAAATGCAAAAGAAGGGGAGGGCGAGGATGGCATGCAACGATAAATTACATTTGAGTGACGATGATTTAAAATGACACTAATAATAAAGTCATATAAAGTACAGAAACAGGTCAGCGTTGAAATTCTCTCGTTAAGATTTTACAAAGCTTGTGCGAGATATGATTTATATGGTTGTTTATGTTGAATTTAAATACGCAGAATTGATAGAAAACTGGCGGCTTTGTTGTGACTGCATGTTGTTGCGTTCGGGATAAGGTAAAGTTTTCTTAAATTTCTCTGTTTGTATTACAGAGTCTGTACATTTGTCCGTTTTTGTGTTGAAAGCGAAACAAGCGTGTGTGGTGTGGCTTTCATAACTCTCAAACAGCTACTGAATGTTTTGAAACTAACAAAACTTTGGAGTATGTATTAATTTGCCAATCGTATCTGTGTG
Organism: Muscina levida; assembly: GCA_964034835.1. Lineage (NCBI taxonomy): Eukaryota > Metazoa > Arthropoda > Insecta > Diptera > Muscidae > Muscina > Muscina levida. The sequence continues at coordinate 35,566,706 of OZ035881.1, read as the reverse complement.
AAGAAACCATCGTTGGCGTCATCGCAAGGCTATAGGCTGTTATGAAAGCAAAACAAGCGTGTGTGTTGTTACTTTCATAACACTCAAGCAGATGCTGAATGTTTTGAATCTAACAAAACTTTCGAGTACGTATGAATTTGCCTGTGTGTCAGTGTGAAAAAAAGGATTATTGCCGCCCTCGCGAGGCTATGGGATGCCTATAACTGGTTAAATGCCACGAGACTACAATGTACACTTTAATTTCGGCCAATGGAATCTGCAACAGCCCAATGAAAATCTGCTGTTTTCGCGTAGAATTTTTTTCAGTGAGAAGACACTTTTCTGGGTCAACAGATAATTCAATCAACAAGTTTGAGCTAAATTATTTTTAAATTTTAGTTACTATAATGTCAATTTCGGTGCTTAAATTTCTTATATGAGCTGAACATATTGTTGTGCATTTTTTAAACCGCAGTTTAAGATAAAAATTATTTTAAGTTGCTCTCCCCCTGTTGTCCAGAGACTTCACATGTGTCCTTTTTTGTCTTGAAAGTGAAACAAGCGTGTGTGGTGAATTTTTTATATCTAACAAAACTCAAGTGCGTATAAATTTGCCGAACGTGTCTGTGTGAAAATACGATTATTGCCAGCCTTGCGAAGCTATGGGATACCTATCACTGGTTTAAAGGCTTACAAAATCCTAATTCTTCTATTTGAAACGATGTTTACTTGTTTATATTTCTTTTGTGAGGATACCATATTGACTGACAAGTACAAGGTCAAGTCTTGTACTCCGTCCGATTTTGCCCCACTTTATTATTTGCTACTTTAAGTACATACACTAAAAGTACATGTACTTGTTGTCTCAGTCAAACCATATCTCCTCTCTATCCACACGCCACAAAAGACGCCCACGCCGCCATCGGCTAGGAACCGAGGTTCCCCATACGAATGGCCTACATCTGACATCTCCCTAATTATACCATCACCCGTAGGGATGAAGGTATATATCATTTGATACGACCCAAAAGTGTAACACATAGAAGGAGTCACTTTAGACCCTAGGTTTCTTTGAACCAAATTCGATTCATGACTTTTTAAGTCGTTTGAGCCATGTCCGTCTGTCCGTCTGTCTGTCTGTCTGTCTGGTGGCTGTCCGGCTGGTTCGCACGATAACTTTCGAAAGACGCAACCAAATGTTTTGAAATTTTGCACGAGTTATTATTTTCTCAAAACTACTTACGGTATTGCAAATGGGCTACATGGCCCCGCCCCTTCTGGTACCTCCCATACAAATACATCATTCCGCCCACTTTAGAAATCGAGTAATAATATCAATACACCCTACGGGATCGTCCCCAAATTCTGTATTTAGTAAAGCTATAACAGGATAAAGTTTTGGAAAAAATTTTAAAAGCCTAACCACGCCCCTTCTGGTACCTCCCATACAAATCTACCTTTCCGCCCACTATAGAGATGGAGAAATAATATCAATAAATTAAACGTGATCGTACGCAAATTCTATTTTTAGTAAAGCTATAACAAGATAAAGTTTTAGAGAAAAAAATTGGAAGTCTATTCACGCCCCATCTGGTACCTCCCATACACATCTGGTACCGCCCACTTTAGAAATCGATTAATATTATTAAAAGACCTAACGCGATCGATCCCAAATTCTGTATTTGGTAAAGTTTAAGCAGGATAAAGTTTTGGAGAAAAAATCTGGAACTCTAGACACGCCCCTTCTGGTACCTCCCATACAAATGTACCACTCCGCCCACTTTAGAAATAGGGTAATAATATCAATACACTCGACACGATCGTGCCCAAATTCTGTATTTTGTTATGTTATAACAGGACAAAGTTTTGGAGAAAAAATTGGAAATCTAGCGACGCCCCTTATGGTACCTCCCATACAAATGTACCTTTCCGCCCACTTTAGGGATGTACTAATAATATCAGTACACCCAATGCAATCGTGTCCAAATTCTGTAATTAGTAAAGCTATAACAGGATAAAGTAATGGAGAATAAATCTGGAAGCCTAACCACACCCCTTCTCGTACCTCCCATACAAATGTACCACTCCGCCCACTTTAGAAATCGAGTAATAATATCAATATAATAGAAAATTATTTGTGTTACTGAGGGTAAGGGTAAATGTAAGTTGGGTTGCCCGACTGAAACTTTCTAACTGGTTTTAATTACAAATTGGTTAATTTCAATAACTCAAGACTTAAACAATATCTTATATTGGGTGATGGTATTTATCAATCAGTTCAACTGACTGAAATTTCTGTACTGGTTTAAAAATGCACTTATGCACAAAATATCAAAAAAACACAGACCTGTATCCCTTTTGCTACCATTAGCGAGTGAATTAACACTCTGTCAGACTAGCGTCCAACTATACCCAGCATTTCCTTCCACAACCCTCAGCGAGTGAATTAACACATCCAACAGGGTAGTTTCCATCTATACCAACTTGCACACTTCCATTTCTTTCGAAATACAAGCATTTTATCATGAAGATATAAAGCTCAAAGTAAAAATGTATAGTTGCTTAGGCTTCCTTGGGCTCCTGACCGCCCGTAGTACCATCTTTAGACTCCTTGATCGGAGCTCGTAAATGCAATACTACCTTCACTTCCTCTTTTCGCCACTACAGAGCCAGAAAGAGGTCCACTGGTGGTTCTCTCAAGTCCGTGGTGGAGATACTGACCAAACGCGTCCCGCAGGAGACACTCTTGCAGGGAGCGAGGATAGACAGTTGGACACCCCAAAAAGGGAGAGTTTGTATGGTAGGTGGGAGTAGTATTTGTCCGATATTGGTCATCTCAGCTTTAACCTCCGCTTAGAGAATAGAAGCTAACATACCAAACTTCAGCTCGACATATCTTGAACTACTGCTTTAGACACTCCCAAAATGAGGGATTTTGTAGAACTTATTTCCCGCATGAGGGTTAGAAACTGGCATACCAAATTTCCAAAATTTCGATAGCTCTTTATGAGAGGTGGGAATGTTTTTGTCCGATCTTGCTCATCTTAGAACATAACCGTAGCTTAGATGCAGAAGCTTGTATTCCAAATTTCAGCTCGATAGCTCTTAAACTACGGCTGTAATAGCGGGGACAGCCATATTGAAATTGAACCAGAGTCTGACACTGATCATTTATGTATATATTGTCACACCTACCACCCCTCCATATGGGTGTTACAAATGGACAAACAAAATGAATGAATATGCCGATGAAACGTCTTCTTTGTAGTTGTCCCGCTATAGACCATAGGAGGCTTAGAATACTTATGACAAGGTGGTGTAGATGACCTACACTTACTCTTCACAGTCGGAGTAAGTGACATAATAGGTTTTATGCAGTGACTTTAATAGTTAATTGGATCAAGATGATTGTCTTAGGTACATCTTGTAATGGTTCTTCACGATATTCTCTTCCTTTATTATCATTTCTTTACTTGCCGCACCCTCGATGTTGTCGACAGCAAATCAGATGGTAAATCACAATTGTTCAACAGATCTCTAACTGTAGTGTGTGATGGTTTTTATCAGATCACACATGTCCTTAACCTGGCCTAATCTAATACCAAACATCTGTAGTACGGAAAGTAAACAACTGTAAAGCAATTTCTTCTAGTTACAGTTTAATTTATCCAGCCAAGATTCTATGAGATGCAGCAGCTCATAGCAGTTATAGGTTGGCAGTCAAGTGACTCGCACGCCGTCTATCGTCCAATAATTACACTACTTAATCAATAAATTTTAAGTTTTTTAAGTTACATAACATTTAAAAAACTATTCACAGAATTGTAAAATACAATTTTTCTTAACTTATACAAATCGTTGAATAATTTCAATTTATATTAAATCCATTTTCTTTATATATTTTTCCTTCACTCTAAATTCTTTTTTTAATTAAAGTCACCTAATCTGTATATTGTAATTCTTTTCATTTCAGGTATGTAAATTCAATAAATCAATATCATCATTTACATCAGCAAAAATTCAATTAGACTACAAAGTGAAGTGAGTATCTAGCACATTGTCAATAGCAATAGAAAATTAAAAAAAAAACAACAAATATGTATATCTGCAGAAAAGAAGAAAAAATACAAAAATTTTTATATTCCCCAAATGTAATTTAATCTCCAGCAAACAGAAGTCAATACTTGAATATTTCTTTAAATTATCCATCCATGTACACACAAAAAATTTTGATGCTCTCTATGGCCACAAACAAATGTGGGATGTTTATGATTTAGATGATATAAATCCACTTGGGCACATTTTTTCTTGTAAACGACTGATGGCATACGACATAGTGGGCTGCTCTTCTTCATCTCCTATTATTAGCAAAAATAATAATAAGAAACCAAAGAAAAAACAGAACAGCCCCCAAATTGTCATCTGGTAGGTGTAGAAAATTGAATTTTGGTATTTTTTTAAAAAAAAAAGTCATAACTTATACCTCCATCTACTCTATTATCTGTCCACATTGTTTTTTATTGAGTTCCCCCAAAATGAATGTATGTATGTGGGTAACACAAACACCATTAAGGTCTGTCTCTGCCATCCTCAAGTGGACTTTGTGGTAGGGATGTTATTGACTTTGTGCCGCTAATGCACACAGCAAAAAATGCAAAATAAACAAATCGTAGGATTTATCATTGAACAGAGGGCATGGCATGCTGATAGTATAACGCAATACAAGCAAATATTAATTAATTTTGTAAACTTCTGGTTACTAGATAAATAATGTGCTTGAAAGACAATAAAACGTATTGACAGAAAACACAAATAAACGTGTAATGAAAACATTTTGTATAATAAAGTAATTTGATATGATATCTGTTGGATGTTGGATGTTTTCAAGAAGGTGATGGACTTTTTAAGGTGATCGAATGAGCCGCGGTAGTATGGACTCTTCTGATGGTGTGTTTAGTTTCTGTATGTGTTTTTTATATAGTATCAGTAGAAAATGAAGTTTCTTTTGCCAAGAGAGATGGGTTTAATATAGAAATTCCATTTTTATCATATCATTAAATTGTATTGCTCCTAACAGTATACTACATATTAACAAGTGTTTTATTTAGTTTTTTTTGTTTGTTTATATATTTCAAAATTTCATTAAAAAGTATAATTTCATCTAAAAGTATACTGCCGTAAGCATGACTTATTACTCCTTTCCCCTCCTGTATTTGCTTTTTATATAATATCAGTAGAAAATATAGTCTTTTTGGCTACAGAGATGGGTATAATATAGAAATTCAATTTTAATCATATCACTGAATTGGATTGATCCTAACGGTATGCTACATATTAACAACTGTTTTATTTAGCTCTTAATTTCATTAAAAAAGTATAACTTCATCTAAAAGTATAATATCTAAAGCATGACTCCTTTCTCATCCTCCAATAAAACTTTCTGATACAAACAATGATTTATTATGTATTATAAAAACGCCTAAAAACATGCTACATTTTAGTCACAATAAACAAGCCTATTGTATAGACCCTCTTATCAACACTCCCATTTATATATTATCACAACTGAACTATTCGCCGCAGCATACATCGAATACTCTATTAGCTAATCAAGCCGAATTAATTCCGTTCTATAGCTTTTTTTTCGTTCGAATATATGCAGTGTTTTTATATACTCTGAAACAATTTTGTTTATTTGTATTTAAAACCTCTATTAGTTGATAGTTTTTGTCTCTCTGATACTTCCAACATTGTACTCTTGTTATTTCAGTCATGCTTTCCACTACTTGTGCTATTGAAATTCAAATAATTTTCACACATAAAAAATGTATATCCTTTTAATAGCAATAAATTTGCAGGCAGGCAGAATTTTTTTGCCCAATCCATACTGATGGTTATTTGTGAAACTCATGGAACTATGTCACGTATCGTGACAACCACATGCGAATGGGGAGGGGTGATAAATCGTATACCATGCCAACCAACTGGGGAAATACAATGATGCGTTATGGTGGGACAACAACTACAACAACAAAACTGTTGAAAAATATCAAAAATCGAGAAAAAATAATCTTAAATCACAACGATGATGTTGCTTAAAAATTTGATGGATATTGAAAATGATTTAAATCTTTTGTTGGCATCCAATATCCAATAAAAGTGAAAATATAAAAAAAGGTTGAGAAGCAATGACAATCAGCTTCAATCGTCATAGCCTTAGATATTCAATCAAAGGTACGATCAAATACAATGCCCTTAATATTCTTTGAAGCGCCTAATAGTATGTTGTAACTAATCACTATTACGTGGTACGTATTGTAGTATTGTAACCAAGATAAATTTCAAACTAACAGGTGATTCATTTAGAACTTCGATTTTATGGATTTCATAATAATCACCTCATATAGTAGCCGTTTATACGCAAATGGGGATTTTAATAGAAGGCCAATCGTCATCGCCTTAGATATTCAACCAAACGATTGATTGCGCCTAACAGTATGTTGTATCTAACCACTATACGTATTGTAGGCCTTAAATAAGATACATTCCTAAAGTGATTCATTTAGAACTTTGTTTTTACATTCTTTAAAATGTATATAAAATGGACTTGGATATAGGAATAATTTTCTTAAACAGAGAGTACAGTCTCTGACATTTAGTTTAAAAACATAATTTCATTCAAATAGAGTCCATGATTATGACGCATATGGTCTTTTTCTAAGCTTCAATTTCATATCAATCTTTCCAGCATTACCAACGGTTTCTAGTGACTTACGAGAGTATTATAGGTTTTCTAATTTTGAATCAATTACCAACCAGCATTACCAATGGTTTCTAACGACTTACGAGAGTATTATAGGTTTTCTAATTTTGAATCAATGCGGGCTTTTCTGCCAAGATCTATGACTTGATTTTACTCATGAAAAATTAATCTAATGGTCTGATATCACTCGGTTTAGGACAGCAGTTGACAGGTACGAGCAACTAAATGTTAGGGCTCAAACCTAATTTATCCAACTTGTCCCACCAAAACTTGTTTTACTCGCTTCGTTCACCTTCCACTTCTTCTGGTACATATCGTAGGCCAACGTAAATTTCCAACTAAAGGTTGATTCATTTAGAACTTTGTTTTTAAATTGTTTATAAAATATTTAAAATGGACTTGGATATGGGAATACATTTCATGAAGAAAGAGTACTGTCTCCGACATTTAGTTCTTTAACATAATTTCAAATAGAGTCCACGATTACGATGCATATGGTCTGTTCCTAAGCTTCAACTTTATAACACTCTTTTCAGCATTACCAACGATTTCTAGCGAGTTACGAGAGCAATATTATTATCCAAGTTTTTAAATCAAAGCAGGCTTATCCTCGAAGATCCTTGAATTGACATTACTTAACACAACTCCAAAGAAAATAATTCAAAGATCTAATATCACTTGGTTTAGGACAACAGTTGATTGGTCCGAAAAACTAAATGTTAGGGCGCTAACCTAACTTATCCGACTTGCCGCATCAAATCTTGTGTTTCTCGCTTTGTTCACCTTCCACTACATTCCGGGCATACCGACGTCATGTCATCTGGCCTTGTTTTCATATTCCTGATGGAAGGTCCTGCCTGCTAACGACACCCGATGTTATTTGGAAAGAAAGTGGAAAAGCCTACTGACTGCTCTTGAAGGCGTTCTATTAGACCTTCTAGGTCATTCCTTCCTTCGCTGACATATATCGGGTTAAGTGTACGATAAATTGATGATAGTTTTCGTTATACAGTCGAATAATTTAAAAACACTTTTTCACTATGGCTCTTTCCGTGATAAATTTGTCATACCATGTAGAATAAAAATAAGATAACGAACTTGACATCAGTCGCGTGTGAGTTGTAAAGTAAAATAACTTCAAATAGAAACCTCTAAATGAATCACACTTAACACCAAACTTGGACAAATTCAAAACAAATACGTCATTTGGCCAGACAATTTTGTAATATTTACCTTCTAATATTATCTTTACAATATTATTTTACACTCTTTTAGTAAACTTAAAGACTCTTTTGGTAAATACATTCCGTTATATTTTTTCCCTGTTCCATTATTATCTCATATGTTCTTCCCCTTATGATGAACTTTGCATACACTTAATGGTCTTTCGTCTCTTAAGATATGTTAATACTTCTGTTTCCTTTTGTCTACCTGTTAAAATTACCTTCACGTTTCACACAAAAAGGCAGCAACCACACACGTGTTTGCCGTAACCAAAAATGTAGCAATGCCTCTCCTTTTTCATCCTCTTAAATCAAAATCAATTATCTTATGCAATGCTCCGATCCGCAGGTATTACATACAACAACATAGCTGACCTAAATTTTCCCGTGAACTCATCAAGAACAAATCCAGGAAAAGGAAGTGCTGTGGCGTGTTAGGCAAAAGGGGGAGCGCTGTCAAACAAGAGGTGTGCAGCTCCACAACATTAAGGAGTGTTTCCTTTTCTTTATACCCGTATGGCACTTACACATCAACACCAACTTGAAAAAATGTTCTGAATCTAAAATGAAAACCTATAACACCACCAATACCTTTATAGCCAGCCATCACCTAAGCATTGACGCTTTTACAGCTAGGCGTTTGAGTAGGATGGAACCCTATTCACATGGTAGATGGGCACTATATTTTCTTCTGTGTAAACCGAGCCTGTCAGAGGTGTGGCTCTTAATTTTCTTTTAGCTGCACAGTCCAAACAGTGACAATTGATGGAAAACATTTACATGCTCCATGTCACATTTAATATAAATGATAACAATTTGGAGCATTTTCCTTAAGAAGATGTTTGTTTGGAAAAATGATGATGTTGTCACTGCATATAATGTCATGTGTTGCAAAGAGGGTGGGAAAGGGAAACAATTATGGAAACTTGGTAACACCATAAATTGCTTAGACATCTAAATGGATAATTGAATGGGTGTGACGCAAGATAAATATATAAAATTGGATAGGGGATGTGTGGGATGTGTAAAGCTATGTTATGTTAAATAAATTGTTTGATGTCGTTACAATCGAAATAAATTGATAAGAAATATAGGTGGGAGGAAGGAAGAGATTTAGAGGAAATCAAAAGGAATAAAAGGGTGGTGCGATAAATGTTGTGATTGAAAATTATATATCCAAATCAGTGGTAGGCATAACCAAACGCTCACATATAATAATCTGATTAGGGTCGCACAAGAAGAGTTAGCGCAATTGTACATAGTGAATTGAATTGTACATGTTGAAAGTGTTGTGCTCTCCTAACAGTGGTTGAACTTTGTTTCTCTGTTTGTACTTGTGTCTGTTATTGCGTTGAAAGTGATACAAGCGTGTGTGACGTTACCTAGATAACACTCAAGCAGAGACACTGATATCAATAATGAACATCAAACAAAACTTCCGAGTAAGTGTAAATTGCCGATCGTGTCTGGTGAAAAACAGTTATTGCCGACCTCGTCAAGCTATAGGATGCCTATCACTGATCTAGTTTGATATCGATATTATATCAATGATATATGACCCAAAATCTGAAAATACGACAATTACTGGATATAAACCCCAATATGGAAAAATCGTAATTCATGAACATGTTAATAGATTTGTTATCTGACGAAAACTAAAAAATTTTCCGATAAAATATTCGCAACTAACATTGGAATCATGTGTCTTAAGTGAGTGCAATGTGACATTTTTGGAGCCAATCATGGCATTATGGTTAAAACAAGCGACAATCAGTTGGGTGTTACAGGGTTCGATTGCATTCTTAGTCATCTACATTTCTTACGTCGGCGACCCCTCGATGTTGTCGACGGCAACTTTGCAGTAAAAGTCTCGAAAAAGTTTTTCAAACAGCTGACGTTTACATTCGTCTATAAACAGATAGGTCTCGTTGTGTTAGTCTAACAATGGAAGCGCTTTAACGCGAGAAACTATCCCAAACCTAAATCATGAGGTGTAAAGAAAAATTTAGTTTTTTATACCCTTTAAGAGCTATAGAGCCGAAATTTGGTATCCTCTTAGCAGAAGTTAAGTTCTAAGATGATCAATATCGGACAAAAACTACTCCCCCTCCCATTTTTAGTGGGGCGTCCGTCTGTCTGTTTCAAAGCTATCAAGCTGAAATTTGTTATCTATGCTTTTATTCTCTAAGCGGAGTTTTACTTCTCAGATGACCAAGATCGGTCAAAAACTACTCCCACCTCCCATACAAACTCCCCCTTTTTGGGGCCGTCCGTCTGTCTGTCCTCGCGATTATTGTCGTAAATGAAGTGATATCGTGCTGCACTTTGGTATGCAAGCTTCTATCCTCTAAACGAATGTTAAGTTCTAAGATAAGCAAGATCGGTCAAAAACTATTCTCACCTCCCATAAAAAACCTTTTGGGTGTGTCCGTCCGTCTGTACTCGCTACTATTGTCTAAGATGAAGATGTATCGAGCTCAAATTCGGTGTGCAAGCTTCTTATCCTCTAAACGAAGGTTAAGTTCTAACATGAGCAAGATCAGTCACAAACTACTCCCAACTTCTATACAAACTGCCCCTTTTCGGGGGTGTCTTCGGAATTACAGTCGTAGTTTAAGACCTAACGAGCTGAAATTTGCTATTCAAGCTTCAATTCTCTAAGCGGAGGTTAAGTTTTATAATGAACAAGATCTGTCACAAACTATTCCCAACTTCCATACAAACTCCCTCTTTTTGGGGTGTGTCTGTCTATCTGTCCTTGCGATTATTGTCGTAGATGAAGTGATATCATAGTGAAATTTGGCATGCAAGCTTATATCTTTATACGATACAAACTCCCCCTTTTTGGGGTGTGTCTGTCTGTCTGTCCTCGCGATTATTGCTGTAGATGAAGAGATAACGAGCTGAAATTCGGTATGCAAACTTCTGTCCTCTAAACGCAGGTTAAATTTTAAAATGAGCACGATTAGACAAAAATGTATTCCACCTCTCATAAAAAATTCCCCCTTCTTGGAGGTTAAAAAATTCATAGCCTCAGTCTACGCTTATATAAATAGGTAATCCAAGCTTAGCGTTTGACTTTCCAGTAGGTATCAAAAATTACTGACAAAAAATGGTTGCCATCGGCTTATACAAACTCTCCTGTTTTTGCCATGTCCGTCTGTCCATCTGTCTAGCTGTCTGGCTTGTACGTACGAGAACTTTCAAAAGACGTCAACAAATGTTTTGAAATATTGCACGAGTTAATATTTTCCCAAAACTACTTACGGTATTGCAAATGGGATATATGACCCCGCCCCTTCTGATACCTCCCATACAAATACATCGCCCACTTCAGAAATCAAGAAATAATATCAATACATCCAACGGGATCGTGCCTAAATTTTGTAAAGCTATAACAGGAAAAATTAAAAGCCTAGCCACGACCCTTCTGGTATCTCCCAGTATCTGTACCACTCCGCCCACTTTAAATATCGAGTAATTATATAAATATAAATATTTGTTGTGAATTCTGGTGCATAAGACTTGATAAACAGTTTGCAATCATTATACCAAAGTCTGCTGAAGAGGATTCGTGGCTGAATCCGAAACAGCTGTACAGGCTGTCAGGGCCTTATGAGAATATCATTCTGCTAAAAAAACTTCTTTCATATGGTCTTGAGCTTGTAATAATTTCTAAACCAACGTACTAGAAAATTGTATGTTCTATTAAGGGTGAGGGTGTACGTAGATCGGGTTTCCCGACTTTAACTTTCTTACTGGTTCGAATGGTGAAGGGTACTACTTGAGCTTCGGCTATGTCTGGACCGACATAATTTATATTTTAAATTTCAATCACACTGATATATCTTATATTGCAAACAATAATTAAAAACGTCTGAAAATATGCTACATAGATAAATTTATAAAATTGCCAATATGGTGCTTTGCGAAGCAGAGAGATCAAGGTTTTTATATTGCTTCAGTGATTCGCATTTCATAGACTCGCGAGGCCGTCAGCAATCATATTTTTTCACACAGACACGATCAGCAATTGAAAAGTTCTCGAAAATGTTGTTCAAAACAGTCAGTCTGTGGTTGAATGTTATGAAAGCAACACCACAAACGCTTGCTTCGCATTCAGTACACAGTACATTGTTACAGACAGAGTAACAATGTTCAACGATTGTTGGGAGAGCACAACATTTTCATTCCCTTTAGACTTTCCGCCGATTCAAATCGTTTAGACGTCGTACGACATGTTGTACATACATCAGATTTCCCCCAGCTGCGTCGTTCAGACTTCGTGTCAATCACTTCATACGCTGTTAGTAACTACTTCGGCCCGATTTCGGATGCGGTATCGGATGATTTTGCCGACTTTCGTACTGATTTCTGACGGATGTTTAAACATTTTGTTTGCTAGGTTCCTTTGCGACCGCACACAATCACATCATATTGTTGTGTGCGTGCGTTTGGTTATGCCTACCACTGCTATAAATGTATTCTCAGGTTTCTACTATTATAGAAACACATGATTGTTTAAGATCTGTGATAAATTTTGTCTATATTAAAAGTTTTTATATGCATCAATTTGTTCCTGAATTAAAAACCATTAAAGTTCTCTTAACATTTATGTGTTCTAGAGTAAATTTGAAAGGAAAATGTTATTAACGAATGTTTTTGTTTCCACATAATTCATAATGTTTTTCGCCAAATCGAAAAACTCCCATAAACCTCTCTCTTTCTCTCACTGGGAATACAAATTTCTGACTATATTTGCCTACCACGTTACAACAACCAGTTTTTAGCTAAGTGCTGGTTTAGTTTACACAAAGTTCAACTTCATTAAGCTAACAAAGAGAAACATAAAAATGCTTAGGCCTATACTAACGCCTTCATTATAAATACAATAATAATACTGTAAGCTGTACTGCAGACCTGAATATACATATGCTAAATATGTTAACAACTAAACACTGACCTCCAGCCCCCCTTGGCAAAGGAAATTCATACATAAAAGTTAGACTCCTTTTCAACTTTAAAGCAAACTTTATGCCAGCACATACCTAAAAATGTTCTCCTATCAAAATACTATTCCCACAACTCATAAATGATTAAAACAAAACAACAACAAAAAAACTTTAAAACCCGTACAAATTCTGACATAGCTCTAAAAGTCCACCTCAAACCCCACTGCCTGCCATATATATATTTACATACCCAAAAACATTAAACACCACCGGATATTGTAACCGGTTAAGTGCTGAGAGTTATGCATAAGAGCAGAAATACGCTCAAACATTTGTGGTCAACATCTATGATTTATTTTGGTCAAGAATGTGGTCTTGTTGTCGTCGTCGTCGTTGCCATCCAACTCATTGGCAGCCGGCAATCTTCATGATTATGCCATAAACTAGTTCTTGACAATTATTGTGTAACATGTGAATATGTCGAATGCGTGCAGCAACAACAAAAACCTACATAACGGAAGTAGCAGGAAGTGTTAAATAGTCGGCAAGCTAAATTACCTCCTTTACTTAGCCCAGAGCTATAAATATGCTAACAAAGCTAAGCGGATCTAAGCTAAAATATGTAGTATTACATATAGCAGATAGCATAAGAATATGTGTATGTTGTCTTACTGGAAGAAAAGACGTATTTGTAATTTAAAATGATTTAACTTAAGAGAAATAGTCTATTTCCGTTAAGAACATTTATGTAATACCTTAGCCAGGAATTTGCCATTATCTGTCTCCGTCGTCGTCGTCGTCGTCACCGTCATCAGCGACATCCTCTTCAATATCTTCATCATCCTCTTTATACTAAAGCATAGTCATTTTAGAATTTCAAAGCTATTGACAGCGAAAGGAAGTAAGGTTTTTTTTTTCGCCTGCTCTCCTTTTCTTCGTCCCTGTACTCCACAGCTATTGATTTTATTTCCTGTTGCGTGCTTATTGTAAGGCATTTGTGTGTGCATGTGTGTGTGTATCATTTGTTTTGCACGCCTCTCTTCTATATAAATGGTTATCTTTTGCATTTCCTTTTGTCAATTTATAATAAAACGATAAGGTTTCTTCTCTTTGCGCTAATATAGTTCGGTTATTTTTTCTGTTTGTTTGTCATGTGATTATAGAAATGTTATCACGTTTCATAGAATTATATCGACGCACTCAAGTATGCTTTAAGACCGCTCAAATTGCCAGCGTATGCAACGATAATTAATTTTATCCTTAATGAGAGTATTTTTAAAGAATTTTCGGTTTTCATGTAATTTAATTCTATTTCAATCAACTTTAACTTTTCGAGCCTTGTAAATGGTGATTCATTTAGAGGCTTTGTTTTTAATTTTAAATAAAACACTCAAAATGGAATAATATGTCGAAATTTTTACTATCAAGCGAAAAACCAATCACTGACATTTTCTTTTAAAGTATTATTTTAGTAAAATGTCGGCCACGACTAGAGAGTAGGGGGTCTGTTCGAAAGATCGAAATTTCGATTATTTTTCAAGAATTAAAACCGTAAAACTAAACCCAATTTCCCTTTACACCCCATGAGGTATGGGATGCTTTTTACGTTGTTGTGAATTAAAACGCTTTCTATTTTAGCTTTACAACAAATGGCACCTACTTGTTTATCGACGAATGCAAACTTCACAGTTTGAGAAGCTTGTACTGGACATGCCAATTAACCTGACACTTATACTGCGAAGGGGGCCGGCAATGATAGAATAATGTAGATGACTGGAGCTAGGAATCAAACCACGAATCTACCGGATAGTAGTCGCGTAATCTAACCACTATGCTACGGCCGGTACGCGACTTTAGAACAATATTGGCGCTAATAATGGGAGTGATGTAAGATCACTGGTTTAAAATCGTAGCTGACTTGTTGACGAAAAATTCTGACGTATAACTCCATAAAAAAAAAATTGTTGATGCGTGATTTCTTACGATCTAGGTGGCCATTGACTAAAATGAAAGCACACATTGAGGACTATTGGCTTCTGTTCTTAATCGAATTGGCTATTGTGAGTCTTTAAATCTAGATCCTTTCTTAAAATTTGCCAAACTATTGCATACGAGAAGCCAAGTTGCTGCACACTACTTTGAATCAATTCACCGCGGTCTTTAGTCACACTCTTCGCTACAGCCGTAATATTCTTCTGATTCCGGGATCGTTGTGATCTTTTCAGTACAGCCGATTTGTTCACAGTGCTCTCCCAACATTTGTGCTCTCATATTCTCCCAACAATCTTTGATCATTGTTTCTCTGTCTGTACATGTGTCCCTTTGCAATATTATTCTTACTGCGGGATCGACGTGATCTTTTCAGCGCTGCCGATTTGTTCACGGTGCTCTCCCAACATTGGTGCTCTCATATTCTCCCAACAATCGTTGATCATTGTTTATCTGTCTATACTTGTGTCCGTTTTTGTGTTGAAGGCGAAGCAAGCGTTTGTGCTGTTGCTTTCATAATACTTAAGCGGAGACTGACTATTTTGAATCAGACAATACTTGCAGGTTGATGTGAAGTTCTGTATCTGTGTGAAAAAAACGATTATTGTCAGCCTCGCGAGGCTTTGTGTTGCCTATTACTGTTGTATAAGTATACTTGTCTAATAACATAGCATAACTTAAGGACAACTGACAAAATATGAAGAAAGTAATGGGTTAAATTTTTTATTGAACAAAAGCAACATTCGGGAACTTAAATTGAATAAAATTAGGAATGCCTTTAAGTTGTAGGAAATTTTAGGAAGCTCACAAAATCAAATAAAAAGATATATTTTCCTTTCCTAGAACCTGTCGGTTGTATGTTAACTTCAAACCTGTCTTAGTAAAATCAAAGCATACTATAGGGGTGCACACATGTTCTACTCTAGACAGTGGTACTCAACGCTTTGCTGTTTTTCACCTCATATGTAAACATTGCTCTAGGTTGGCAAATTTTCAAGAAATACGTAGGAGTGCCTGTTAACTTGTATGTTAAAATAGCAAAATTCGAAGAATTTTTTTTAAGCAATTTACAAATGTTTACAAACTTACATAAGCACTTTTAGTGATATACCCTTAACTCTAGAACAAACTGTTATTTGCAATTTAAGTTCAAAACCATGTAGACGAAAAAATAACATATGCGAGCAGGAAATAAAATTCGTAGTATACTTTTAGGAGGCCATAACAAAATTCACTAATTTCGTAATTTTTTTAATATTATGTTACAGCAACACCAAAAAGGAAGAAAGCAACACAATTATTTAAATTTAAAACGTTCAATGTTTTTATGTACAATCAAACGTCGACCTACTCTGTATATTGTATATATTTAAACATTATTGTCACTTAGCCCCTCGCCTTGCAGTATTACAATTGTCTATGCAAAACAACAATTCATTTGAAATGTACTTGAACCCAAGGGCATTTGATGATAATGCTGCTGATGGCATTACACTGAAAACCCACCGACACACCACACTGGCATTACTGGCCATTAGAACTATGCATTTTGGCAGACACCTACTCTGGAATTCCAAATATTTTAATGAATGTGCCATTTTTCGTTGGAATTGCTAACGAGGCTGGGAGACCGAGCGCTGCGCACGTCAGCAGTAACCAAAATAAGCAGAAATTACCATCAACAGATTTGTATTTGAAAGCTTTGACTAGATACTATACCACAACATTACCATCAAGGATTTCTAGAGAGCGTAACGTTTCACAAAATACTTTATATTATGTATAGGAGAATTTTTCCCTCTCTTAGCACTCAGTGTGTTTTTGTAGCCATCACACATACGAGTGTTTTTGTCATTATGCCACAGCTGGAGCCTATTTAATTCACTGCATCACCAAAATTTAAACAAGTCCTCAGAGATTCATCGAAAGCGTGCTAGCTTGCTGCATTTACAACAAGCTGTCATTTACAGGCTCATTTCCTACGCTAACATCATCGCCTAAAAAAGGAACCCAACGCTGTTCCTGTATTACGTAATGCACTTTCATTACTATGCCAAATATTGTGGCAAACAACTTTTACGATGCCACACACAACAGCTGGTATGAGATAACAACTCACACACACTCGTCAAGCGAGAGGATGGCAGTAAAGTCATATACATTTTTAATATGTTGGCTTATAATAGACAACAACTATATTAATTTTTTTATGTGTTACCATGTTGGTAAAAACTTCATGAAAAACTAAACCATTTCAATACATTGATGTTTTGCTTTCTGTCATGAGTTGCAAGTTTGCAAAAAAAAATTTAAAAAATTAATGCTCAAGTGCAATTTTTTTGTTAAAGTATCATTCTCGTTACCAATGAAAGCCTCTCATGTCATAAAATGCGATGGCGTTGGGCTATACTGACATTAATGTTTAACGAAAAGCATGATGACATTTTGTATTCCAGCAGGATTTTTCATGCAAATTGGCGATGCAAAGAATTAATTAAAATATATGTTGGACAATTAAATGTAATTGTATAAATATTAGTTAGTTTATAGTTTTAAATGCCTAAAATTATGCATTGTTATTGTGCATGAGCACACAAACCTGAGGTTATGCTATACATTGTGTAGTTATAGGTTGTAAGCCATTAACATCATGTAGTGACGCAATACAAATATTGCCGCAGTTTAGTAAATAATGATTTCATTCAAAAACTTAACAGCGTTTAATGACATTATTATTAGTTCAACACCTAAGGATATGCAATAATATTTGATGTGGATTATTAATTACATTGACGGCTATTGAATTAATTTTAAAATTGAACTATTACAGTTTGTAATGAATAAGATAATTTGCATAACTAATAAAAATGTGTTATAGGAAAATGTGGTATATACAGTGAAGCCTCGTTTAGTGTAACTATTTGGTAATGGTTTATCATTAAAAAAAAAAACAACAGAAAACATAAGAATTATTTCCAATGAATTGATTTTTAGAATGCGTAATTATTCTAGTTGTCTGCTCAGCTATTTAAGGAGAAAAAGTGTAGCAATTTAAAATAAAATGTCAACTATCTATGCGCTTAATTTTAAGCATTGATTATGTTTGAGCTCCTAAAATTTTACATTTCTAATTAGTCGCGATCTTTAATAATTTCCTATAGAAAATAATTGAAATTTAAAATTTTTATAATTTTCTTCATATTTAAAATGAAAAATTTAAGGTTAACAAAAATTTAATTTACATCCAACGCAAAAATTTATCTATATATCATAAATATCAACACACAGCTGCCGCAGCAGTTACAACAAAAACTTTATAATTTGTATGGCATAATATCAGTTGGCGTTATTATTTATTTATTACATACTTTTTACAATAAACTGGAATTTTTGTTGCCGCTACAATCTTCATAATAAATAAGTCCGTTGGAAATAGTCTGTGTGGGCGCGTATGTAATAACCTTTAACCATTCCCCCTTAAAGTATGCCATGAATAAGACAAATTTAAAGTTCATTATAAACAGCGTGGAAGTGAAGTGTCGTCGTCGTCGACATCGTTGCCGGTGTCTGTGTCCCGGGGGTGGCATATAGTATTACCTTAGATGGAAAATTTTTTGTATTTGACACATAAATTTCACACAGCATATCGTATATCATAATAACAAGGCTACTGTCAGGATTTAAGGTCATATTGTAAATTTTATTAGATATAAAATAAAAACTGCGTAAAAGTGTAAAAAGTTTATAAAAATTCATTTAAAAATCACTTACGTATGAGTTTAGATGTACTCAATTGAATTATACATAATTTAATGGCCGACTGCAAAATGTTTGACAATTTATGAAGCCTTAAAATGGGCAATGATTTTGGTCGTATGTAATAGAAGGCGCTGTAAGGGTAAAAGTAAATTAAGTAAATAGTCTAAAGTAAATAACTAGGAGTAAACTAAATAAAGCATCAGCAGAAGTCAGTCAACAGGGTAATAGGTTATAATAATTAGTAATTTAATGCATTATTTTAACTCGAAGCCAAATGTGTAGCATATTTTTAGGAATTTTGCAATCAATTTGCTTCATTTTCATAACCAACTATAGTATTTTTATACAAAATTCTTTACACGTTTACATTGCACTACAGTTTAGAATTTACATAACATTCGCACGTTACTCCATTATCAAATTTGCAAAATTTTTGCCATTTTATGAATATTTCAAGCATTCTATACAAGTTACCAGTGTATGTTCCTCGCAATAGTATAATGTGTTACAAAAAAAAAAAAAATTTATTACAGACTTCCTCCCCTAGTTGCTGCACCTACAAAAAAGAATGCAACGTGCTTTGGCTATTTACTATTTCGGTGGAGGAAGACGCCGACTAATGTCTGCAAACATTTCAACAGTTTTATACAAATACTGTTAAGTACTTTGTTCCATCTACTATGTTTACTTTTGGCATTTGTGCGCCAACTGGTGTTTGATGGCGTTGTTGGTTGTGCCGCAAAAGTTTTGCATAGTTTTAGTTGGTTAGCTACATGTTGCCTATCTTTAGGCGTTAAATTTCCACTTAAAAAAAGTTTACACTTGAATGCCTGAAAACAGGCAAATGACCACAAGCGAGAACATCAGACCAATGTTGGTAAAACCGAGAGCAGAGCGGAGGGAAATTAATTTACAATTTATTTTATAAATGGGTATACAAGACTTGAAATTTTTCGAAAAACGCCATTAGCAGACATAGAAATGCAGAATTTGCGGGCAAATGAATTTATTTTGTAATTGTGTATGTATAAAACTAAGAAAACTGTAATTATGTATTGTTTATATTTTGGGTTTAGCATTTGAAAATGGATCTCAGTAAAAAGGCAACAAATGTTATGGTAAAAGCAATACAATACGGCTATTTTTTTAAAAGGTTTGGTTGTGAAGTCGACAACATGACTAGCAGTACTATTTAATTTATTAATTTTAGAGTTGATTACTGATTTAAGTTCAGATATCTAAAACTTTTCAACTTGAATACCACGCAGAATTTTTAAATGGGCATTAGACACAAAAATGTTTCGGACTAGGAAGATCTACGCCAACTTAAAGACTGGACTTTGCCATTAGTCAAATTCATTGATTCATTAATTTCTTAAATTTTTTACTAACTAATTTCACACAACTCTTGTAAAACAAATTCTATCAGCAATAATAGAAAAGATCTTGAACCGAACAATGAAACCAAACTCATTTTTTACTAACTTTATTTAATTTTACTCCTGAATGTATACTTTGTTTTATGTTATTCCATAGTATTATTCACTATAATTGCGCAATAATTTATAGAACTTACTAACAATTAGGTGAGCCTCCTAAAAGTATACATGTCTTTTTAAAATCTTTATGATTCGATATCACATTTATATTTTAATCTTCTTAAGACTTAGGAATTTTTTATGTAACGGATTTCAAGTTAAGAAAGAAATACCAAGTAGCCGACAAAATTAACTGCTTTGATTTCACCCTTAAGTTTTTAATAGTATGTCCTATCATGTAACCCAAAATTGTTCATTAATTTTATTGTTATATTCGCGACAACTGCAAAATAGCTAAATGAGTATCTTTTATGACATTTGTGGGTTTATGCAGGATTTTTTATGTGTTAAATGAAAATGCATAAATTAAATTGTATAAATGTTAGTTAGTTTATATTATTAAATGCCTAAAATTATGCATTGTTATAGTTCATGAGCACACAAACCTGAGGTTATGCAATAGATTGTGTAGTTATGGGTTGTGAGCCATCAACATCATGTAGGGACGTAATACAAATATTGTTGCAGTTAAGTAACTAGTAAATCGTTATTCTATATCTCTCTCAATTTTTCTTTTTATTCTTTTAATTGTTAGGAGGCCTAAATTTCTTTAGGCTACAAATTGTGCCCCTGAAAGTATGCATTACACTATGTAACAAAAATAAAAAATGTCTCTGTCCTTGGGATGTAATTGTTATTTCCTAGTCTGTTATGTCTTAAAAGTATGGAAACCACCTAATATTCCTCGGAAACTTTGCTTTTGTGACTGTAACTTTCGCCTCAGAGAGCTTAGGGAACAAGTGTTGTAGGTACTTAAACGCTGAAGAATTTTTGTCGAGAGCTTTGACGAATTGCTTTATAAGACCCAGTTTAATGCGGAGTGGTGGCATCAGTACCTTCTGGGGTCCACCAAGGTCTCCCACTTGACGTTGTTCCTCCCCACTGTGAATTCAGTTCGTTGTGGCCATTCACGTGACCATTCCAGTGTGCACACGCATATAAGCGCTGCCATGGTCACAAAAGCAAAGTTATCTTGCGACAATAGCTGTTTTCTATACTTTTGGGACCTAAATGACTAGGATATAACGATTACAAGCCAGGGACAAAAATCTTGTTACATAGTGTTATTTAGTAGTTCATTAAATTAATTTGGCTTGCGAAAAACGTGTCGAGTACACTGTTCATCCTTTTGTCTGTGCCAATTTATATGAAATTATTAAAGCAGTAGTGTATTAAATTCAGTACAGGTTTTGTTTTCAGTATGCCTTAAAGTAGGCAACATTTTGCAAAACTCGGTTAGCTCTGCTTTTTTGATATATAATATTAATAAAACTATTATTTAGTAGAAATGTATCTTTTGGATACTAATAGCAGATAAAATCCCTTAAATAGTTATAATTTACCTATTTTATCCCCTTAAAGTATGTTAAATGTTTCACATATTTGTGAAATTAATTACAAGTGCCTACAATGGTCAATTTGTAACTTGTCTCCTTTTAGTTAACCTTTATACATACAACTCGTTACACCTTACTTTAAGATAATATTAAAAATTTTGATAAGCGCCTAATTATAGGCAAATTATTGCACATCATTCGTAACTTATTGTTATATGAAGCTTTTTAAATAGCAAAATGTTATTAAATGATTAAAAATTATATTGGTCTCTGAATGTATGCAAACGACAAATATGCGATGTTGTGGCTTTACATACAATTACCCGTTTAACACCCTAAGGTATACTTCATATTTGTTTAATTGTTCTAAAAATTTCAAACATTTGCTGTTGACAGTATAATTGATAATTTTTTTTTTGTGTTGAATTTATTTCCAACTTTTTTCAATCGACATTTAAAGTGGCAGGTTACGAATTGATTAATGGATTTAGGTGTGAGATTTTCTTTTGAACGACGAATATACCTTAGGGCTTTACAGTGCCATAAATTTTCGGTACTCCCAATAAAGGCCATTGAACTCTATGAAATGGATTCATACACAAATCATTGAACTCGATAGTCCTGTTTACAAGTTTTTACATATATTTTTATAACACTCATGTGCCATTGTATTGTTTCCCAAAAGTATACCCTTACATTGGCCATCATTTGAATAAACCCTAAGGCATACAAAGGCAACCACGTGTATGGATCGCCTAGCGTAACAACCAACATACGTTATCACAAAGAAAAAAATTAAGAGTGTAGAGCAGAAATTTTGTGTAAAATATTAAATGTTTAACATAGCTTCCATTTTGGTATTCAGTTTATTGTCGAAAATAACCTTAGGTTATTTTAGAGTATACAAAATGGGACTTGCAGTACATTACTAAGGTAATTGACCCCGAAATGTATGCAAGACACATAGGAATGCTAATGAAAACAATCATAAAAAAGTGAAAAGAAAACTAAACTCAAATAAAAAATTTTATAATTTAATTTTATAACCCAAAAATATGCAACATTATGCAAAGGATTGTAATAGAGAAATAAAACAGTAGTTTGTGCAAACTGAGATTGCCTAAATATATGCAACATTTTGCTATAAATAGTAGGTCAACTTAAAAATGCATCAATTGTGGTCCTGTCGGGGAATGTGGAATTAATTTAGAATATCTTATATGTAAGTGATGTTTGGTGCTAAGTTTTTGCAGTTCTTCGTTTGAAGGTACCCTGGAATAGGTTAAATTTTTTATGAGCTTAAGTCATAAGTTTAGTTGCAACAATTCAACTTTTAAAACGCAACCACATGAAAGTGTGCAACATGTTGGTTAGAGTATACACGGTAAAGGCAATTAAGAAATGGCAGCACCTAAACGTATGCATTATCTGTAACTTAAAAATTAAGCAAATTTTTTTTAGAATGATAAATATTTTACAATTATTTTAGCTTAGTTCATCAATGCACCAATACAAACATCATTACCTTCTCCCTTACCTTCTCCCTGGAGCAAATAATTTCGAGTCAACAAACACTACATGGTGGTGGGAAAAAGTCAACAACAAATACTAGATAATTATTAGAATTAAATCGACAAAAAATACTTATATCACAAACAAAAACAATTTATAACTTCACGCTTAAGTGATTATTGGTTGATGCCAAACAACAATTGTCAGTTACCTCCGCTCGAACGACCCTTTACACTGCTCCACTGCTGTGTATCGCATAAGAAATTATTTAACAAATTCCCGGTAAAATCAACAAAACAAAAATTGGAAAAAAATCATAGTTGTTTATTCTTTTTCATAGGGGGTATAAATCTACCGAAAACTATTTCCGTTGTACGGCTATATATTTTTTGTTTCTCAGTCGCGAAGTGATATAAAATTTTCACCGCAAAAAAAAACTTCACATGCAGTTTTTTCCACCTAGGGCATTTGTTTGCTTGTTTGGCTTATAACTGTATAAATATATCTCTATATTGGTATCGTATCGCGTCGTAGCGATTCAGTGAAGCATGACACCCCTTGCGACCAACTGTAACATCGAATGAGTTGTGTTGAACTGTTGCACTGGGGAGGAAAGCCCTTTTCTCCGGGGAGAGTTGAAAATGAAATGCAAACCATGAAAAATTATGACTTTAAATAAAATGCAACTGGTTGCTGAAATTTAATGTGCCCAGCAAGGGAAAAAGGTGTAGAGATGGAAAGAGAGTTCAGCAGTTAAATGTAATATGTTATAAATAGCAGCAGTTTTTAAAGCTGTTTTTATAATAATTAGAAAATTTAAAAAACGTAATAAAATGGAGCTATAACTTTTGATATGTGTTTCATATTTAAGACATATTAAAATTGTAGTAAAAAGGTTAATAGCTAAAAAAAGGTATTTAAGTATTCTAAGGTGGCGCCTAATTAGGCTTTTATACAATTAAATACTATTGCATACTTCTCGGCTCAACTCCAAAGTATCTTAGATATGTTACCGTCGTACAGTCATACAAAATTAGGTAAGGACAATGCCAGATTTTATGTTTTAACAAAAATACATCTAACTATATACGGAGTTTAAGATAATGCAAAATTTTTTTGGTATTAGTTAGTCTTAGTGCTTTAGGTTTGACATATTTATGTGAATTTGAATTATTTGTTGCCATCTATATTATTTACTATAAGCATTGATTAAAAAAATCCACTGAATAAACTAGGTTAGGTCAATTCGGCAGTCACGTCCAACACAGGTGACTTGGGTCCTAGTATGAGTCCCGTTGTGATACCATTTTAAAATTTTCCTACCCACAAAAGCAGGGCAGTGACATAGAAGATGCTTCGTTGTCTCCTCTTCTTTCTCATCATTGCAGCTTCTACCAAAATCGTTGTAGACTGAATAAACTAAATACATTAGCATATATTTTGGCTTCATACTTTTATTGCATATTGTTGCCTACTTTTAGCCGTAATTATGATTTTTACTTTTATCTGCTGCATTATTGATAGATAGGCATTACTCCTATATATGGGTGTTCGATATAATGCGAATAGGTGGGAGTGGAAAAAGGGATAGAGGTGACAACGAATGTTTTATCAAAAGTTTTGGAACAGAGATAAAACCATCTATAAGGACAGTGATGGAATTCAGGCCACGGACACTCAATGTGTACTGCAAATATGGAGGGAACACTTTCGTGCACCGCTCGGTATCACGCCAATCATAGACGATGGAGTAAATTGTCCAAAACCAAGCCAAAACGATATCAGCACGGCGAGGGACTACCAACAGAGATGATTGGAATCTGATTGTTGTATGTCCGGTGTTATCCAAGTGTGTAACAACTACCTCGCATCAGCCATTAACCCATCGCTTAGAAGGTCCTTTCTAGTGGGTTATGTTAACGACTAAAGTCCATCTTAGCTAACCTGATTGGCACAGAACATCAACACTATTCGCCACATATAAAGGCTGTATGAAATACAGCATATTTTTAGGGAAGCAAAACTTTAATTAAATACATATTTTCTAAAACCAGTTTGAATGGAGTGATCGGAAAGGTGTAGCCAATAGAATAGAATAGCAGAGTGGATAATTTCGATTCTTTATGTAATGAGAACAATAAAAATTGCAACAAAAGTATAATTTTAGACTCAAAAATAACCATTACTTTGCTCATATAAAGACTTTATATGAAACACTGCATACTAGTCGTTTAGGTTTAGCAAAGATAATATCAAATAGCGTTAATTATTTGTTAATTACTTTGAAATCAAGACAATGAACGTTTTCTTTCGGATTTATATAGTTAAAGACATATTGCATATTTTTGGGCTTACTATGACAATTTTGTTTTAGTATTAATGAATTCCTAGAAAATCAAATTTAAAATACTTAATTTTCTATTTCACCCCATGAATGAGGTAGGGGATAGCTCCTGGTGTTATTGTGAATTAACACGCTTTCTATTTATAGGTGAATGCGAACGTCAACTGTTTGAGAAGCTTTTACTAGGCATTGCTGATTGACTTAAAACAATACTGCGAAGTTGCTGTAGACAATATCGAGGGAGCCGCCGATGAATAAAAAATGTGGTTGACTGAGACCCCTGGATCTTCCATATGATAGTCGAGTGTTCTAACCATCGTGCTACGATCAGTCTTGATTAGAGTAGCAACATAAACCAGTAAGAAAGTTTCAGTCGGGAAAACCGACTTACATATACCCCTACCCTCAGTAAAACATAAAATCTTCTAATATATTGATATTATTATCAAATATTAGATTTCTAAAGTGGGCTGAGTGGTACATTTGTATGGGAGTTACCAGAAGGGGCGTGGCCAAGTAGCCCATTTTCAATATCGTAAAATACGGAAATATTAACTTGTGCAAAGTCTCAAAACATTTGGTTTCGTCTTTCGAAAGTTATCGTGCGTACCAGCCGGACAGCCAGACAGACAGACGGACATGGGTTAAACGACTTACAAAGTCATGAATTGAATTTGGTTCAAAGAAATTTATAGTCTAAAGTGACTCCCTTTATGTGTTACACTTTTGTTTCGTATCAAATGATATATACCCTCCTAACCGTAGGGTGAGTGATAATTTTAAATTAATCCATGAAAATAAATGCATATCTTTAGGACGATGACAGCAAAATAGGCATACTTTTAGGCGCAAATTATACTAAATGTCAAATTAAGAAATAAAATAATTGGCACATTATTTAAGGTCGCCGATAGGAAAATTTTTAAATTTGGGTCTCAAATTTTACTTAATGTTGGATTAATTTCCATTTGTATTAAAATGTTATTTTATAATTTGCATTACAAGCCAACATTGTATTGAACATTAATTTTTTTTTCAAAATCTTCTTCAAATCAAAATCTTAAAAAATTACTCTGCCATTTCAAAAAATTTCCAATTTCGGCCAGTTTGTATTGAAAGAGTGGATCAACATATTTACTCTATGCGTGTGGGAGACATCTTTCAAGATATGCCAACTATATGGTTATTAACTAATCCACTACATTAATTTCTCATGCCAAATTAGTTGCACCAACTACAATCGCAATACTGTGAATTATACAATAAATATTAAACAAGAGGAGGGAATTTTTTTTTACAAAAACATACATACAAAACAATATGCAATTTTCCAAAACTCAATCACCCCTCAGCACCCTAAGACTAAAATGAATTTTAGTGATTAAAACACACACACATAATTTGTTTACAATGTTATTGTGCTTCTATCATAAGCTTTAAATTTATGATAATATGACGGTTGTGCAGGGAAAGAGTAACTTGAGCATGCGAACAATGATGATGATGAGGATGATGAGTCTAGACCATGTGTAAGCAATTATAATAGGCCGTGAAGAGAGACCTCCTCATCATCATCAACATGATCATCATCACTACCAACCAATACAATGGGCTGGGAAATATGATTATCTTGGGGTAATTTACATGGAGTTTTTAATTGTTGCATGTGAAATTTTTTTTATAATTTCACATTGTGTGAAAATTCCAATTTCCCAGCGCTTAGGGCAATTGGAATCTAGGAAGGTTTTCGTAGTCGAAACATCCAGCAATATTTTAAGAAATTTGCAATAAAGGCTTAATATCGCACAAAAATAAAACATAAAATTTAAAAAAAAAACCAATAATAATTGCAATCATTTCGAAGATGCCCTTAAACTATTTCAACTACAGAGATTTATATTAAATTTGGTGTACTAGGTCGCCTTGTTACCTAAAACAATCTTCAAAAACATAGAAGGCAATTGCTTGCTTACTTGACTGTAGTGTGAAAGTTTCCTTGTTGAAATACAATACAAATAAGTACTGCATATTTAAGAGGATAGATTACATAAATATGCAGTACTTTTAATAAACACCGCCAATAATCCTCCTGTTAACCGACACAAAGTCCCTCATTTCATCTACCATTTATGTTATTTAAAAAAAAACACATGCCTAAAATACTTTTACCACAACGCCTTACAAATAGGCAGCACTTTTAAGGTTCACCAACCATAGCCTATAAGTATGCTTTACCATGTACTACTGTGTCAACTCGTGCCATCAAGTGTTATTAACGTTGTAAATTTGAATTTATGGCTACGCTTTACATAACCCAAAGTTGGCTTTATTTTCAAGATAAAATGTGGTGCTTTTAATGTTCTTGCTTGTTTCTTTCGTGGCGGTAGATTACCCACTTTAAACAACGAGTTTACCTGTTTTTGTGAATTCTTAAAAATTAAAATAAATCTTGTGCAGGTAATCGCTATTGTTTTGCGTAAAATTCCATGCCGCTAATGAAATATTGCATTGTATTAGCACTTTCAGCTCGGGCTGTCAAGTATGATAAATGCTGTTAACTTAACCTCACAAAACCTTTGAGTCGGCTGATATCAACAAAAAAATTTCGTAATTTTAATTTGTACACACTTCCTTCACATTTGTGTTTTTTAAAGCTGTCATTAATCATATTTTTGAACGATTTATTTATACTTTGTTTTGAGAGTTTTTGCTGAGTTATATAACTTTACCATATGCCTAAAAGTATGCTTAAGTTTATTGAGGCGAAAAGTATGCCGTAATTATCATTAGTGCAATGTGAATGGTATGGGCAATTGTGTAATAAGTTAGTAAGTGATTAGCATTATTATGTCTATGTTGCCAACTAAGGTGTAGAAATTGATTTACTTTTTTTTAATATGAAAAACTAGGTTACCTTGAAAAACTACGGAACTTTGCTTAGGTGTATCATTGTAAGATGATTTTTGTTGTGACGTTTTATTACTAATACTTAGTAATGAATATTACGTTAATTTTATGAGCTTACTAGGTCATTTATTTAGTAGTCAGAGGATTTATGTTGAGAGTTTTTGTTCGGTAATGTTTCTTTACTATACGCCTAAAAGTATGCTTAAAGTTGTTTAGGCGAAAATTATGCCAAAATTATCGTTAGTGCAATGTGAATGGTACGGATAATTGTGCAATAAGTTATTAAGTAATTAGCATTATTATGTCGATGCTGCCAACGAAGGTGTTGAAATTTATTTATATTTTTTAATTTGAAAAAACTACGTTACTTTGAAATAATAAGGAACTTTTTTTAAGGATTTCATTGCAAGTGGAATTTTTTGTGACGTTTTTATACAAATATTTAGTAAAAGATATTACGTAAATTTCATGAGCTCACTAGGTAACTTATTCACCCGAAATAGAGTTTAGTTCTTGGCACTTATTGTTGCCACAATATTTTAAAAATTGATTCATTTAGAAGTTTTTAATTTAATTTAATCTAAAACACTTAAAATAGAATTGCATTTCAAAATTTTTGTTATGACCCAAAAGATCAAACTCTGACATTTAGTTTTGAAGGAAAACTTTATTAAAATGTAAGCCGCAACTACGCTACAGGTGGTCTAGTCGGAAGCTCTTGCTTTTTTTCATTACATTTATAGATTCAAAAATCTCATACACTTAAAAAATATAGAATTACTTTCTTTAAAAATAAATCAATTAATCCTATTCTTGTCTTTGTTATACATTTTTCTTCCTCTGTAATTATTTTGAGATATTTTCATTAATTTAAAGCATACTTTTAGGCATCATTAAAATATATATTCTTCAAAATACCACTTAATCCTATTCCATAAAAACGCCATTAACTTATGTTTATATCTCCTTACTTCTTGTGAAGCATTTAAAGAAATTTTAAGCACACTTTCAGGATTATCAAGATAATAATGTATGCAATTTTATGAAGACCATATTCCCTTTATGACTTTTATTATATATAAATTTTTTTTGGCTTAAACACTTCACAGTGTTATAAAAGTTGGCATGCAATGCCAGAAGAAGTGTAGAATGTAAGAAAAAAAAATCCTTTAATATAAACTTCATAAATATTTGTCTGGAAACACATTGACATGCATCAGAAATATCCAACAAAGTTGCAGTTGTGGCACGTAAAGAATGTAAATAAATGATGGACAGACAAATCGACAGGAGAGATGTTGCAGCAGCAGCAGCGATAGCATCAGTAGTCAGAAATAGTTGCAACTGGCAAACAGTACTGCCTAAGCTGCTAGGCTTCTTATAACTCTGAAGTTGAGTACATAAAAATTGTTAAAGGAGAGGATTTCCTCCAGCTGACGACCAAGTTATTTCGTTTGTAATGAAACCATACACAACTACAAATGTGCATTTTTAATTATCCCAAACATTTAAGCTGTTTTTACTATATCTTCATAATTTTCTTGTTGGCAAGGAAATCATAGAACACAACATGTTCCCTTAACGTTTCACATGAAAACTTAAAGGAAATCCGCTTCTCATATACATTTCTGCGAAAAGAAAACAATTTCGAAGAAGTTTTACTGTAAGGCAAAATATGTTGGTAGATAAGAAGTTTTCTTGGATTTGTTGGCATGTGCGATATAATTATGTTTTTAAATTTATACAAAAATATTCATATTACCCATTAGTGGCGACCATGAAAGATGATGCAAGATATTCGTATAAAGAGGAGTTATTAAGCGGAAATTAAAAAGTTAATAGTGATGTTTACACAACGCAAACATTAAAAAAACTACAACATATGTTCATATAAAAATTATGCCTCCATGAAAAATTAATTGAAAATTACAGCATTACATACTTCCAGGAGGTATGAAACAGTTTTAGAGAAAACCGGAAATTGAAGCATACTTAAAAGGTGTAAGGTTTAGAACAACATAAAGCCTACTTTAAGGGGCATTCAAGGAAAGTAGCATATATTATGTATGACATTTTAAATGGATTTAAAATTAATTATAATTATATTTTACTACGCACAAACTGATAAACAGTAAATACCAAATATTAGACAAGAAATTAAATTTTAATGACAGCATACATTAAGGAGAGAATAATTTAAAAAGGATTCAGAGAAAACAGGAAATAAAGGCATACCTAATAGGTGCAATGTGTTGAAAGAAGTACAGGCTACATTAAGAGGCGTTTAAAGAAAGTTACAATAGGTAAGTAACAAAGTATAAGGATAAAAAAATAAATGACATTATACTGAAAAAATAATTATAAATACATTGCGCACAAACTAATAAACAAGAAAATATAAAATATTTGCTAATATTTAACAAATACAAAATAAATGCTCATTTATTAATTAAATCTTTTACATAAACTTTTCTATAAAATCACTCCTTAAAGTATGCTGTCATGTTGAATTATTTGCCTCTATGAGGGCCAATTTATTCAAATTAACGGCCGCAAGTTTTCAAAACTAGGAAAAGGTCGATCACTTAAAATATGAGTTAAACCATACATTAGTTTCATGACACTTAAGTTATTTGACTCTTATTGAGTTTTAGAGAAATCAAAGTACGACAAAGAATCTCTTATAATCTGTAAAACATTTCCCTATACAGTTCTCCTAATTCAAAACACCTTCCAAATTGTTTATTTAGCACCTCAAAGTATTCTACATTACATTATGTTGTCCTCTACAAATCTTTGAAAAGGACTACAAAATATCCTTGAAGCATTTAAGCGTTTAACCACTCACCACAAAGTAAAGGAAAACCACTGAAACCGCTTATCCTTCGAAAAGGACTATAAAAGTTCGTTGAAGCATTAAAGCATTTAACCAATCTCTACGAAGTAAAAGGAAATCTGTGACATAGCTTAACTTTATTTGTCCAAAAAAAACCCTAAAGTATGCTGTATTTAGTTAAGCTTTCTATTATTTGTTGACCCTTAATTAAAAAAGAAAATAGATTTTAAAACGCTCGACCCTTTGACAAAAGTTATTGTCACCTTTCAGGTATGCTATGTTATTTAATACAGTCTCAAACAAAGTCATTACATTTATAACTTAATTTCGTCAAACTTAGCCGTTCTAGACCTTTTGCGTGTGTACAAAGCCTTTGTTCCTGAGCCCACAAATAATGTATAATACAGTGATAGATTGCCGCACAAGTTTACTAGTATGTTGTGTATTTAAATTTTTACACCTCAAAGTATGCTTGGTTTTTTAAACTAAAACAACGAAATACCTTGTGTAACAGGAAACTAATGCTAATCAGTATTTGTGATACCGTTAACACGCCTAAAAGTATACCACCTCATTATGATGTCCACTGCAAACCTTTGACAACGAATCCCCGAAGCATTAAGGCAATTAATCACCCTCTTCAAAGTAAAATTAAACCTGCGTCTTCGCATATCTTGTGCTATATTGCGTTTAGCTCTCTATAGAATCTTAATTAAAAAATAAACTAGATAAACAAAAAACCAACCCTTTGACAAAAGTTGTTGTTACCTTTTAGGTATTCACTTTTCCTCGAAAATGTCTCAAAAATAACTTCATTGCATGCATTAATAAATTAAAATGAAATATTTATAACCTTGCTTGGGTACTTTTACCCTAAACCCAAAAATAATATGCATCACAGTGTTTATAGTGCCCTCATGAGTTTGCTAGTATGTTGTATACTTTTAATGTAATGCCTCAAAGAATGCTTGTTTTTTTTGAGATTTAAACTTTTAAACAAAAACATTGCTATGCTCATTATAACAAGAAAAGAGACAAAAAATTATGCTGAATAGTATCGAACAGTATTTGTGTCCCTGTTTAGCATATTTGCCCAATAAACCATAAGGTGAAAGGAAACCTTTGGCAAAATTTGGTGTTACCTTTTAGGTATTCTATGTTACTTAATTGAAGCTCAAAAAATGACTTGATTACATATATTACGAAATTACGATGAACTATTTATGGCATAAGCTTACAAGCCATTTATAGTCTATACAAAGGATTTGAAAATAAGTGTTCCAAAACCTAAAACATAATTTGGAGCACAATGATATCTTCCTGGTATAAGGTTACTTTTAGATTTTTTGTATACTTTTAAGTAAAAGCCTCAAAGTATGCTTCGTTTTTTCCGGCTACAAACCCTACGTATTAACCAAGGCATTGCATAATGCAACAGGAAGGGCAACACATATAAAATTATGACATTTTTTTGTACGAAAATTATCGAAAGAGAATGTGCGAAACTTTAAAACACCTCAAACGTCGCCCTAATACCGGCGGCATAACCGTGAAGTATTCCTTCAAAGGGATATACAGGTACGTTATTCCACCCTCACTATGACCTTCTAGGCCCAATTGAGTTCTAGAAGAACGCGTCTGATATAGTTTGCCATGTGTCCCCAGCATACAGGTCAATCTAACATCAACTGAATACTATTCTTGTCCGATATTTCAGTGTCTAACTGTCGTTGTAGATACACTCTCTCTTGCATCTTAATCTTGGGAATATAAAGAAAACATGTTCAGCATTTCCAATCACATCTTGACAACACGGATAAAAAGGTATATCGACAAGTCTAAAACGATAAAGGTATCTTCTGAAGGCATCAGGAATTGACTTACTTAAGTACTCAATGTCTTCATGTTTCCTGTCCAACCTATCTTTTGTGGTAGTAGACCGTCTTTTTTGCCAGGTTTCAATAGTTTTTGCTCTGGCTAACGCTTTTGTAGTGCCATTTATGCTGCTAATTGGTCCACTGTTACCATTCCTGATATGACGAGTGCAGCTTCTTACCACTTCAACTGGTACTGCTGTTTCTATTGCTATTGCTATTGCTATTGCTATTGCTATTGCTATTGCTATTGCTATTGCTATTGCTATTGCTATTGCTATTGCTATTGCTATTGCTATTGCTATTGCTATTGCTATTGCTATTGCTATTGCTATTGCTATTGCTATTGCTATTGCTATTGCTATTGCTATTGCTATTGCTATTGCTATTGCTATTGCTATTGCTATTGCTATTGCTATTGCTATTGCTATTGCTATTGCTATTGCTATTGCTATTGCTATTGCTATTGCTATTGCTATTGCTATTGCTATTGCTATTGCTATTGCTATTGCTATTGCTATTGCTATTGCTATTGCTATTGCTATTGCTATTGCTATTGCTATTGCTATTGCTATTGCTATTGCTATTGCTATTGCTATTGCTATTGCTATTGCTATTGCTATTGCTATTGCTATTGCTATTGCTATTGCTATTGCTATTGCTATTGCTATTGCTATTGCTATTGCTATTGCTATTGCTATTGCTATTGCTATTGCTATTGCTATTGCTATTGCTATTGCTATTGCTATTGCTATTGCTATTGCTATTGCTATTGCTATTGCTATTGCTATTGCTATTGCTATTGCTATTGCTATTGCTATTGCTATTGCTATTGCTATTGCTATTGCTATTGCTATTGCTATTGCTATTGCTATTGCTATTGCTATTGCTATTGCTACTTCTACTTCTACTTCTACTTCTACTTCTACTTCTACTTCTACTTCTACTTCTACTTCTACTTCTACTTCTATTTCTATTTCTATTTCTACTTCTACTACTTCTACTTCTACTTCTACTTCTACTTCTACTTCTACTTCTCCTTCTACTTCTACTTCTACTTCTACTTCTTCTTCAACTTTTACTTCCACCTGCTACTCCTCTCCTTACAGAAGAGAGAGAAGAAAAATGCTTCCGTATAAAGTAATGAGTTTCTCGTCTCATTATTACTTCACTGTTATATTAATGACAAAAAGGCTTTGAATAAACACAACCCTTTCAAGCATAGGATTTTTAACTACTCAGGATGCAAATCCCTTTTTGTGACTGAAAAAAATTAATCTAAATTAAAGCCAAATTGTTTATATTATGATCTACAGAGCCTTATAAGCAAAAGCGAATTTAATTTAGAATTCATATTCTGCAACCTAAAAGTATGCTGTGGGCTTTATACAGTTTGAATATTTCTTACTTTAACCACAGTAAAATGAGACAGTGTAACTTCACCTTTGATTTATGTAACATATAAAAGAGAATAACTTTAAAGAATTACTCATTTGGCATACTATTTTTCATAATTCCATCTAAATGTTTAAAGCTGTTAGAGTATTCTTTAAGTGTTGTTCCTCTTTCTCCACCTTATCTAAAATTATGCTGTATATCCATTGGCATTACGAATCACTGCAGCCTTTATATTTTGAAATATTTACATTCAAAAGAACATATACTCGTACGAATGAACATTTAAGGCACAGTTTGTAATTCATTTATGAGACACTAAGTATAGCTCGCTCTGCTGCACAATTTTCGTAGTTAATCCCATAATGTATGCTTCAGTGTGACGTTTTCTTCTTTACGAACATGTCCTATACTTAAGGTTAACATTTACTCTCTTAAGCTTGTGTCGATGTACTCGTATCACATTGCTTACATATACTCTACTTTATTTGATATTTTAAATTTGTAAAATTAGGCTGCTCTATACTTAGCGTTTTTTTTTAATTTTTGTTTTGCACCCTAAAATTATGCTGTACAACACATTGGCATTGCTATCTGCTGCAGCCCTGGAAATTTGTAAATTATTTACATTATAAAGAAGACTGTTACCACCCAAGCACATACAAAATTTTTAAATTATTTATGAGACACTTTGTATAGCGATGCTAGCAATGCTGCACAACATTCTTAATGTAACCCCTTAATGTATGCTTTAGTGTATCTTTGCTGCTTAAAGCATGCTTTAAATTAACATTTCCTAGTAAGCTTTTAACGTACTCTTACATTCTTTACTCTTATTTTCTTGTTTAGAAGTACATTACATTATTTTATGCCATGTTGCCTGATAAAAGCAACATTGATTAAACTTT
This sequence comes from Muscina levida, assembly GCA_964034835.1. NCBI lineage: Eukaryota > Metazoa > Arthropoda > Insecta > Diptera > Muscidae > Muscina > Muscina levida. The sequence continues at coordinate 35,531,330 of OZ035881.1, read as the reverse complement.
AAGTGCCACCAAATTTAAGAGTGCTTTATAAGAAAATATTCTTTCTCAAACCCGTGAAAGTATGCAATGTATTGCTGTAAAATTTCTGTGCTGTAATAATTGAAATTAATAGGGAAGGCAATTTTTGTACTTTAATAAAGCTAAGCGTAAGAATTTTGCTTACAAAAATTTTTTTTTATATTTAACATTGGCCATGTGGTTACAATTTAGTGCTCTTATTTCCTACTACAGTGTGAACACCTTCTAGAAAGAACTACAAGTATACGTTCATTATTAATTTTTACAACAATATATCTAGGACTTTTCTCGAAAGTTACAGTTCTACCTACCCTTGCCTTTGTTTTAACCACAACAGAGCTTTCGCTCTGACCTACAGTTAGTAAATTGCTGGAATTTCCTCAAATCAATTAAGTTGTTGTGTGTTGTACACAAATGAAAAGTGTTTTAACATATTTTACAAAGTATACGCAATGCAACAACCACAGCAACATCTCTTAGCCTTAAGTATCTTCTTAACATGTTCTAGTGTTCTTATCTTATACATTCACATTTTGTACTCTTTCAGTTTAAGACTTTAAGTGCAGTGGCTGTAGTGTCATTTAAAACACTTGGTTAAGGTTACACACGAAAATGCTGTTGCAACTTTTTGTTTTGACATTACCTACTGTTTGCCATCTTGTACCCAGATAATTTATAGTCTGCCAGTTTGATGCCTCAACTCAAACTTCTTGGTCATAGGAGTAGTATTTGACAACCCACTCTTGCAGATGGCAACAAAATTTCACACGTTCATGGGATAGTGCATTTTTCAAACAAGTTAAGACACTGTTTTAACTTTGTTTACTGCAATGACGTTTGCAGATGAAATCAAAATATAAAAAACTGTAACATTGCTCGTGTCGTTTAACTTTTATGTGTTTTTCTTTGCGTTAGTTTGTTGTTGTTACTGCAATTCGTGTTCTGTAAAGCATACTTTTAGGAATGCAGGCAAACTGGATGGATGCTGGAAGTAAGAACTACACATACTACTTCTGCACAAGCACTAAACAAACTTGTCTCTCGCTTAGGAATGTTGAACTTGTACAAGCTTCTGCTAGAATTACTACCAAAAAAAGGCAGCAGCAACAACAACAACAACAAAAAACCGTAAGTGAAAAAGTAAGTGAATGACTTGAGAGACGACACACAGCGACAAGTTATGAAAATGAAATTACTCTTACAAAAAACTAGACACAATTTGATTTGATACGAGCATAAGCATAAATGAGAATATAAAACTTGAAAATAAAATATATATATGAAAAATTTATTTAAATAAAATTTTTTTGTCGTCTTATACAGTGAATGTGATAACAATTTTTTATGCTTCATACGCTTAGAATAGACTGTCAGCACCTAAGTACTTCCTCTTTTACGCAGTTCTCCCCACCCACTTGTGTTGGTTGATGGCATTGTAATGTTGCACGCCTGCAATACTGGGGTGACTGGTATTCACTGGACTGTGTTGGATAGGGGGGAGGGTTTTTGTATGAGGTTCAACAACTACGCACATGATGGTATGCATAAGCACGTTTATTCCATACATTATATTGCTGGGCAATGCTTCAAACTCTACAATGTAGAAAATCATATAATAAAAATAAAAAAATCTGGAAAAATACAATTTCCTTTAGGTTGCACAAGCGAAACATATTGAAGCGCATATGGTAGCAAGCAGGGGAGAGCAATACAGTGCCCCTGGCTAATAGAGTGAAAAGTAGAGAAGTTAACGAAATTTTAAAAACGTTGTGTTTTGGGGCTGAACGTAGCATGAGGGAGGTCAAGGTTCAACTACTGTCTCAGTCATGTAGATTTCTTTCATCGGCGACCCCCTCCATGTTGTCGACAGTAACTTCGCAGTAAAAGTCCATTGGAAACTTCTGAAACATCTGACGTTCGGATTCGTCTATGAAATTATAGGTCCCGTAGTTAGTCTAGAAATACAAAAGTGTTAATTCACATCAACGCGAGAAGCTATCCAGGCGCACTCATTTAGCGGAGGGTATGTTCATATTGTTCTTACATTTGTAACGTCCATAAGGAATCGTAGTACTAGTAGTAACTAGCCTTTCCCGATTCGCGTTGCTTCACCCGTACTTACAATATATCTTCTTTAGAATTAAAGCAATAGGGGTAAAATGAAAACGCAGCATAAGGCGAATTTATGTGAATGTAGCTTTATACCATTGTTCTGAGTGATTGTTCCGCTTTAGTCCCTTTTTATCTCTAAAAGTACGAATTTCAACCAAAACATATCGTAAAATGGACTGGTACCCCTCTAAATCTATAAGGAGCATGCCCATATACGATTATAGCTTTGGCCGTTTGGTCTGAGTGAAGTTACCAGTGTTATGCCTTTTTGGCCTTTTTTACCCCTAAATGTTCGAATTTCAAAAAACCCCATCTGGCGGCCTTCTAATTCTATAGGGAGCAAAGCTATATAGATTTTCGTAATTCTATCTTTACTACTAGTTTTAGCTCTTTTCTGTATTTTGACTCCTAAAGAACGAATTTCGGAAAATTACTTCATATCGCACAAGAAAAATATTCACTTACATATTACATTGCGACTATACCCTTTGCCGTTTAGAACCAGTTTTATCCCCTTCTTATCCCTCCTTGCCTCATTTTAATTCAAGAGGAATCGGGCTACAGTAACATTTCTCTCCTTTTTCGATAATGTTTAACCAGAAATACCGGATTTCGGAAATATCTTCAATCCAATTTGGTAGTGAGCATGCCCATTTAAATTTTCGTAATTATAGCTTTAGCCGATTGGTCTGGGTGAAGGCACCAGATTTATCCCTTATTGCTAATTTTTACCCCTAAAAGTAAAAATTTCCAAAAATCCATACTTAGCTGACGTTTACTTGAAAAGTGGAACAACCATCCCAAATTTCATTATCCTATCTACAGCCATTTTACCCAATCAGTGTCAAGCAATTTGAAATATATAGATTATGAAAATGTTATTACAATCGTTCTCTAAATATGACCGATATAAAAATTTTTTTCAAAAGAGGCGTGGCACCGCCCATTTTCCAGCAAGACGTAATGCCCCATGTACAATTTACATATGTAGCAAGTCTCATCTCCATACCTTACATGTCTCGTAAAATATGACCGATTGATATTCTGGTTTGTGTGGGCGGTGCCACGCCCTATAATAGAGGCCTTACGGATAGAACTAAACAGTGAAAATTTCATTGCAATTGGTTCACTTATTTCGCCGAGATAACGATTTTTTCAAAAGGGGCGTGGCACCGTCCATTTGTCAGTCGGACGCAATCTTCCTTACCCAGTAACATATGTAGCAAATATCTTCATCATCTTCATACTTCGGTCGTGAAATATGACCGATTGATATTCTGGTTTGTGTGGGCGGTGCCACGCCCCTTTGTCTAAATATGTTTTCATGTAGCCTATAATAGAGGCCTTACGGATAGAACTAAACAGTGAAAATTTCATTGCAATTGGTTCACTTATTTCGCCCATATAATGATATTTTTAAAAGGGGCGTGGCATCGCCCACTTTCCTCAAACAAAGTACTTTTTCTTATTCTAACAATATACGTACCAAATCTTGACCTCTTACCTATAATGGTTTTAAAGATACAGCCATTTTGAAATTCGAGCTGTATGGGGCGGTGCCACGCCCATTTTACCCCCTTGCAGTCTGAATTTCCAAATATCCCTTCTTAGTGCGCTCCTACGTCATAAAAGGAACCTACATTTCAAATTTCACAGCGTCAAATGCTGAGTGGATTTAAACATGTCCGGCCGTCGGTCTGTCCGTCCGTTTGTCGCCGCAATTACAGCGGTAGTCTAAGGGTTAATAAAACTTAATTTCCCTTTACACCCCATGAATGAGGTATGGGATAAGTTTTTCGCGTTGTTGTGAATTAACACGCTCTCTATTTTTAGATTCACAACTAACGGCACCTACTTGTTTATCGACGAATGCGAACGTAACTCTTTGAGAAGCTCTTACTAGACATGCCGATTGACTCGACACTAGTACTGCGAAGTTGCTGTCGACAACATTCGAGGGGAGCCGACAATGAAAGAATTTTTTATTTTTTTTTTAGTTGACTGGAGCCAGGATTTAAACCTGTGATCTCCCGCATCTAAAGGTTATCGAGCTGAAATTTAGTATAACAGATTCTATCTGTCCCCTCGATTACAGCCGTAGTTTTAGACCTATCGAGCTGAAATAAGATATTCAAGCTTTCATCCTCTAAGCGGAGGTTATGTTCTGAAATAAGTAAGATCGGACAAAAACTACTACTACCCATACAAATTGACCCTTTTTGGGGATGTTCATCTGTCTTTCCCTGCGATTGCAGCCGTAGTTTAAGAGCTATCGAGCTGAAATTGAATATGTTACTTCATATATTCTAAGCTGAGGTTAAGTTCTAAGATACGAAACAAAACTTACTCCCACCTCCCATACAAACTCCCCCCTTTTTGGGGGGGGGGGGGTGTTCATTTCTATAAGAGATATCGAGCTGAAATTTGTTATGCAATCTCCTATCCTCCAAGCAAAGGTTAAGATTTAGGATAAGATAAGCAAGATTGGACAAAAACTTCCACCTCCTATAGAAATTCCCCTTTTTAGGGAATGTTCGTCTGTCTGTCCCCACGATTATAGCCGTAGTTTAAGTTCTATTGCGCTGAAAGTTCGTATTTCAAGTCGAACACAAAAACCACTTCTCTGCTAGCGTTTATACCTCTGTGCCCAACAGTGTACCCCCCTGCATGACCAACCAACAATGATATCTTTGTCGATAAGTACTCAAATATGACAATCCCCACCCATATGAACTTCATAGCATAATAGCCCAACCAAATGGTCACCACTCACTCACTCACTCAGTATTCACTTTGTTCAATAATAATTTTTTTTTTAAATTAAATTGCCGCGGTAAGTTATTAAGGTTTTGTCAATTCCATTGACAGTACAGAGGGGAATACAGAAATAAGCGGATGCACTTTTTTATGCAGTTCTTCAGTTTGTTGTTAATAATAGAACTGATTACACAGATTTGTTGATGATTGTGGCTGTGCCAACCAAACTATGTCGAAAGTCCTCATGTCATAATTAGGGATTTCTGGTACAATGCAAACTGGGTTCACAACAACAACAATAACAACAAAGTTATGTTGTGATAAACTGCTTAGGTCTGGCGTTGCCCCATGAACCGTGCAACACAACAATGGTGACGACGAGCGTTTCTATGCTAAGGTCTCTTTTTTTATTACGGCATGTGGGTGTGTTGTATGTAATGCTATGCTGCGCTTTGTTGTTGTTGTTGTTGTTAAATACCCACTTAAATTGCTTATAATTAAACCTTATGGGGCTTTCGTTCGTTCCTGGCGAAGAAGACTAATGTTCAGTGTACGTGCTCATAATTCTCCATCATGTCACCCCCGCCAACATCACCAGTGTATGTTAAGTGTGTGTGCGTTCCCTCCCGTGTGCACTCACTTGATCACTTCGTTTTAGCCCCTATGGCTGAAGTTTTTAAGCGTATGCAAACTATATTACGAAGGTATGAAATTTGTATTACGTTTAAGTTTTGTTTTCTGCTTGAATGAACCGGATACATCTTATGGTTGAGCGTTTTTTTACGCTTTGTCGTATTGTGAAAAAACTGAACTCTTTTTTCCACTATTGTCGTTATCTGGTCGGTATTTTTGTTTCACAAAAATCAATTGCTTGGAACAATACTTTTTTTTCTTGTTTTGCTTTTTTTTAGCATATTCTCCCTTTTCTGCTGCTGCCTTACTTACCTCTTGGGCCCCCCCATCAGACAAAAGAAAAACTTAAGAAATTTTTTGTTTTGTATTTTTGAATTCGATGAAATTTACCCTTTCTTTGGTTGAGGCATTGTACAACTTGGTGTGCCCGTCGTCGTCGTCGTAGTGTTGAATATAAAAATAGAATTCTACGAATTAATCTTTAAGTGAACTTTTTGTTTTATTCCCTACTAACGGATTCTTATTCATTTCTTGTTTTTTTTTCTTTCTTTGCAGATGCTCAAACACGTTCAAATCTCACCCTTACGCAATCGCTCAGATTCTGTGTCTTTGCGTTCCAGCACCTCATGTGCCTCATCGATATGTGGTAGTCCGGAGCCACCCACAGACATGCAGCGCACTCCTTCGAGAGCCTCCAGTTATTCCAGTTTAAATGAACAATTGCCTCAGGTAAGTGGGGTGGCCAGGGGTGGAGCAAAGGAATGAGTTGGAATGTGCCACGAGGCGTTTTTAACACAGAATACTAATAAATTTTGTGCGTTTTTTTTTCTTGTGTTTTGTTTGCAGACGACCATTAAAGTTTTCACCAGCTGCTTGAAAATAGACATTGAGTACAAAACATTGGGCATACAATGGGACACAACCAGCAAGGAAGTTATAGCGCAACTATTAAGACGGTAAGTTGATAGCAATAATGAAATGACTTTGAATGGCAAAACTTTGTTATTAGCAAAGCGCCCAAAGATAACACTATGCACTGTGAAAATTTAAAAAAAAAAAACTAGTATGGTAATTATCATTGGCTACGCCGAAGCTCAGATACCCTTCGCCATGAGAGGTGAATGATACTTTTATACATTCACATAAAATTTTTGGAAATTTGTATGCTGAAATTTTGTGTCTGATTTTTCTCACCTTTAAACTTAACCTCCGCTTTGAGGATTTCAGTCAGATATCTCCTAAACTACGGCTTTAATCGGTTGACAGACAGACGGACACCCAAAAATGGGAAGTTTGTATGGGAGGTGCAAGCAGTTTCTGTCCGATATTGCCCCTCTTGAAACTTAACCTCCACTAAGAGGATGAAACTGCTATATCAAATTTCAGCTAGATAGCTTTTACATTACCACTATAATCGGGTTTGATAGGTAGACGACCACGCCCCAATAGTGGGTGTTTGTATGGGAGATGGGACAAGTTTTAGTCCGATATTGCTCATCTCAGAACTTAACCTCCGCTTTGAGGATATTAGCATGTATACCAAATTTCAGCTCTATAGTTCTAAAACTACGACTGTAATCGCGGTGACAGGTAGACGGACTTCTGATTTCGTTCATCGTAGAGCTTAACCTCCGTAAAGAGGATGAAACTGATATACCACAGTTCAGTTAGAGGATATAAACTTGTGTTCTAAATTTTAGACCGATAGCTCCTAAACTACGGCTTTAATCGCTGGTAAGACAGACGGTCACTCCCAAAAAGAAAGAGTTTGTATGAAAGGTGAAAGTAGTTTTTGACCGATCTTACTCATCTTAGAACTTTTTATCTGTTAAGAGGATGAAACTGATATACTAAATTTCAGTTAGATAGCTCTTAAATTACGGAATCGCTGTGACAGATAGACGGACACCCCCCAAAAAGTGGAATTTGTATGAGAGGTGGAAATAGTTTTTGTACGATCTTGTTCATCGTAGAACTTAACCTCCGCTTAGAGGATAAAAGCTTACACACCATGTTGCAGCTCTATAGCGCATTAACGACGTCTGTAATCGCCTAGAGAGACCCCAATAGCCTTCGGTAGCTCAGTAGAATCGACGTAGATTGAAGATGCGAAGGTACCGGGTTCGATTCCCGGCCGGGGCACTGGCCAAATCAACATCGATGAAAAATTACTTTTCAAAATCTTTCAAGTTCTACAGCCAACAAAACTCATCCTAGATGCTTAAACTACAAAAATCCACATTGCTCAAGGACCAATGAAAAAGGAAATAATTTATCAACATCTTAAAAATAAATCAATAAAACCAACTGGCGCCATCTTTGGAGGAATTTAGCACTTAAAACTCATAAAAACACCCAACAATCCCTTGACACAAACCTTGTTATCTACAAAGGAACGAAAAAGAGTTGGCAACAATGATCGCATGATCATCGGATTATATGACCGATCGAGTGCCGAAAAATTTAATATTGGTATAAAGAATTAACTGTCCACCTCCGAGCCAGAGCGAGATACGTATGGCCATCTCCTGCCTTAAAAACAACAAAGCTGCTGGAGCCGATGGTCTCCCTGCTGAATTGTTTAAGGCTGGCGGGGAGGAGCTGATTAGTATGCATCAGCTCATGGAGAACATCTGGCAAGAGGAGAGCATGCCCGGGGATTGGAGTCTCAGTCTGTTATGTCCCATATACAAGAAAGGAGATCGTAGTGAATGTAAGAACTATCGTGGAATAAGCCTATTACCAATTGCGTACTAGGTCCTTTCAAGCATATCGTGTGAACGTCTAAAGCCAATTGTAGAAAAACTAATTGGACCATATCAGTGCGGCTTTAGACCTGGCAAATCTACGACGGATCAAATATTCACCTTACGACAGATCCTGGAAAAAACCCATGAAAAGCAGATCGACACCTACCACCTCTTTGTCGACTACAAAGCTGCCTTCGACTCTCCGATAAGGAACAGGCTTTATGAGACCATGTCTGAGTTTGGTATTCCTGCAAAGCTGATTCGACTTTGCAAATGTACCTTAGACAACACCAAAGCCTCTGTTAAGATTGGTAAGGATCAGTCTGAACCATTTAACACGGAAAGAGCTCTCAGGCAGGGCGATAGCCTGTCCTGTACACTATTTAATATAGTTATGGAGAAGGTGATGAGAAAGGCTGGTGTCAACATGTCTGGCACCATATTCCACAAGAGCCACATGCCACTAGCCTATGCCGATGATATAGACATCATTGGTCGAAATCTGCGGGATGTTACTGCAGTTTTATCATCACTAGAGAAGGAGTCAGCAAAAATGGGTTTAGCGGTCAACGAGGACAAAACAAAAATAATGATTTCGACGAACAAAGAGTCCTCTCGTTGGGGACGCACCGTGAACGTTGACAATTATTGTTTTGAGGTAGTCGACGAGTTTACCTACCTCGGATCTTCCGTCAACAAGAAAAATAATGTCAGCCAAGAAATTAAACGGAGAATAGTGCTAGCCAATAGATGTTTCTACGGACTTCGGCAGAACTTTAGTAACACCACCTTATCTCGGAATACTAAGAAACAGCTTTACCAGGTGCTAATCTTACCCGTTCTTTTGTATGCTGCCGAATCATGGGTGCTTACGACAACGGACATACAAAACCTGGGAATATTCGAGAGAAAAGTACTCCGAAAAATTTATGGACCTATCTGTGTCGACGGCGAGTTTCGCCATCGGATGAACCATGAGCTGTATGAGCTTTACCACGACATCGACGTAGCTAAAAGAGTCAGAATGCAATGACTACGATGGCTGGGTAATGTTGCCAGGATGGATGTAAATGCTCCAGCGAGAAAGGTGTTTGAAGGCGAACCTGAAGGACGGCGCAGAGCAGGGAGACCCAAACTCCGTTGGAAGGACCAAGTGGTAGGCGACGTGCCACCATCTGGTAGGACTAACTGGAGAACACACGCACAAGACCGAAGCGTGTGGAATTCTTTAATACTTCAGGCCTCAAACTTATGAACCATGTTTGTAAGTTGTAATGGGCCACTTAAGTAAGTAAGTATAAAGAATTATAACCCCAACTACGTCCTCCAGCTGTTACAACAACGACCCCGAAAAAAGGGGAGTTGGGAGCGGTTTTTGACCCATCTTGATCATCTTTAAACTCAACCTCTGCTTAGAGTATAGAAACTTGCATACAAAATTTCAGCTCGATAGCTCTTAAACTACGGCTGTAATCGGACAGATAGACCGACATCCCAAAAATGAAGGAATTTTTATTTAAGAAGACGGCTCGGACCCATAAGACCGGCCGTGACATAGTGGTTAGAACACGCGACTACCCTGCGGGAAATCCCACGTTCGACTCCTGGTTCCAGTCATTTTTTCTTTTATTGCCGGCCCCCACGATGTTGTCGACAGCAACTTCGCAGTATAAGTGTCGAGTCAATCGGCATGTCTATTAAAAAGCTTATCTAACAGTGACGTTCGCATTCGTAGATAAACAAGTAGGTGCCGTTGGTTGTTAATCTAAAAATAGAAAGCGTGTTAATTTACAACAACGCCAGAAGCTATCACATGCCTCATTCATGGGGTGTAAAGGGAAATTAAGTGTTTTTTTTGACCCATAATATATCTAGACGAAATTAGTTTCAGGACTTTTTATGACGCTTGCGTCATGTTCTCCGCTGTACCACTGATTAGCAGGATACCTCGAGTAAACCTTAAGAAATACGGTTATAAAAATTTGACTCAGGAAAGAATAAGAACTTCATCGGCCGACCCCTTTTCGTACCTCCAATACAAAATAACTTATTTTTGGAAAGTTATTTTTACTCCCGTGAATTCCAAACGAACCACAAAATTCTGTTGAAATTCAGTCAGTTCAATTCTATTGTAATATCAGATAAATCCTGAGAAATTGGAAACCTTTGCCGTACCCTTTCGCGCACCTTTTATTTAAATGATCGAATTCACCCTCATAGTTTTACGTAAGCGCACTAAAGTCATATTTTGCGTAAAATGTACCCTAACGAAACTATGACTCTCGATTGAATATGGACTATACAGACCGACCCCTTCTGGTACCTTTCATGCAAAATAACCTAGTTTTGGAAAATTAATATTTCCCCCATAACTATCAAACGGACAACAGGAGAATGTTTGAATTTGGTTAATGTCATACCCCTTACCACCCAGATAAATGATCGAACTAATTTCCATAGTTTTACATACTTAAAAACTTACTTAATTTCCCTTTACACCCCATGAATGAGGTATGGGATGCTTCTTCCGTCGTTGTGAATTAGGACGTTTTCTATTTTAGATTCACAACAAACGGCACCTACTTGTTTATCGACAAATGCGAACGTCACTGTTTGAGAAGCTTTTACTAGACATGCCGATTAACTCGACACTTATACTGCGAAGTTGTTGTTGACAACATTGAGGGGGCCGGCAATGAAAGAAAAATGTAGATGACTGGAGCCGGGAATCGAACCATCGATCTCCCACATGGTAGTCGCGTGTTCTAACCACTTTGCCACGGCCGGTCCATACATATATGTTTATATGTACACTAACTTCAGACATGTTTTACGTAAGATGTACGCTTATGAAAGTTTGATTCTGGAATTAATATGGACTATATCGGTTGGTCCCAACAAAATTACCAATATTGGGAAATTTAACATTTCCTCAGCAACTCGGGTATATATTGATGATTCGGGGTTGTCTGCAACTCAGTTTCGTAACTCGGAATCGTGTTGGTTACTCGCTTTATTTGGCAACTCATGTTTGTATCGATGATTCGGGTTTTCTCGGCAACTCAGCTTTGAATCTGCAGCTCATTAATATTCGTATCCGATGGTGTGTTAGTATCGAAACGCTACGGTGCTTTCTTCTATAATAATGCTAATGGTAGAAAGAGTATTTCGTAAACCGAGAAAGTCGGGTACAACCAAAAAAGTTAGATTTAACAGACCGACAGTCGATAACAGACAGTCGATTTAAAAACAAAGTTAGGTTCAAAAAAGTTGGATTAAAACAGATCGAAGTCCGATTGTACAGACCGAAGTTGAATAAAACCAATATATGGGTTCAACTAGCGAAAGTTGGATTCAAATAGACCGAAGTCGAGTTAAATCAATAGGTAGTAGGTACAACCGAAAAAAAGTCTGGTTTACTCTTAATATGCAGGCAAATAATAATCCGTAAGAAATTTCATTAAAAAATCATATAAATTCAATAACTCGATACTTAAACAATATCCTACATAGGATAAGGCTATTCATAAGTCACTTTAGCTGACTTAAATTTCCATACTGGTTTTTCTTTAATTAAGTCTTTGATACATCGAATATCTTGCACTATCCTGTAATAATTTCCCTGCATCAACTTCTGGCGCTTATTTTAATAATTTGTTGTGTTCTTACCTTTCATTTTAGCCTAAAAATGCGTCATCGCGATCCTCGTCTCTTTTACCTCTCCATGGAGGTGTCTGTACGACGTGCTGGTGTCAAAACCATTTTAGTATTGGATGAAGATACACGTCCCGCCATCCTACAAGCCTGCCATCCCAAAGGTGAATCACGCTTTTGTCTGCAACTTAAGCCCGGTGGTCTTATACGTGTGCACACCTCAGCGCTACAGCCCTTATCACAATACAAATCATTGGTCATCTCGGAAGAGACCACATCAGATGAATTACTGCAATTACTGTTGTCATGTTATAACTCCATTGAACCCGTTGAACAATTTTCGATATATGAAGTAAGTTAAAAATTGCCTATAAAAGTTATTTATAAAGTTTTACTAATTTGTTGTTGTTACTTTTTCAGGTTTGTCCCGGCCAGGAGTATCAGCGTAAATTGCATCCCGACGATATACCATTGAGAGCCTTAGCTGAGCGTTCTAAACGTGGTGAGACTTGTCACTTCTTGGTAAGACGTAATCCCAATTATGCGCGACGCCGTCAAATTCTAACCGCCTTGGATGAGGTAGAACAAGCGTATGCCTCAGCCTCGGCGGTCACAGACAATGCCACCGTGTCGTGCACCAACAAATCCTTTGAAGCTGATTGCAGCATGACTTCCTTGGATGACAGTACCAGCCTTTTAGACATCTCCATTGAATCCCTGTCCGATGATATACAAAGTCTAATGACCAGCGATGAAGATGACGAGTGTGCCTCGTCGACTTCAGGATCTTCGGATACCTCGTCCGAAGGTTCCGCCAGCATACGACGAACACCCTCTACGCTAACCGTTGTACCAAAATCTGCCGCTGATGTTTGCTCTCACTGCTATAATAATTACAAATCATGCGATTTTTGTCACAAAAATCCCAATATGATGGTAACGAGAAGTCCCTCAAGTGTTTCCTCCAAAACGGGTCAGCTATTGCCCAGTTACAGTCCCGTCTACAATATCCGCGAAATCAGAACGGTGTCACATTCATTCTCTTCACTGGGCAATGATAAGAAATTACTGGATATTGAATTGAATGGTCGCTTTGATCCTTCGTCGTGTCGCATGAGACCTCAGAGTGTGTATATGGGTCGTACGATACCGCGTATGATTTTGGATGCCACCAGTGTGACGGACACGACATCGGCGGCGGCGGCACTTATGCAAGATGATGTAAATGGAAATCGGACGACGGCAACTACCACAGTGGCTGGGGAGGAAGTGAATAATAATCCGGCCAAGGGTTTGGGTCATTTTGTTTATATATAAGAGTTGACTTAAGGACATCAGTACCTTGATAAGCAGGTGAAGCATGCTAACTAATTTGGGAGAGGGGAATTCCTGGAAGGTTCCTTAAAGGTTGCCCGCCAAGACCCCTTAAAATTTCCAGTACAGTATTTGAAAAGCATATTTGTATATTTGAAAGATGTCTATAAAAATAATGTGTTATATTCGTGTGTAGGGTAACAATCCACGTGATGTTTCACATTTCTGTAAGAGATCAAATTTTGGAATTATTTCAGAAAATATACAAATTTTAAATATTAAAAGATAGTCATATGAATATTTTAAGAATTTATTAAGAATTTCAACCAAATTATTAAATATTGAATTTGCATATGTAACGTCTTACATCAGAAATGAAGATATGAACAAAATTATCAAAATATCTACTCAAATAATTAAAAATAATCAGAAATATTAAGAATATATAAAAAATTCAACTTATTTTTTAACTGCAAATACAAATAACAAAATTTTACATAATTTTGTAGAAAATACCAAACCATTCGCAAGCAATATTCAAATCATATTTTTCTAAATAAAATAAAATTCATAGAAAGTATAAATTCTGCTCATTCGCCCATTAGCTGCAGAGGAAGCACAGCGTTTATATATTACAAATACCAACCAAATGCTATTGTATACAATTATGTATTACCAAAATAATATTAAAACACAGTGGCCTTGTATTTGCTATTACTTTATGTTTTACATAATATTCTATTCTAAGATTTGTATATACTATACATATATCAATATGTAATTGTTAACAGCACAGTCCATAAATGATGTACAGTAGTATTCGTAAGCATAATATAGCTTCTTCTGCTCTCTCTCTCTCATTCTCTCTTTAGCATAGTTTTTAATAGAAATCCAAAACCAAAGAACAATCTTTAACACAAATTATAGCATAGAGTCATTGTCTTAATAGGTTACCTTCTAAAAATTATATTATTTTTTTATTATTATTTTTTTTTTTTTTTTTGTTAAATCTTCTATTCTATACTTTAAATTGGCTTTAGTTTCATAATGAAATAACTGTAACTAATTTATGTTAACAAAACCATATAATCTGTGCTTTAAAAATATTTAATATATTTAATACATCTATTACATCATATTCAAAAATCATACCTTATGTTACTTTTATTCCAAATCATAACATAATTGTATATTATTTCTGTTTTATTATTAGCTGAAAAATACACCACATACAAGCATTTATTCCAAAAAATAGTTAATTATTTGTAACACTTTAATATACTAGGGCACAAGCACACATTCTTGTACTCTTGTCACATACATTGTCATTGTCACACACACATTTATACACATTCATCAACTTATAATGTTTATCACAAAAAAAAATCACCCACAGATCATTTGCAACAAAATTGCGATAGTTATAAAGAAAAAACAAAACGATACTGTCAAATATTTAACACGAATTGAAATTATTTGCATACATGTTTATTCTTAGTATTATATAGGTGTGTTTTTGTCTATGTATGAGTGTTATTTGTTTAGAAATCAACTAGAAATACTATTGAAAATAAAAATGAAAATTATAGAAAATAATAAAGAAAATGTGTTTTTTTTATGGTGACTAACGAAAATATAACTTTATCAATATGAAGATCAAATTTCGAAAATATTTAATGAAATTTGGGATATGAAACGCCTGTTCAGACGGAAAAAGTGTCTGTGGAAGAAAAGAGAGAGCCAGGATATCGAAAACTACAGGGATAGGGGTGAGGACCGAAAGTTCAACCCAAAAGGTAAAAAGTAAAGGTTTTGGAACAGGGATCACCACCTGTAAGGACATAGACGGAAATCTGGTCACGGACACTCAGAGTGTGCTGCAAATATGGAGGGAACTCTTTCAATCTCTTCTCGTTCCCAAAGGCAGCATTAGTGACGAACTCGCACCAATAATCGACGATGGAGTAGGCTTTCCACCACCGATGCAAAACGAGGTCAGCGCGGCAATTGCGCGGCTTAAAAATAATAAAACTGCGATAGCCGATAAACTGCCGGCAGAGCTTTTTAAAGCCGGCGGCGCACAGTGGGGATGTCTTCATACATTTGAGTGAACAAATTATAAGGAGTGCTCCTAGAGTGATGAAACTTGGCACCAAGCTCTTTCTTAACGCTATTAAGAAAAATATAAAATCTCATCAAAATCGGCCACGCCCATCATATACCGCCCGTATAACTCAAAATGAATTTTTCATACGAAATTTGTTCTTTTATTCCGTTCTAAAAGTTTCATTAAAATCGGCCACGCCCATCACATAGCGCCCATATAACTACATACGAATTTTTCATATAAAATTTTATTATTATTGTATATTTATACCATCACCCTTAGGGATGAGGGTTAGGGTGTTCCTTGTATGGGATTTTTGGGAATTTTGTTAAAAAAGTTATTAATAGCGAAGTTGGACATCGAGCTCCACCTTGCGTTTGTTATTTACAAAATTACGAAAATGTTGTGCGAAATTTCGCATCGATAGTTAGACGTTAGAGTGTGCCGCAAAGAGGTCAAAGTTCGATTTTTGTGTTGAAATCAGTTTATTGCCGCTGAATACTTCCCTGTTTTAGATATATGATCTAGTAATATACCGTTGAATAGTTGAAGTGACGACCTATAAAAGCATATGTTCGAACTTACCATATCTCTTATAGATATTGAGATATTTGATGCAAAAGTGGAGGTATTTTTCAAGAAAAAAATAACAAAAATTTTTTTAACTGCTTTATGAAGTAGGTTATAGCAGACCACCATATATTTCCACAATTTAGCATATATCAAGTCAAAGTCTACAAAAAAGTATATGTGGATATTTTCAATATCTCTATCCGTTCCTGAGATATCAGGCGTTAAAAACCGTTATGTTGACATTAAATATAGCAAATATTAATGAGTCTAGATGTTGATATGTAGTTCCATCTGAATACTCATTGTGTCTACTTTTTAATGACACCAAAAACAGTACCATCAAATGCCCCATTGAGGAGTTATACCATTTTTAACATAGATATATCACCAAATATGTATATTTTTCATCAATTTATTCTATGAAATTTGAATGCCAACAGTGGTTTTGTGATAAAAAAGCTGTAACAATATTCGTTGATGTAAGAAATTTAGTTTTTATATGTAGTATTTATATCCCCAGACCTACTATATACTTCTAAAAATATAAAAATCTACATTTTGGAACCGAGTTTCTAAAACCCGGTTCAGAAAACCGGTTTTTTTAAAGTACGTGTTTAACATCTATGACACAACTAAGATCGCCACAGGAATCTTATGGATTACATAAGTTGAAATATTTACATACCAATAATTGTACAAATAATTATCAATATTAAAAACATTTTGCGTAAACAAACCACTGTTGACATCAAAATTTCATTTAAAATACAAAATAAAAACAATATTTAACGATGTTGGTGTGAAAAATGTTGAATATCTCCTGTAAGAAGCATTGGATATTAATGATCTTTGTGTCATTAGAAAGAAGACACAATGTGCATTCGGATGGAACCAGAGATCAAAGTTTAGATGCATTAGTCTTTACAACATTTAATGCCAAAAAAAAACGATTTTTAACGCCTGATATCTCAGAAACGAATTGAGATATTGAAAATATGCTCATATACTTTTTTGTAGACTTTGACTTGATATATGCTAAATTGTGGAAATATGTGGTGGTCTGCTATCACCGACTTCGTAAAGCAGTGTAAAAATTTTTTGTTAATTTTTACCTCAAAAATAGTCCCTCTTTTGCATCAAATATCTCGATATCTATAAGAGGTATGGTAAGTTTAAACATATGTTTGTATAGGTCGTCACTTTATCTATTCAACGGCATATTACTTGATCATCTATCTAAAACAGGAAATTATTCAGCGGCGATAAACTGATTTTAACACAAAAATCTAACTTTGACCTCTTTGCGGCACACTCTAACGTCTAATTATCGATGCGAAATTTCGCACAACATATTCGTAATTTTGTAAATAACATATGGAAGGTGGAGCTCGATGTCCAACTTTACCATTAATAACTTTTTTTTAACGAAATTCCCAAAAATCCAATATAAGGTAGACCCTAATGAGGGTATATATCATTTGATTCGACTCAAAAGTGTAACACATAGAAGGAGTCACTTCAGACCCTAGGTTTCTTAGAACCAAATTCGATTCATGACTTTTTAAGTCATTTGAGCCATGTCTGTCTGTCTGTCTGTCTTTCGATAACTTTCGAAAGACGCAACCAAATGTCTTGAAATTTTGCACGAGGTAATATTTCCCCAAAACTACTTACGGTATTGCAAATGGGCTACATGGCTCCGCCCCTTCTGGTACCTCCCATAGAAATACATTATTCCGCCCACTTTAGGAATCGAGTTATAATATCAATACACCCAACGAGATCGTACCCAAATTCTGTACTTAGTAAAGCTATTACAGGATAAAGTCTTGGAAAAAAAATTGGAAGTCTAGCCACGCCCTTTCTGGTACCTCCCATACAAATTCAACTTTCCGCCCACTTTAGATATGGAGTAATAGTATCAATAAATCCATCGCGCTCGTACCCTAATTCTTAATTTATTAAAGCTATAGCAGGATATAGTTTTTGAGAAAAAAACTGAAGTCTACCAACGCCCCATCTGGTACCTCCCACACACATCTGGTACCGCCCACTTTAGAAATTGATTAATATTATTATTAGAACTACCGCGATCGTGACCAAATTCTGTATTTAGTAAAGTTAAAGCAGGATAAAGTTTTGGAGAAAAAATCTGGAAGTCTAGACACGCCCATTCTGGTACCACCCATACAAATGTACCTTACCGCCCACTTTAGAGATGGAATAATAATATCAATACACTTGACACGATCGTGCCCAAATTCTGTATTTAGTAAAGCTATAATAGGATAAAGTTTTGGAGAAAAGATCTGGATGTCTAGACACGCCCCTTCTAGTACCTCCCATACAAATGTACCATGCCGCCCCCATTAGAGATGGAGTAATAATATCAATATTCTCGACACGATCGTGCCCCAATTCTGTATTTTATTAAGTTAAAACAGGATAAAGTTTTGGAGAAAAAATTGGAAGTTTAGCGGCGCCCCTTATGGGACCCCCATACAAATGAACCTTTCCGCCCACTTCAGAGATGGAGTAATAATATCAATACATCCCACGCTATCGTGCCCAAACTCTGTATTTAGTAAAGCTATAACAGGATAAAGGGTTGGAGGATAAACCTTGAAGTCTAGATACGCCCCTTTTAGTACCTCCCATACAAATTTACCACTCCACCCACTTTAGAAATCGAGTAATAATATCAATATAATAGGATTTTTTTTTATTTTACTGAGGGTGATGGTATATGTAAGTCGGGTCGCCCGACTGAAACTTTCTTACTGGTTTTATTCTAAAAAAGCGTTGACTTTGTCACTTATATCACTATGCTTTTTCTGGATAAACGAATGTGTCTAATATGAGGTCATGGGATCTGATGTTACCATCATTCGGTGCACGAACGAAGTCGTGGCAATTCGACTGCATTTTCTGGAGTGTCTGAGTCGATATTTTGTATAGTCTTTGTTGTGGTTTTCATGAGCCTCTTCGGATAGTAAGCCTACAGGAAAAATACACTTTTAAATAATACCCTTTCCATGAATTAGAATTTTGTGGAGTGTAGGTGTCATATTGTACCACTCGTACAGAACACAACTTCTGTCAACATGTTCCTTTTGAATTACAAAAAATATATATATATAATATAATAAATATAACTTTTATTGAAAGGTGAAACTGGATGCAATTGAATTTGATTGAATATGTAAGAACAGATATGAAACAATGTATAAGTAGTAATTTCCAACTGTAGGCACGTACAGCTGAAATTGCAGATCCAAATGTTTGGATAAAAAGGGATTTTTGTTATATGTTCATAAAAAAAAAACCTAAGTCTCTGCAGAGTTTATTTTTTTAATTTGAGTATATTGAAATATCCTCTTTAAATAAAAAATAAAAAGAAAAACTTTAGCTCAAATAGTAAAATAATATTCGTCTTTAAAATAAAGTCGGTTCGGTAAAACATACAAGTACTGACTTTGAAACGGTTTAAAAAAAAACTAGAAGTCAGATCCAAGTAATTCTTTTGATTTGATTGTACCATTTAGTCTTAAATTTAAAAATACCACTGCATATTGCATAAAGAGTATGTTGACAATTTGACTTTTTTTAGGGAAATCTCCAGTGTGCGGCGATGAGCTAACATGCATGCACCAGCTCACAAAAACGATTTGGCTAAGGGAGTGCATGCCCTATGATTGGAATCTGAGTGTCCAATGTCCCGTGCTTAAGAAAGGCTATCCTAGTTTGTGTACCAACTACCTTTTACCCATCACATACAAGGTCCTGTCTAGTGTGTTATGGAATAGACTAAAGCCCATTCTGGGGAATCTGATTGGATCTTATAAGTGAGGCTTTAGACCTGGTAAATCCACGACCGACCAGATATTTACACTACGACAAATCCTGGAGAAGACCCAATAAATGCAGATCGACACCAACCATCTGTTCATCGATTACAAAGCTGCATTCGACAGTCCGATACAACAGAAATTGTTAGTATCTAACAATTTGGTTTGGTATCCCCGCGAAGCTAATACGACTTTGCGGGATGACACTTCTGAAAGGCAGTCTTCAGTTGAAATTGGTAAAAATCTGGCAGAGCCATTTTCTACCAAGCGAGGCTTTAGACGAGGCGATAGTCTGTCTTGCGATCTCGTAAACATCATAATGGAGATGATCATGCGGAAGGCTGCAGTAAACAGTAATGGTACCATCTGCAACAAAACTCACATGCTGCTCGCGTATGCCCATGATATAGATATCATTGGCCGTGGCTGGCGCGATGTTACTGCGGCTTTTTCGAGCATTGAAAAAGGAAGTGGGTCTGGTGATAAATGATATCAAAATCAAGTCATTTGTTTCAATGAAAAAAGAGTCCACTCGCCTGGGACGTTGCGTGAACGTTGGCAACTGAAGTGGTAGATGATTTTGTATCCTTGGCTCCGCCATAAACAATATAACAATGTCAGCCTGGAAATCAAAAGACCAGTATTGATTGCAAACCGGTGCTACTATTAGCCAAGCAATGACGATCTGTCGACGAACAACGATCCAACTCTACCATACACTGATCCGATCTGTCTTGCTCTACAGCGCAGAAACTTGGGTAATGACACAAGCTGATCAATCCATTTGGGAGCCTGTGAGAGAAATATACTTTCCAAAGTATTTGGACCCATCATCGTTATCTTCGGCTACCGTCGTCGAATAAACTATGAGAACATCATCGACGTAGTCAAGCGCTGGCTTGGACACATTATACGAGTGGTTGATAGTGCTCCACATAGAAAAGTATTCGGCGGCGCAGAAGAGAGCTACAAAAACTTCGCAGGCTAAGAGCTGCTACCAAAACTTGGTGTGACGAGCTATCTGAAGCCCTTGGAATTCTTTTCTACATGCCAAACAAGAAGATGAAGAAGAACTTAAAAATCATAAATCCACTTTTAGAAGTTTTCTTAATCTATATATATAAAAGGCTTGGGTGACTGACTAATCACTCCCCAGCCCAAATGGACGTAGCACCACCCATACAACTAGAATTTTAAATGGCTGTATCATTTCAACCATAATAAGTATGAAGTCGGTCGTATAAAAAAAAAATAACTTTATTTGTGGAGAGTGGGCGGTGCCACACCCCTTTTTGAAAAATAGTTATATTGGCCAAATAAATGGAAAGATTGCAATTGAATTTTCATTGTTTGGTACTGTCTATAGGGTCTCTATCAAAGGCTACATGAAAACATAATTAGACAAAGGGGCGTGGCACCGCCCACACAAACCGAAATTCCAATCGGTTATATCTCAATAACCATTAGAGGTATGAAGTTGAGATTTGCTACATATGTTACTGGTACAAGGAGCATTACGTCTGGCTGGAAAATGGGCGGTGACACGCCCCTTTGAAAAAATCGTTATCTGGGCGAAATAAATGGACCGATGCAATGGGTACGATCGCGTTGGGTGTATTGATTTTATTACTCGATTTTTGAAGTGGGCGGAATAGTAAATTTGTATGGGAGGTACCAGAAGTGTAGGGGTCATATAGCCCATTTGCAATACCGTAAATTGCTTTGGGGAAATAGTAACATATCCTAAGTTTAAAAACAATTGGTTGCGTCTTTCGAACATTAACGTGCGCACCAGCCGGACAGACAGACGGACATGGCTGAAACCACTTCAAAAGTCATGAATCGAATTTGGTTCAAAGAAACATAGGGTCTAAAGTGACACCTACTATGTTTTACACTTTTCGGTCGTATCAAAAGATATGTACCCTCCTACCCGTAGGGTGAGTGTATAAAAAAGACGACAATGGGTAAAAGTGGTACTAAACGGCTAAAGGTATATGTGAATATTTAGAACAGCACATGAAAGTAGCCCCAAAGAGAAGAAGTTCTGCACCATTAGTTTTGAAGTTAGTAACTATCGTCTAGGGGAATTTGTCACGTTATAGGCTCATTTGTTTGACATAACTCGAGAACCATAAGTCCGATTTGGCTAATGCAAATTTAAAAAAATTAAGAACTACAATTCCTTTAAACTGTACATATAACGTTTCCCTACATAAGCAACAGTTTTACTTTTCCATTCATCAAATGATTTCGAACTGAGTTTATTTTGTATAAGTTACAATAAAACTCTTACACGCCGGGGCGTATGATTTACGTGGAATATTATTTATGATAATCATATGCCACCATATAACAAAAGAGTCTAAAACATGACAAATTTCATTATGCGATACTTAGTAACTTCAAATCGATATTAAATTATTATGGCATGCAACTTACCAAACCAAATGATGCAGAACTTCTTCTCTTTGCGGCTACTTTCACGTGCAGTTCTCAGAATTGAGTCCCAAAATTATGTGTTGTACTTTGTTATATTACTCAAAAAACCTCTTTTACTAGTAGTTTAGCGGTGAATTATAACTAAGGATTATTCATAAAACAAAACATTCTTTTATGTTATTCGGAAACATCGATGTCGATTTAATCCTTTATGCAATCAAAGCCCAACCTTAATGCTTTTTCTTATGTTAGGAACTTGGAATATTCAAATACCATTCTCATCTGTCGCTTCTTCAAATTATCTATTAACCACATTCAATGATAATGGCACACCTCAGTCCGTGACCAGTATTTGTAAGAGAAATATACGTTGTGGACCATCACACAATTCATCAATATTTGCTCAATCACTTTGTCCGTCTGTCTGCCCATCATTTAGGGGTACGTGCAATATTTCAAGGACCCGTCCCATCGAGTTGCACAACCAGCATGTTCTGCTACTGTATACAAGTGTGCGTAGATGTTTGACTCCCACATGTGCACATGTTTGCTGGTCCATCGACCCACATTTGTATTTGTGCTTGTTCTGTCTAATAACTATACCCGAAGCCATGTGGGAACACAAAAAATCTATTCCCTCCACAAAGTTACGTGTATTCATGTAGTTCGTGCTATTCTACCAAAATTTCAATCTTATTTGCCTGTTTGATGATAAATTCATGCTCTTCACTTGTGCGTAAATATCTACATCATCATTGTCTATTTTGTCATTTATTTGAATTGTTCATTTCTCTTTGGTGTTCATTTATTCATTTTGTCATTTCTTCTTATGATTATTAAGATTAAATTTTGAAATCAGAGAGGGAGAATGGTATGTGCCTATGTTTAGATGTGGGTTCTAACGAAATTCACCTACTAGCCTACATGTGGGAGGTCCTAAATAAATCAAATTATTGTGAATCAATTTTTGAAGAAAAATAAATTTAAAAACTTCTCAGACAAGTTAACGTATTTGAATACAAGTTATTGTGTTATACATGAGGGAATACAGCAGTTACTATAAAATTAAATAAAATTGAATTTTAAAAATTGGCATTGAATGTCTTCTGTACATTCCTTGATATGGAATCGCTTAATTTTTGAAAATAGTCACATGCTCTGTATGTTCTGGTTAATATTAGACGATGTTTTCAAACATTTCAAAATAAATTATGTAAACCAATCAAGGTGATTATTTTTTTAATAAATTTTTTGGTAGAAAAAAAAAACAAACGAGATTGAAAGGTGGCTAACCACGCATTCGTATTGAAATAACTGTCTGATTTAAGGAATTAATGCTATTATGTGTTTTAAGTTTGGAAAAATGCCTCCAAACTACATATCTATTAAAATGACCACCCTACCCTACAAGCTACCTATCCAGCAGCAGCCACTGTAAGAAATTTCACATTTCAGCCTTTACCTTGAAATAACAAATTTCCTACGCACACAGTCAAACAGACACCAACACAAGTATACAAATATTTTGATAACCACAAGTTGTTTTGCATAATTTACAAATGTATGCAAATACATTCAAACACTTGAAATCTGCCAAGATGTGTAGTCACTCACCGCAGGACATGCCAACAACTTGTGGCTGAATATCATCTAATGTTTACCTAAAATCCCTAAACCTTTTATGCTAATTCCATTTTAATATGGATTCCCACAGAGCCTAAAGCCAAATACGGTTTCAATTTTATCAGGTAAATTGAAAGTGATAAGAAGTTAAGTAGTTTTAATACTTTGGGATTAAATAATTAAATTAACAAAATGTGGTCTACCCCAAACGGGAAGGGTAGGGTACAGGAGGGACTATTGGCTCATTGCCAATAACTAAAGATTTCTCTAGCATAGGTATTGCCATGGCAAAGGGTCAAATGAATTTTTAAATATCTATAGTATCTCTTGGGATTTGGTACTCGATTTGGTAAAGTAAACTATTCGTGGATATCAAAACACCTGTTATGTAAAATTTAGTTTTAGTTCGGTAAGGCAATGTGTTTTTATTGTATCTTGTACTTTCAAGGCCAATACCTAGACGCATTTGTGCAAAAGATAGTGCTAGAATATGTTTGGTGATAAAACTTTTCTATGTTTGGGAAATCAAACAGATTGCGATAACATGGCAAAGTTTTAAGATCTTAAATATATGGCAATATTTTTGTAAGTTCTATGGTAGAGCACAAAAGTTGTGAGCAACTTTTAGCTGGTAACTATACTATATACTATATTGGTTTAGGATACATTTTGTAATAGATGTCGATGTGTTACATCGCTTATGACTAAGTATTATGAGAGTATGTACATTAGGGTGTCATTTAAATGAGCGGATAAGAATGAGATTATTGAGATTTTAAAGATGCTCAGATCTAATATAAAAGACATTGAATTCCCTATTTTTTAGTAGGGTTAGATATTGATCGGATCACTGTAGCATACTTCAGGCCGAAATAGCGGCCATTAGAATAGACGTAGAGAAAATTCAGTATCGTGGGATATTGGACGGCACTTCATGTTCTTAATAAAGCGGCTATCAGATTCGTAGAGAATGTGTACACGACTTCGAGAAATGTTCGAAATTGCCGGTCGTCTCTTGTTGTTGTTGTTGTAGCAGTATATGTGCCTGTTTGTTTATCAGTTGTTATTTGGTACGCCTTGTGTTTGGTTTTTTGCTGCACTTGTCTCCAGGCCAAGGAAGGTAGCTACTTCACTGGGTGGGTCCAAAGAGACCTGGGAACAAGTAGAGTTGGATTGGCAGGGCAGTTGAAAAGGTGTAGCGTTTCGTGTGGTCCCTGGTTGCAAGCGGGACAGACGTTCGACGTACTGCCGTCAATTCTTGCCCAGTGTTGGGCGTTATTCAATAAATTTTTATTCAAATAACAAATAAAAAATGAATTTTCAATCGTTATTTGTTATTTGGAATATATTGATTTCAAATTTCAACTCTTATCTTTTTATTTGAGCCACAAATAATTATTCGACATTTGTTAGTTGTTATTTGTCATACAAATAGCATACAAATAAAATATTTTTTGATATGAAAGGAAAATAGAATATTTCAACAAGTGAGCCAGAGAAAAAAACGAAAAAAAATAAAGTTTCTCATACATACGTACGTACGTACATTATTTGAAATATTATTTAAAATTTCCGAATAACAAATAAAAAGATGACAAATAAATTGAAGTTATTTATTTTCCCAAATAAACAAATACAAATTTGTAGTTGTTATTCCAACTAAAAACTAAATCAAATTTATTTGTATCTTTTTATTTGTTATTTAGAATAAATTTTGCCCAACACTGTTCTTGCCCAATATGAATTGAGGCGGCTACACCATCCAGATCTTAGTTGGGTCAAAACAACTCTCGTCTGCCGCGGTAAAACTTCTTCCTTCGAAGCCACTGATGAAGGGTGATCTCCGAGCACGACATTCACTCTGTAGTTGTTCACTGCTTCCAAGACTGCGTCTGAATGAATGTCTGCTAATTCTGCCTGATATGCGCTTTGATCTAGAGACTCTCTCTTGTAGCGCTGGATCTCACGCTCTAGATCGTGAAGGTCTTTCCTGACCTGCCTGGGGGGAGGGAGCCTATCCATAAGAGCCTATCCTTCGACAGAAGGAAATTGTGTCGTCGGACGGGTATGACCTTCGCCTCCTCATGTAAGTGATTCACAGATGACATGAGGAGGCACCATGGAGGAGGACATAATACATATATTCGACTCCCGGTATGTCCAATTGTTTCAACATCAACATGGATATTCCGTCAGGGCCTAGCGCTT
Source organism: Muscina levida (assembly GCA_964034835.1). Taxonomy (NCBI): domain Eukaryota; kingdom Metazoa; phylum Arthropoda; class Insecta; order Diptera; family Muscidae; genus Muscina; species Muscina levida. The sequence goes on along the minus strand of OZ035881.1, from coordinate 35,505,291 downwards.
TTGATGCCTTTGCGCTGCGGATGACATCTGCAACTTCTCCAACTGTAAATTGTGGTGGTGCTTCTTCGACTCGGAGAGCATGAATACGACGCATTACTCTCCTTTTCGCCCTGTCACTCTCGGGGTGCTCAACAAATTGACGGTTAAAATAACACGCGTACCTCTTTGGGTCTATCACAGTGGTAGCACCAAATGTGATAGCCGTCTGGTCTTCTCTCCTGCTAGGATTCGAGAGTGACTTAACCGTTGCCCACAATTTACTGATACCGGAATTTATGTTGCAGTTCTTCAAGTGCTCTAGCCAAAGGTTCTGCTTATATTCGCCGACCATCTTACAAATTTCTAGGTTCAGTACTGTGAGTCTAGGATCAGCAGGGTTGGCAGTGCGAATTCCATCACGCTCATCTGCGAGTAACGCTGCCTCTGCTGGGAAGTTAGGTCGTATTTCGGGTATTCAACCAGCAGGGATAAAGCGAGCGGCCGCTGCGCGTATGATGTTTCGGAAATTCTTCTCAGCAACCCGAACATCTGAGAGTATGGGTAGAGCATTAAAGCTGTGGTTGGTGAATTCTCTGAACCCGTTCCAGTCCGCTTTCTTATAGTTCAAGAAAGTACGGCGTTCAGAGATGATATAATCGGCTGGTCTATCAATGGAGAGGATTATGGGGAAATGGTCCGATCCAATTGCAATGACAGGCTGCCAGGTAACGTCACTAATTAGACCCGGCGAAACTATGGTGATGTCTAGCGAGCTGCTGCAATCACCCATAATCGATTTGCTCGGCCAAAGCTGTGCCTCTATGGTCATTGGCTAGGAGAGAATGCCAGAGTTCATGATGGGCATTAAAGTCTCCTAGGACCACGCGGTTATTGCCCTGAAGTAATGGGATGATGTCAGGCATATAACGCTGAGAACAGCTGCCAATCGGGGGTATATATACGTTGTACAGTAGTGTGGGTCGAAAAAAAAAATGTTGGCGGACACCCCCTACGTTTAAAGGTTATCTCAAGACAATTTGGGGACAATAATTTTTTTTTTAAATCCGTCCACCCTACGTACGGCCCAAATAGGTTTTATTGCATAGCTTCGTTGTTTGGTGTCCTATCGAAATAAAAAATATACCGTTGTTCATGTTTTATCAATAGCTCTATTTTTATCTTTGGCCACTTTTGACTCCGAAGTCAATTATGACCATTGACTTCATCTACTTCGTTTCCTATATCCACATGATGCCCATTTCTCTTAACGGTCGTAAAGACTTCTAGAGTCAAGCTCAGGCGAGATAGGTCTGTACTGCACAGAATGGTACAATAGGAAAGCCAGTCCCCCACCTCCATTTCTGGTCGATCCTTTCGAAGCACATTGTAGCCTGGACAACTGTGCAAGCTGCAGGTATCGGTCAGCTTAGTTTCCTGGATCGCGGCGACCTTGATATTTCTCCGATTCATAAGTTCCACTATTTCGCTGATTTTGCCACGGAGACCATTGCAATTGAATTGCAAAAAGGTTACACAATCAGGGGTTGGTACAGCAATATGTGGCGTTAGTTGAGGTGTTGGTCGATGTATATGCTGGTATTGCTGTGAGGTAGATTGCTGTGGTGAGGGAGGTTGACGATGTAGACGACGAAGACGACTGCGAATCTTGGGACAGACTGCGGGATACGGAGGCACAGCAAGCAGCAACATATTCCTGGCAATACTCCCTTAGGTGGCTGAGGCCAGAGCAACCCCTGAAGTGCACCCACTCCATGCATCGGTTGCACCTTACTGATGTCGAACGGTGATGGAGGAGGTTTTTGCAGACGGAGCAGAAATATTGTGTAGGTCCGGGGTTTTATTCAGTCCCGTCACGGACCAAAAGAATGCGGAGCAGACACTCCGGGATGTGCCTCTTCCAAGGCAAAAAGACAAACAAACATTTAGGGACACATAGTACTGAGGTGGAAGCCCCTGGTCGAAGAATTGCTGCTTCGGGTCAATCCGGTACATAGAACCGGCTGCCGTGGGATTGTCATCTCTTGTGGAGATAGCGGGCGAAGTTAACGGTCTTTCACAAGGGGGAAACAGCTAATTGCGGGGACACTAAACCTCATTGCTAATGAGAGAAGGGTAAAAGAACCTACAATGGATATACAGAGGACACGATTTGTGCTGAACCTGTCCAGAGTCCACCTGAGGTTGGTAAACACGCTAAAAGGTTGAAACTACTCTACAACGATTTTTGTAGACGGTGCAATGATAGGATAATCTTCTAGGTCACTTCCCTGCTCTTGGTGATTGGTGACTTAAAATGAAAAGCTTGGTCATCGGACACTTCTAGGCAATACCTGTCTTTCAGTAGGCGATTTGCGGAACATCCATGCCTTCATCAGAGCAACGAAATGGCTTGATAACGACGTTGACCGAATAAAATAGGAATATTTGGTGCGATAATTTGAAAATACTAGGACCCATGTTAGCTGTGTTAAATGTGGTTGACGTATTAATCAAACCAAATCTAGATAATGATCTAGTCGTCCTCATTTAATACCAGACCCACTACCGCCGACTGCTTCTCATTGCTTAAAAAGGCCGCAGTCATATCCAACAGTCCGCGGCCTATAATATCTATATCTTCGGTGTACGCTAGCAGCATATAACTTTTATTAAAGATGGTACCGGTCGTGTTTACTGCAGCCTTCCTTATGAACCTCACCAATATGATGTCAAAGAGATCTCATGACAGACTATTGCCTTGTCTAAAGTCTCGCTTGTTAAAAAATGGCTCTGTCAGATTTTTGCCAATTGAAGACTGAAGACTTTGTGTCAAACTCAGCTATATCAACTAATAATTGTTGTTGTATCGGACTGTCAGTGCAGCTTTGTAATCGATAAACAGATGGTAGGTGTCGATCTGTATTTCTTGTGTCTTCTCCAGGATTTGTCGTTGATGAGCCACAATAAGGTGCGTTAAGACAGGCTCTGGTCTTTCACATAACGCACTAGACAGGACCTTGCATACAAAGAATAAAAGGCTGATGCCGCGATAGTTGGATACAAGACATAGAAAACCCAAATCCCAAACGTTGGGTATGCATTCCTTAAGCCAAATCATGTTTATGAGAAGGTGAATGCACATTGTCAGCTTATCGCCTTTAAAAGCTCTGCTGTCAGTTATTGTTTTTAAGTCGTGCCATTACCGTGCTGATCTCGTATGTCTCGGTGGTGGACAATCTACTCCGCAGTCGATAATGTCGTCACTTATGATGTGTTCGGGAACAAGCAGAATACGAAAGTGTTCCCTCCATAATTGCAGCACACTAGGCGTTTCCGTGACAAGATTTCCATTTCTTTCTTACTGCTGCGGATCCCTGTTCCAAAACCGTTGGTTTTTACCTTTTGAAATCTCTTTCGGGCTTCACCTCTATCCTTGTAAATTTCGATATCATTTCTCTATCTTTTCTTGGCTGCAGTTTTGCTTTGTATGCAACATCCATTTCCTTAGAGATTGCGTTGCGTTCCCCATCGCAACAAGACTTGTCGGTGAATGGTTTTTCATAACCCAGTAGTAGTCATAGAATTCGCAATATGCTGCTTCTGTGTGTCGAGAACATCAAATTGTTGAAGTAATCCTACGTTGAATACAAACTAACACAGAACTAGTCCTTTTACTGGTCCTTAGTGGGTTAGGACCGGTCCTAGTTCTAACTCAAATATATGAAGGGGACAAGTTACTTTAACACGGCTTTGCCATTGGAGGTATGAATTAACACCTTACGCCATAACTTGGACAACTACTGTGTCTGTTCTACAGTATCAGGACCAACGTCGAGGAACATGACTTAGACCACTCGTAAGAACATTAGAAATTATAAGAAAAAATATATGTATTCTTTTAAACATTGCCCGTGAAAAAATACAACGCCCCAGAAAATACTATACATCAGTCAAATTGACACTTCTTTACCACTTAAGAAAAAGTTCGGGAACACGTTCTCTCTACGCTAATCTCTAAACAGGTACTTTTATATAATTGTTACCCAATTTCCCGTAGAGAATTGAGAGAGTTGGTTGAAGTAGGTATTGGCTATCTCGGTGGTATGCAGATTTATGGGGCTTCCTTTGCGTTTGGTTACGAGACTTTTTAGCACCACTAACTCACTGCGCAACACTTACACGTCCATAATGCCTTAGACATGCCTTTCATTGATTACCGCGTGATCAATCTGGTTTCTTGTCCTTTGATCAGTGGATATCAAGGTTGTTTGTGGATATCTTACTTGAAAATCTGGTTCTACATACCGCGAAGCTAACCAGTATGAATTAATGGAGGTTTTGTTGTGTAGACTGAATTTTCCGACAGCTGAACCAAGAGCATCTTTCCTTCCTATTATAGAATTTAAATCTCCCAGAACAATTTTAATATGATGCGGATATTCGGTCACTTATAGGGATAAACCGAAGTCAAAGTCTCTTGTCTACTATGAATTCACATCCTAATTGGTGCCTTTTTGCATGACAGTCTCGTCCATGGCATTTCCTGAATGGCAATGATGTGAGCCTTGTATTTGTCGAAAACGTCCGCCAATTAGATAGAGCACCTGTTGAGAGTTCACACATTCCCGGTCCTTCTGATGTTTGGGCCGTCGTTAAAATAAAAGAAAATGTAGATGACTGAGGAATTGTGTTCCAACTTTCATCCCCATATAGTCAGTTGAATTTTATAAGAAGAGTGCTATCGGTGGGGCCATTTTGTGAATGATCACACATATTGCTTTTGAATGCATCCACACGTAAATACAACCCTCTAAGAGAAATAATACGCCAGAATTTCCACTTTTGTTAACGTGTGATGTCGTCGTATGGGATGTGTCACTACAAATGTTGGCTGCAGTTAGGATCTTCATTGATAGGTTCTCTTCATGTGATTGACATCGTTGAGCCATCAGTACAGATAGACGAATCCCTTAGTAATTTCCCCAATGAATCCAGTGCCGCATTACATATAGACTAACCTCTAACGATGCCTCATTTATCCAAACATCCCTACCCCGGCGAACTTTCTCTTAACCTCCTCCTCAATTTTTACAGAGCTACAATAGAATTGACGCATGACCCTACTCAGTTTGCCGCCACAAATTCACTACTAGAAGTCTTACCGCTTCATTTAGCTGCTGTAGATACTGAATGGTGCCTCAGGCTCAAAGATATAGTATTATATCCAGTGCCATTTGTGGTTCGCTTCGTCCAATACATGTTATACATGGCATTGACGATTGTTGAACACTACTTATCAGCATCAATTTGCTCTCTGAATCCACTGTAGAAGACAATCATAAGGTACTATGGGACTTAACACCAACGTTTTCAGTTATCCAGTACACCATTGAATATCATAGTCCACAGCTTTTGTACTCAGTAGACAATAGCGGAATGCATAAAGGGCATTTAATCTTTTCTTCGTGTTTTCCTCTATGCTGCTTTTCCTGTTTAATTTCCTATCTAAATGACACTCATGTATTTAGACTCGGACAACAATTTCAGTTTAACACTTTCAATTACAGGTAGTCTGAAATCCTAAATGAAGTACAGGGTGGACCAAAACTCTTTTCACTTTCTAAACAATAAAAAAACGTAAACTATTTATTATGAAAGTAAGCAATGGGGAATTTATTTTTTAAAAATTATCTATATGAGATCCTTGATTATTTTGACACTGCTGCAACATGGCGCAGAAATTGTAAATGACGACTTGTCATATGTTACGTTATACTTTCGAGTTAAAAGTCTAGGTTGTTTACGGGCAGACGCTCCACGTTTTTGGAATATCTTAAAGTTCTAGGTCGGCCGGATCGTGGTTAATTCATTGTTGAATCTGTTTTTTTTTCGAAATTTTTCACTTTTCTCCTAATTATTTGAATCGATGGAAATTCATTTCTATGCCGTATACTTTATTGAGCGCAAAATTTTTGTGGTGCTATAGTCGAAGAATTATTGTTTCGAAAGTACTCGTACACGCAGATCGTACGTTTTTTGCGAAAAATTGAAACATATAACTCGTAATTCTTAACGGAAATACATTTGCCTTCCTATAAATTATTAGTATTTTGATAGGATAGTTGGCGCCATCTATTGTATATAACCCGCGATTAAAGCGGTCAAAGAAATTTGTTGCACAGTGTAGTGTACGAGTGTACCTCAGTTTTCCTACATTAGGATTATGAATTAGCTAATTTAACGAATTTTAGTACACAAAGGTTTATGTCTTCGCTATTTGTTTTTTCTCTCTGTAAATTACAGATGGCCACAGTTGATCGTTTTGATCGCATTATATCCCAGCAAAAACCAGTAAGAAAATTTCAGTCGGGCAACCCGACTTAAATATGCCATCAACCTCAGTAAAACAACAAAATTCAGTTGTACATTTGTATGGGAGGTATCAGAAGGGGCTTGTCTAGACTTCCAGATTTTGTCTCCAAAATGTTATCCAGCTTGAACTTTACTAAATACAGAATTTGGGCACGATCGCGTTAGGTCTATTAATAATATTAATTGATTTCTAAAGTGGGCGGTACCAGATGTGTATGGGAGGTACCAGATGAGGCGTGGCTAGACTTCCAGTTTTTTTTTTCTCAAAAACTGTATCCTGCTATAGCTTTACTAAATAAAGAATTCGGGTACGATCGCGTTGGATTTATTGATATTATTACTTCATCTCTAAAGTGGGCGGAAAGGTACATTTGGGAGGTACCAGAAGGGGTACCTATTATAGCTTTACTAAGTACAGAATTTGGTTACGATCCCGTTGGGTGTATTGATATTATTACTCGATTTCTAAATGGGGCGGAATGATGTATTTGTATGGGAGGTACCAGAAGGGGCGGGGCCATGTAGCCCAATTGCAATAGCGTACGTAGTTTTGGGGAAATATTAACTAGTGCAAAATTTCAAATCATTTGGTTGCGTCTTTCGAAAGTTATCGTGCGTACCAGCCGGACAGCCAGACAGAGAGATAGACGGGCAGACAGACGGACATGGCTCAAACGACTTTAAAAGTCATAAATCGAATTTGGTTCAAAGAAACCTAGAGTCTAAAGAAACTCCTTCTATGTGGGTCGTATCAAATGATATAAGGATGATGGTATAAACAGCATACTAAGAACTAGTAAATGAAGCAGAGTTACTGAACTAGAAGTACTTTGAAGTTAGGTGAATCTGCGCGCTGCCGAATTAACTTAGCCTGCCTATCTGAAAAATTTGAACGCATTTTTATTAATATAATATTTTCAGAATCTTAATATCAAGGGATTGTCTTAAGTCAAGCTGCAATCAGACGTAATTTTGTCGTTTCTTTTATACACTAATTTTCGAATTCTATTTGGAAAATTTTATATTTAATATTATGCCAACAACAATTTGAAGGTGATACGCAGTAAATAAACGACTATTGCTCATATTATCGTGATGTCCTTTTCCTTAACTATTTTAGGATCATTTGTTGTAGTGGATTTCAAACATTGCTACAGCTTTTGACACATCTCGTAATAATACATTCTAACTAGCTCACCATCTCGCCAACTATACCAGCAAGCGTATGTTGTATGCACTTACTGTCCCTTATAGCTGCAATATTTAATTTAAAATTTATCTCACGGATTACCATCCAAACAAAAACAATATATTTGATACTTTTTAATGGAAAAACTGCACAACAATAAAATCATTGAAAACCTTGAACTTAACATTGAAACTTTAAGACCTTTGCCATCCTCTGATATATGACTTTTTATATCCGATAGTGTCAACAACACTAAAAAGACAAGTGAGTGTTCTCCTCCGTGTGTGACATCAAGTAAGAGTGCGAATGAGTGCACAAAATACGAGAAGAGCTCACGAAAGACGACAATATTCCCTTAGACCGTAAATGTTGGCGACATCATCTTCAGTAGCGCAGTAGTAGCAACAGCAGCAGGCAGCAGCAATATTGTTTGTTATTCTCAGCAGCATTGCCGGCAACAGCAGCCGCATTATTACAAGTGATAGAAACTGCTGCTGTTTGTTGTTTTGTTTTCTGTCCTTAATAATATCATGAGTTTTGCTGATGCACAGTGAGTCGGAGAAAATCGACAGTGAATAAAAATTGTTTATGATAAAGTGAAGATGATCGACTGTCTCTTTCCCCAATTATAGCCTTAATTTGAGAGCTATTGAGCAGAAATTGTACACAACCCAGCGGTAAATTAAACGAAGTTCTATTTACTAATGTATGACGTCAGTATGGGATTATATGCGAGCGATCTATGCACATAGAATGTCATGCGTGGGTAATGCAAAAAATATTGTCCACTCCGATAACAATACTATTGAAATGGCACCTGCTGACATTGTCACTTACTACGTAATCAAGCTTGTTATCAAGCTCGGTTAAAACTCTGCTTATAACGTAATTGCAACTGAAATAACACTTACTGACATCGTCGCTTACTTTGTAAGCAAGAGTGCACCGATTAAATGGCCTATGACACTCCTATGCTAAATTTAAGGAGGAATATAAGCGAAAGAATCATCACTGATTGCTACTAAATATAGCTGACACCAACGATTACGTAATGGGGAAGCTTCTATCCTCTAAGCGGTGGTCGAGTTCTAAGATGAGCAAGATCAGTCAAAAACTACGTCCACCTTTCTTGTTGGGATCTGTCCCTGCGATTACAGCCGAAGTTTAAGAGATATCTAGCTGAAATTTTGTATCTAAGATAAGCAAGACCGGACAAAAACTAGGACCATCCAGCATTCAAACTCCCCTTTTTAAGGTCGTCCGATCCTAGTTTCTGGTGGCTGCTAATGCCTCTAAGATAGCCGTTTTGTTGAGCTTCATTAACTTCTGTTATCTTATCAATGAGAAGTATTGGTGGCAGTTTTGTTGTTCTTAAGGCAACATTCAATACACGTTTAAATGCTATTCAAACTACTGTTCGCTGTCGTCTTTTTAGCCGTTTTTCATTATATTCGAAATCTTTTTCAATGTATGCTGCTTTTGCTCGACTTTAGTTGCAAATTAAATTCGCATATTTCTTCCCATTGAAGAACGTATTCTTATATCACACACACCTATATACTTATATAAAGATAATAAATTAAGGATGTGCAGCATTAGCTTATGTTAATAAGTATTAAGTAAAGAATTTATATTTTTTTTTTAGTATTTCTTATTGTTATACAGGATGTCAATAGAATCTGATGTTAGGCATTTTTATATATTCCCAGTTAGTGCTGGTAGCTGTTTTTGTGTTATGTAATTGGCTGCCTATGTCAATAGCTACGTGCAGTGGCTTTATCAGGCCATCTCTTTTCGTGATAAGAACAATAAAGGGCAAATGTAAAACCAAGTGTCACTAATAGGCTGTATTTTGTACATTAATGTATGATGTTTGTATACCTTAAAGGATTTATTCCTAATATTTTATAAGAATTTTATAAAACGATTTTGCTAGATAAATCTTTATGAATACTAGACCTGGCGTTAAAAAGTTTTTTTGGAATCTTAAGTGTGGGTAGCGATTAAAATATGAGAATTGATGCCAAAATTGATATAGCAAATTTTCAGGCTGATCGGATGGTGCCAACCCGTGCCCCAATGAGGTCAAAGGTCAACATTTTTTAAAAACCACCAAAAAAACTTGTTATTGCATTTTATTAGTTTTTTTAAATAAAATAACTATAGATATAATGTTTTTACCGTAATTTCCATTAAAAGGGTTTATAAGTTTTATTTTAAATCAGTGAAGATTTTGTATAGACTGGGAGGTCCTTACGGTAGCCCTCTACAATGTGCAGCAAGTACTGTCTATCGTCTTCGTTGTGTGTTAAGCATTTGTAAGAGTCAGTTATTAGTCTGACTATTTTTTTCGACGGCATTCACAACAGTAATGCTTTTGACGATCAGCTTCCCTTTAAAAAATGCTTGGCCTAAGAAATTTGATGGATTAAAGGGTAAGAAATCCATAGAAATCTCGAAACGAATAAAAAATATTTTATTTTCGTAGTCAGAAAAGAGCTTAAATACTTGGATGTGAATAATTTGATATTATTAACATCATCACCGATATAATGGTCTTTATCAGACTTAGACCATCTTTTATTTTATTTCTGAGTCTACATGTGGGTCAAAAAAGGCAAGTGCAACTGTTTTGTTCGATAAATACCACTGGTGGCTCCGAATTTTTTCCAATAGCACTGTATATATTTTAAGTATCAAAATAGCCATTAATCCTCTTTATTAGTTGCATATTACTATTTGGACTATAGAGACTTACTGGAAAAATTCACATATTACGAGTTCCATTCAACTGAATCGCAGAAATTTTAAAGTGTGTGTGAAAAATATACATATTTAAACAATAGATGTCCTTGTACATGAAACTTTCATGTGACGTCACTCCATTTGCACGAAATGTGAAACTGGGAATGCTACCACCAAGAAATATAAATGCACGTTGTAGAAGTTCTCTATAATCATGCCGAATATGTACTTTCGCTTAATATTTAAGACAAAAGGGCCGACTTCTTAGCAAATAGGCGTAGACTGATTGAGCTACTGTAGAACCAGTTTAATCTTCAATGCTGGGGATAGCTGTAAATTTTTCATAGTTCTATCACGTCAGCCCAGTAGCCAAACGAACAACTTTATCTATTCCAGCAATTGCGTCTCGTGGCATGATGGTTAGAAAACGCGACTGCCATGCGGGAGATCTCAGGTTTGATTCCCGCCTACATTTTTCGTTCACATCCGGCTCCCACGGTATTGTCGACAGCAACGTCGCAGTATATTTGTCGAGTCACTCGGCATGTCTAGTAAAAGCTTCTCAAAAATGACGTTCGCATTCGCCGATAAAACAGTAGGTGCCGTTAGCTGTGAATCTCAATATAGAAAGCGTTTTAATTCCCAACAACGCAGGAAGCTATCCTATACATTCATGGGGTGTAAAGGGAAATTAAGTTTTTTAAGTAAATGGGAAGTAGATTTTCGTCCTAATGCAAAACTAATGTTTTAGGGATCTTGAAAACTTAATATAAAAAAAAACATAACTTGGCCAAAAAAAATTACATTGAAATTTTTAATACTTTCTTTGCCATGACGCCGACGGTGTTCTTAACGTTGCTCATGCAAACTTGTGCAATTCAGAAGAAGATCCTCAATATTGTGAACTTACGGTTTAGAAGTTTCACTCATGAAGTGTATATCTAATGGAGATGACATATTGCCGACATCCATGCAAGCTAGCATTCTGTCGTCTATAAAATTTTTCTTTCTACGTTTTTCAATCGGCATATTTCAGCAACTTGGAATGTTATCAATCTGTTTTTCATCCATCGTCTGCACATCATCTCCCAATTCATCACTCTTAAATTCAACATTTTTCATAGTTAAGTCTGAACATGAAATTAAGTGCACAAAAAATAGCCACTTTGTGGCCAAGTACTACATTAGAATATAGTAATTAAACCAAGTTCGGTTTTTTCTTCATAATTTTCTTTTCGACGTTTTTCATCTTCCTATCATTGTGTCTTTATTTTTTCTTCATTTGTGACTTTATGATCGACACAAGTCAAGCTACCAACATGCACACTTTTTTGCTGTTTTATTAAGAAGTCACTATCTTGCTATATACTAATATAAGCTTGAGAACGTCCACGTGGGCAAAGTCAAATAAATTGTTTTGAATTATTCTTCGTTTCGGAGATTTCATAATGTTTAATGACTTTTGCAGCACATGTTATTTGGTCTGGATTTAGGATTCTAGCTTTATCACAAAAAGGAAATATTTCATTTAATACTAATCTTGCACTTTATTTAACTGTTTTACATTTATATTATAAATTATATAAATTATTATATAAATTATATATGTATATGTATTTGATTCTTGTCGCATAGTGTACTTCAGAGTTAATGAAACATTTAACTTATTTACAATTAATAAATGATGACCCCATATAAGCTGCGCCAGGTCTAATGAATACGGTTGTAAATTTTTTAAGACATTTACTGTTACTTAAAGAAGGTTTCTTTTAATTTGCATAAGGTTTCATATAATTTAAAAAAGGTTTCATTCCTATAGGAAAAGGTTTCGTTTAATTTAAAAAAGGTTTCATTCCAATTGTAAAAAGGAAAAGGTTTCAGTTTTGTTGAAAAAAGTTTCATTTAATCTCGAAATACTATATATCATTTGATACGAAAAAAAGTTTATCGCATTAAAGAAGACGAGTTAGAACCCAAGTATCTTAAGACCAAATTAAGAATAATAATAATTAAGAATAATGAAAGCTGGTAGATTTAGTAAATTTATCTTGTGGTAGAAGGCAAAACCTCAGAAAACCTAACTTTTTGACACACCCCTTCCGGTACCCCCCATACAAATGAACGAATTCACCCTTATAATTTTACATACATATCATTTTTGTAAGTACAATGAATTCACTCAAATTTTGCGTAAGATGTACGCTTATAACAATTTTACTCGGAAAGAAATATGGACTATATCTGTTGACCACTTCTAGTACCTCCCATAAAAAATGGCCTATTTTTGAGAAATTTATATTGCTTCCATAACTTCCAAAACGGCACCTGGTGGATACTAAAATTTTTTCAGTTAATTATTCTTGTAATACGAGGAAAAACCTCATAAATCGTCAGCTAGCCTGCAAGTAGTGTCATGTGTAATTTGGGAATTTTTTTTTTATTGTACCATTGTGAATCTCTACTGGTCATACATAAGCCTACCAAGACGTTTTGCGATATCTTAATGGGTTTAGAAGATAGCAAAAAGTGCTATGTGTAACCCATATTCGAAATATTCCTGCAATAGGTGTTATGTGTTTTTTATATGGTAATTATTATTTTTTTATATAGTAATTTTTTAAGGAGTTATTAATAGAAGTTTTCACAACTGCATGTACACTTAAAACCTTAGATATGAGCAATATAGGTATGTTCCAAAATTTTGCGAGATCTTTGACAAAAAAAAACATTGCAATATTTAAGGCACGTAAAGATCAGTGCGATATTTGTGTAGGATACAAGGAAGTTAATGTTACTGAAAATGATTATAAACTTCACGTGTTAAAAAAGGATGAAGCAAGAAATGCCAAGAAAATGGCTATTGAGAGTATGTCAACTGATGTTGTGGTCGTTTACATGGATATGCAAAGTGTTTTTCTTTCCCCCAAGTTATTAGTATCTGAACAATATTATAAAATTAAACTGGCCCTCCATAACTTTACATTTTATGTCAAAAATACCAAAGAAGTTTTTTTGTATGTATGACACGAGGGCGATGAAAAAGTAACAGCAAATAATATAACAAGCTGCATTGTACATTTTATAAAAACTTACTGCGCTTCGTACAAAAAGGTTATGCTAATATCGGGTGGATGTACCTACCAAAATAAAAATAAGGTACTGTGTAGCGCTTTAGCAAACCTTTCTGTAGCTACCTTTCTGATGAGTTGGAGCAAATTATATTAGAAAGAGGCCATACAATGATGGAAGTCGACAGTGTCCATTCAACGTTAGAAAATTTGTTTACAGCTCCAATATATTCGCCACTAGATTATGTTAGTCGCATGAGACTGGCAAGACCAACACATCCATACACAGCATACTTTTTTTAAGGACTACGAACACGTTCCGTGCACCTTTACCTCAATCAGACCTGGTGAACGTGCAGGTGATGCAAAAGTAAACAACATCCGTGGATTGCTTTTTAAAGACAATGAAGTTTATTTCAAGCTGCGCCACGCCGATAAGTGGGAATTGATGAGCCAAAAAAGAAGTAGGGTACTTAAAATAAATGAACCAAGAAACATATGAATCTTCATTAAAAATTTATGAATCCAAATACAAGAGCCTCCAGTCATTAATGCAATATATGCACAAAGATTACCACTCCTTTTATGATAATCTTCAACATTAAAAATGTATTTGTTTAATTATGTAAGTTTCTAAAATTTTTTTAAATAAAATGCTAATGAATTTCATCTTACATATTGTATCACCAATTTTGCTAGCGTTAGGCGTCTTTTATTGGCAAAAATACTTAAATATAATAAAATAAAATATCTAAACAAAAAGTGTTATGTGTACGAATTCATATGAATATATTTTAAAAAAAGTTTCTACAAAAAGTGTTATGTGTAGTTTTTCTTCAAAAACCTTAGCACTCCGTAACAGAGATCAATATCGGATATCTTTTAATGCAGTACTCTGGTATTTGTGGTAGACATTCAGTTAAGCCTATGGTTAAAAAAAAATATCTTTAATGGACAAAATAAATCAGTTTTTTGCCTCTCCTGAAAACCTGTTCAAAAACACATAACAATACTTGCAGGCTAACCGACGAAATACTAAGGGCCGTTTTCTCATTAGGCGATTATCTTTTTTCTTAACGAAAAACTGTAGATTAAAGAAATTATGTTTTCTCAATGTCTCATTTGCTTTTGTTCTATCGCAAAGCTAACCCGCCCTCATCTGCCGGTTATTTATTTGTCGTACAGATAAATTCAATCAGCTGACTGCTGTTCATAGCTTTTTTGTTTTCCAAGATATGTTTTTGATTTATAACCAAAACAATAAGCAGCAGGTCATCTTCAGTGGTAAAATGTTTTCCACATTGCTTTTATCTGTCATTATTTAAATTTTATTTCGTTTTTATTCAATGTATGTGTTTTCTTATTTTTTAACATTTCGAAAATAACTGATTTATATCAAGAATTTGTCAACTGTCTCATCTATTTTTCGGGGTATTGCCAGCTGAAAAATAATTTTTTGTCGGTATATTGAGAAACCCAAAATGGTTAACGGGCAGTTAATCATTCTAATTAATTTATGTCGAGGTTTAGTAACATGAAGTTTGGCGATATATTGAGAAAACGGCCATAACTATTTCACACACCCTCTCATATAATTAACTGAAATTACCCTTTTAACACAATCGAACAAGTTAGTTGTGCTGCCCTTGATGGTACTTCCTATACAAATTAGTAAAATTTTTACGGTGTTGCTACATGTCCCTAGACCGCTGGTTTTATGACCGAAAGTCCTATCTACAACCGTTTACGCTCCAAAGCAGGCAAATAATACATAAGTTATTTTAATCAAAAATCGGTTAATTTCAATAACTCAAGCATTAACCAGTATCTTATATTGTTCAGTTTACCTGACTGAAATTTCTGTATTGGTTCTCGTATCAAATGATTTATACCACCATCCCTTAGGGTGATGGCACAAAAACTATTTAGCTCTTACAACACCTTTGTCACACCCCTTCCACTAACTTATCGAAATCAAATATAATCTTCTTCTTATATATAAAAATGAATTGCTGTGCAGTTGTCTCGCTAAAACTCAAAAACGGCTGGACCGATTTTCAAATTTTTTTTTTGTTTTGTTCGCTATAGCTTCCGGATGGTTTAAAAGGTTTTATTTTTTCCAAAAGTGGGCGGCGCCACGCCCCTTTTTTCAAATATCGCTCAGACGGCTTTTCTAATAGACCGATTGATACAAAAATTTTACCATGAGGTACTGTTGACCTGTAGATAGTTCCTGACTACATTTGGTTGTAATTGGATAAAGGGGCGTGGCACCGCCCATACAACTTGAAAATTAAAAAGGCTATATTTCATGAACCATCAGAGGTATTAAGTAGAGATTTGGTATATATGTTGTCTGAGCAGTATTAATTACAGCCAGGATGGAAGTGGGCGGTGCCACGCCCCTTTTCAAAAATCGCTCTAACGGCTTTTCTAATAGATCGATTGATACAAAAATTTTACCATGTGGTACTGGTGACCTGTAGATAGTCTCAGGCTATATTTGGTTGTGATTGGATAAAGGGGCGTGGCACCGCCCATACAACTTGAAAATTAAAAAGGCTATATTTCATGAACTATCAGAGGTATGAAGATGAGATTTGGTATATATGTTGTTGGAGCAGTATTAATTACATCCAGCGAGGAAGTTGTTGGAGCAGTATTAATTACATCCAGGGAGGAAGTGGGCGCTGCCACACCCTCTTTTAAAAAATCGCTCTAACGGCTTTTCTAATAGATCGATTGATACGAAAATTTTACCAAGTGGTACTGTTGACCTGTTGATAGTCCCAGGCTATATTTGGTTGTGATTGGATAAAGGGGCGTGGCACCGCCCATTCAACTTAAAAATTAAAAGGGCTATATCTCATGAACTATCAGAGGTATGAAGATGAGATTTGTTACAAATGTTGTTGTTGCAGTATGAATTACAGTAAGGGTGGAAATGGGATGTTCCACACCCTTTTTAAAACAAACGGTTAAAACTGTCAAAATTCCACAGTATATTGCTGTTCGCCAGAGATATGAACAGTAAGGTGGGCCAATTTTTTTATTCGCAAAAATCGTAACCAAAATCGGAATCTACGATGAATTTTAAGAAAATTTAACCAAAAAACTGTGTCTAAAATCAATTCCTAGCTCGCGTTGTAAAGCATGAAGATTTCAAATAAAGATTTTTTTGTTTTTAAATGAGCACAAACCGAAAACTTCAGATATATATTTTTTGAGACCTTCTGCGTAAAACTGACTTCCAAACAAACTAAATGAGGTATTACTGAAGCAAATCTATGTATTGGTTAAAAAGTTATGGCCTCTGAGAGTTGGCATACAGAAATTAAATTTTTAAAAATCATTTTTGAGAATATTGGGCGGGATCCCAATAAAAAAATCAAAAATATACTATTCTTTTCGTCTTGGTCTCCAAACATTGGAATGGTAGGTAAAAATTAGAGCCGGGGCCCATGGGCCTGAAGTAACTGAATAATTGCTCATTGCTAAAAAAATATCTCTACCTGAAATCTTCATGCTTCTCAGCGCGAACTATGAATTGATTTTAGACATATAGTTTCTTAGTGAAATTTTCTAAGAATTCTTCGTACAATACTAAAAGACGATTAACAGGTTTTTTTTTGACGCGAACTAATTGATTCGCCCTAATGATCAGGCTATTTCGAACTAAATAAGTTAAAAGTGACGAGGCGCTGCCCACGCACTTCAATAGTTAACTTTTTAACTGTATCAAATAATGGTCCGTACACCAGGCAGTTGAGGATGCGCAGACTAAAATAGTGATTTTTTTTAATTTACTTTACAGGTATGTATTTTACATTTACTTTTCAGGAGAGCGAATCGGTAAAAACTCATATAGATAGAAAAATAAGGAATATTCAGTGTAGTTATACTATAATGGTTAAATTTGTATAGTATGTCAGAGGTAACATTAGCAAACAATTGTAAATAACCTATGCATGGGGTATTTTTCTTGACATATAGAACTTCTGATAGGTATAAGTGTAAATCTAGCTGTCATACTAATAAAGTGTGATACACTTTCTTTTAGTATACTTTGCAAAATCACCATGTAAAAACTAAAAAAGAACAACGTTTACAAATCTTGCAAATTTATTTTCAAAATGCACGTTCTGTTCACAAAATTTATGGAGCCCTTTGTGAAGTTGAGGGTGCATATAACAATCCATCTGAGCAGCTAATAGAATCCATCGACGCAGTAGACGTTACTGTGACAGGGAACTCGAATTTATCGAACCGACGTCTTTCTCAGCAACTCGGTCTCTGCAAATGCTGAGGAAAGATCTTGGCCTAAATTCATATAAAATCCAACTGCTTGAAGAACTAGAGCCAGTGGACGATCAATTGATTTTTTTTTATTTATCATGTCATTGCACATTATTTGAAGGAGAAATGGTTCCAACACGACGGTGTAACATGCCATACAGCGCGTGAGACCATCACTTTGTTAAGCCAAACGTTGGTGACCGAATTATCTCAAAAAATGGTAATACGAGTTCAATGTATAGAGAGTATATTCTTGGTCCGTATGAGAAGAAGACATGGCAAAGGAGGTTTATATGGCTAAAGGCATGAAGCTTCAAACAAAAGTAATTTTTACGCCCAAAGACATAGTTAGTATACAGACGGTTTCCGCTACTACAGATAAAAATTAAAATTTAGTTTTGATCTTTAACGGAATGTCTGTTTCCGATTTGTGAAAGATATGACTTTGATGATGAATTTTTTACTATCGTCATAGAGCCTATGATATTTCTTAATTAAGTTAATTTTCATGTTAATTTGAAATAAGTTACATAAGTTACTTAAAATAAGTTACATAAGTTAATAAACTACCATATTATTATTTAGCTTAAGTACCTTTTTCAAAGTACTTTGTAGACCTAAATGTGAAATATATTACAACTTAATATGCAATAGCGAAGCATTGCTGGGCCCACTAGTGTTATACTAAATATTAGCCTCTCCGCTCATAACAATTTTCGTCTTCATATGAATAGTTGCAATATCTTTATAGATTTTTATGTATCTAGGTTTACAACACTTTTGGCACATAAAACCCGTGCAGTACCACCTGCATATCAAGTCTTATCTCTTGAACTCTTAAAACTATTTTGCCACGCTACCATCTGTAAATGTGGCCTGATGCATCTAACGCACTGATGTCCATCTCATAGCACTTTTGTGCGGACCAACACATAAACAAAGTCACACTTATTCTTATGCTCATCCATTCAGTCGTCGCTGAGAAAGCGAAGTGAAAAGACGTAAGCGGACGTATGCATCTTTTGTTCTTAACAAAATAGAAATTAATTGAAATATAATTTTATTTGTTTAAAAAATACTTGAAAATTTAATAAAATTTGTGCTATGAAATATATATTTTTTTTATTTCCTTATACACAACCATTTCGCTGTGAACAACCAAAATCATAAAAAATATCAGCAAAAAATGCATACACCCGTCCTCATGTGCACACGTCGGTATCTAGTCGACGACTGAAGCAACATCGATATTCTCACCAATACAACGTCATAAAAATTTTTGGACACCACTGTATGAGATGGACATCAGTGATCTAACGAAGGTTTGGTTACCCCTGCGGCGGCTCTCATCGACGACATATCGAGCTGGATTATTCTCATATATTTGCAAAATTGGTCCCAGGCACCGAATTCTATCTATTTGAAAGCGCTTCTTGTCATGTAAACGAAAACGTCGAACTTTCATACAACCAACTTAGTGAATACTTAATTAATTAAAAAGTTTGATGTTTTAGTTAGAGATATAACGATTGATACAGCAAATCTAATGTGAATTTCCCTGCGGAAGAAAGATAATCACACATACTAAACATGTTCCTAGGTACAATTAAAATCATCTTCAACCAAAGACGTTCTATAAAACCACCCGTGATTTCGAATTTTTATGATACGTTATTCTCCACCTCCTAAAATAGCTCTAAGTTCTTTATATATCGTAGTAAGCTTGCATACTTACCCTACAACCATTCTCTTACCACTCACTTCTTTATCAACATTTGTAAAATTTTTGGCAGTTTTTTCGTTTACGTTTGAGTATCAGGAGCTCATAATATACAACATAGCAAAATAGAAAGTCAACGTTTAATACAAACCGAAAAGCTTATGGACAATTTGGCAATATGTGTACGTTCTCCGGGCCACAGTGAGAGGGGATGTGCTGTCCATCTAGTTACCAAAACTTGTCATGTAATGGTAGACTGACCAAACATGAATATTCCTATACACCATGTGAGCAGCCATTTACTCTATTAGTATGGAAGTGGAATCTTCCTTGCATGAGAATGAACACACAATTTAGTCTGGTTTGTTCAAAATAATTGGACATAGCTTAACTCTGGGAAAAGTGTTTACATATCACATATGGACGAGTAAGCAACTTACTATTAAAAGTGACTTGTCCTCCAGATGCCAGACAATAGTATACGCAGCATCCCTTGGAGAAATGATTGTGCATGTTTTGTTTAATATACACATTGACATATAAATATCTAGTTATGTATAGTGTTGGAAAGGAAATCTAAAATCTCAATTTTAGTGTGTTGCAAAATTTAAATCTAAAAGAGAAGTCGTCAGCTGAAGAGCAAAATCGATGTTTTGATTGATTATGTTGTATTTGAAATAACAACTTTTAAAGTACATGCAGGTTAGTGAGAGATGATGATGATGATGAACACTTCCAGGCAAGAAATTTATAAGAACTTCAAAAAAAAAAATTAAAAAAGAACCACCTTCTTGATGAACAGAGAATTTTAGATGCTAAATAAAATAAAGATATCCACAAGGCAAATTGGCTATCACCCGATCAAAACAATAACAATCAAATTGATCATGTGGTAGTTGATTGTAGGCATGCATCTAGTGTCATGGACGTGAGTGAGATCCGTGGTGCTAATATTGGCTCTGAATATTGGCTCTAAAGGTACACACAAGATTAGGCAAAGCGAAAAATGCACTTAACCAAACACAAATAAAGGTGGTCATCGCGAAGCTGCATAGATAGTTACTGCCTACTCCAACCAGCTCTTCCAACTACTAAGACACAAGGCGTCTACTTCTGACATTCCCGGCACATTGTGGCAGCATATTGCGCATTCCATGGCAACCGCCGCAACAACCGTGCTAAGATATCGTAAACGGTGCTCAGACGAATCCTGGTACGACGAAGAATGCCCCATAGCGTCTGAGGAACAGGATGCTGCTTATAGGGCAACTCTATAGCCAATTGTAACCCGTGCTGTTAGGGAACGGCACAAGGAGACAGTAAAACAGGCGAGACAGCTATTTAAGCGAACGGGAGAACGAGGATTAGAGCGATACAGGGATAGAGGTGAGGCCCGAAAATTGTACCAGAAAGTAAAAGTAAAAGGCTACGGTAATGGGCTTATAGGAGCAAGGATGGAATTCTGATTGCAGATACGAAGAGTGTGCTGCACATATGGAGAAAACACTTACAGAAACTGCTGGTTCAAGAAGGCAGCGCACGTGTATGTATCGCGCTAATTGTTGACGACATCATAGATTGACCAGCACCAAGTCAAGCCGAGGTATGAAGGGCAATACCGCGGACGAACAATAGTAAAGCAGCCGGTGTCGGCGGACTTCCAGCAGAGCTCTTCAAGTCTGGTGGCAAGGGCTGATAACGAGCATGCACCAGCTCCTGCGCACGGTTTGGCTTAAAGAGTGCATGCCCCACGATTGGAATGTAAGCGTATTATGTCCTGTGTTGAAAAAAGGTGATCCAAATGTCTGCTCCAACTACCGCGGGATCAGCCTTTTACCCATCGCATATAAAGTCCTGTCGAGAGAGCTATGTGAAAGATGAAAGCCAGTGTTATCCAAACTGATAGGGCCTTATCTGTGTGACTGTAAATCTGGTAAATAAACAACTCACCAGATATTGACACTTCGGCAAATTCTGGAAAAGACCAAAGAGAAACAGATAGGCAGGTACAATATTTTCGTCGACTATAAAGCTGCCATCGACAGCCCGATTCGGCAAAAATTACTCGAAGCCATTGCTGAGTTTGGTATTCCAGCAAAGCTGATACGTCTTTGCGGAATGACGCTGACTGACACGAAGCCTTCAGTGAAGATTAGCAAGGACATTACGGAGCCATTCTATACCAGACGAGGTCTAAAACAAGGCGACGGCCTATCGTGTGACCTCTACAACATAGTGATGGAGATGATAATCAGGAAAGCTGCGGTAAACACAAGAGGTACGATATTCAACAAAAGCCACATGTTACTCGCGTACGCTGATGACATAGACAACATCGGTCGAAAACTGCGGCCTTCTCAAGTATATAGAAGGAATCAGCGAAAATGGGTCTGATGGTGAAAGAAAACAAAACGAAGTTATTAGTTTCAACAAACAAAGAATGTACTCGTTTAGGAAACTGCGTGAATTGACAACTATAATTTCGAGGTGGTAGATTACTTTGATCTACCTAGGCTCCGCCGTCAACAAAACAAATAATGTCAGCCTCGAAATCCGGAGAAGAATCCTGCAATGACAGAGCCTTCTCTCGGTTGAATCAGTTCTGGCAGTATTCGAGAGAAAAAAAACTCCGTAAAATATAGGGACCCATCATCGTTGATGAATAGTATCGGCGTCGTATGAATCATAAGCTTTACGAGCTGTACACTGACATTGACGTGGTCAGACGCATTAAGGTGCAGCGACAATGAACTCGATGAATGGTGCAGAAGAGGGCGACCAAAACTTCTTTGGAAAGACCAGGTTAATAAACTGGGCTGGACCAACTGCAGAAAAAGCGCAGAAGAATGAAGCGTTTATTATATTTTTCAACGTGCGGTATATAGGATATAGGATATCAAAGAAGTGCCAGCTAAGTAAGTAAATAAACTGTCTATAATAGTACAGATATAAGGTTCTATAGTAAAAGCTGGCTGAAAATATCAACTATTGGTCAACTGAGTTACTAATAACTATAGTTTTTCGGCCTTATTACCTCTTAAAGTACGAATTTTGAAAAATGTATAACTATTTGTTATTGGTATTCGAAAGAAATTTTTGCGACCTGTGCAAAATCAATATTTTCGATCCATCCTAATGTTCAAGCCATGCCTTTCGCCATACATTTGTCGGTGTCACCCAATTCTTCTACAAACTGATTAAAAGTCAATGCCTACCTACCATTTTCTTATAAAATATTGTAAACGATACTTGTAATAATTTTTGGCAATTTTTATACCATCACCCTTAGGGATGAGGGTATATATCATTTGATACGACCCAAAAGTGTAACACATAGAAGGAGTCACTTTAGACCCTAGGTTTCTTTGAACCAAATTCGATTCATGACTTTTTAAGTCGTTTGGGCCATGTCCGTCTGTCTGTCTGTCTGTATGTCTGTCTGTCTGTCTGTCTGTCTGTCTGTCCGTCTGTCTGTCTGTCTGTCTGTCTGTCTGTCTGTCTGTCTGTCTGTCTGTCTGTCTGTCTGTCTGTCTGTCTGGTGGCTGTCCGGCTGGTTCGCACGATAACTTTCGAAAGACGCAACCAAATGTTTTGAAATTTTGCACGAGTTATTATTTTCTCAAAACTACTTACGGTATTGTAAATGGGCTACATGGCCCCGCCCCTTCTGGTACCTCCCATACAAATACATCATTCCGCCCACTTTAGAAATCGAGTAATAATATCAATACACCCTACGGGATCGTCCCCAAATTCTGTATTTAGTAAAGCTATAACAGGATAAAGTTTTGGAAAAAATTTTGAAAGCCTTGCCACGCCCATTCTGGTACCTCCCATACAAATCTACCTTTCCGCCCACTTTAAATATGGAGTAATAATATCAATAAATCCATCGCGCTCGTACCCTAATTCTTAATTTAGTAAAGCTATAGCAGGATACAGTTTTTGAGAAAAAAACTGAAATCTACCAACGCCCCACCTGGTACCTCCCACACACATCTGGTACCGCCCACTTTAGAAATCGATTAATATTATTATTAGAACTACCGCGATCGTGACCAAATTCTTTATTTAGTAAAGTTTAATCAAGATAAAGTTTTGGAGAAAAAATCTGGAAGTCTAGACACGCCCATTCTGGTACCTCCCATACAAATGTACCTTTCCGCACACTTTAGAGATGGAATAATAATATCAATACACTTGACACGATTGTGCCCAGATTCTGTATTTAGGAAAGCTATAACAGGATAAAGTTTTGCAGAAAAAATCTGGAAGTCTAAACACGCCCCTTCTGGTACCTCCCATACAAATGTACCACGCCGCCCACTTTAGAGATGGAGTAATAATATCAATATTCTCGACACGATCGTGCCCCAATTCTGTATTTTATTAAGTTATAACAGGATAAAGTTTTGGAGAAAAAATTGGAAGTCCAGCGGCGCCCCTTATGGGACCTCCCATACAAATGTACCTTTCCGCCTACTTCAGAGATGGAGTAATAATATCAATACATCCAACGCTATCGTGCCCAAACTCTGTATTTAGTAAAGCTATAACAGGATAAAGTTTTGGAGGATAAACCTAGAAGTCTAGATACGTCCCTTCTAGTACCTCCCATACAAATTTACCACTCCACCCACTTTAGAAATTGAGTAATAATATCAATATAATAGCAATTTTTTTTATTTTACTGAGGGTGATGGTATATGTAAGTCGGGCCGCCCGACTGAAACTTTCTTACTGGTTTTACGTGCGGTATATAATGCTATAGGATTGCAAAGAAGTGCCAGCTAAGTAAGTAAATAAAATGTCTATAATAGTACAGATATGGGGTTCTATCGTAAAATCTGGCTAAAAATATCAACTATTGGTCAACTGAGTTACTGATAACTATAGTTTTTCGGACTTATTACCTCTTAAAGTACTAATTTTGAAAAATTTTCTTGTATCGTACAGCTACTCTATATAATAATCATTCACTTCAATTTTTGTGTTTCTGTCTTTAGCCATATGGCCTTGTGAGCCAGTCAGTCACCAAATAATTATATGTATAACGATTTGTTATTGGTATTCGAAAGAAATTTTTGCGACCTGTGCAAAATCGATATTTTCGATCCATCCTAATGTTCAAGCCATGCCATATATTAGTCGGTGTCACCCAACTCTTCTACAAACTGATTAAAAGTCATTGCCTACCATTTTCTTATAAAATATTGTAATCGATACTTGTAATAATTTTTGGAAATTTTTTCGACCTTATTTAGGCATCAGGCGCTCATAACATCAAACGCAGCATCTACTATTGATAGGTAATGACCAAGCTAATGGTCATTTGGACAATATGTGTATGGTTTCATAGTATACAATAGTATTAAGGGATAGTACCACACCAACGACCTTGCTACCAAAACTTGACATGTAATGCTGGGCCAGTCAACATATTTGACGTTTACACGAGTAGCGGAAGTGGTAGTTACATTGCCTGGGAATTAACATCATTTGACCATGGTTGCTTATAATGAATACATATTTAACGCTGGGTAAATTGTACATCACTCAATATTATGCATGGCCGAGTAAGAAACTTACTATCCAAAGTTACTTTTGCTCCCTATACCAAACATCAATGTTGTGTAAATTCTGCCTATATTCATTAATATATAGGTAATTTATCTGCAATTCCACGCTGTCGAACGTGACCGTTGTACACATTAAAAAAATTTTCTCCCACGGCTCTAACTGCCCCCCAAAAGTGCCCCTAGAGAAGTCATATGTTTGATCGCAACGCCAACAGTTTATCCTAACATATTTACCCTATATCTTCAACCCTTAAGGTGGTCCACATACCAAGTTTTTTTTATTTTTTTTAGAAATCTTCTGCCGCTTCCATTGTGCCTCCACATTAGAAGAGTAATGCCTCAAATATTTGTCAAATTTAATTTTAGTAACATCACATTTAATTCTTTACAATACAAGTAAACAAAATTTATTTAACAACACAGATTCGCACTTATACAGTTTTATATAGAATTTAATACTATTTCAAAATTTCGACATTTCGTTCACATTAAGCTCCTTCAACTTGTAATCACTTTTATTTTATCTTTTAATATATTTTTTGCCGCCCAACACTTCGGTCGTCTTTGGCCTAAACCTAACTTTGTCCTTTAACGCAATGAACCTAAGGGCCATTATTGGTAATTTGATCGCAATCATAAACTTTGTGTTACTTTTGGCAAAACCGACTCATGATAACATCAAATGTTACTAAAGACTTTTGTCAAAACATCTAAGCTCAAAGTTTTTTATATTGATAAAGTTTAAATAAATGACCTTTACCAAAAATACTATGAGATTATGGGAAAGATGTTGTAGTGTAAGACGTTTGCAACATACGGCTTGTTTAGTCGTATTTGTTTCATGGAATAAATAAGCAAATTGTAAATATAATTTTATAAAGGACTAAAACATGAAGAAAATGTTGCGTTATCGCCAAAAATTATATTAGGCTATGCGCTGATAAAAGAATTTACAATTTAGAATGGAAAATGTGCTAAGTTAATTATGTTAGAAGAAATCCCAAATTTAAAGTTTACCAATAGAAGGCTGATAAAAATTAGAAATATTTCATTGGAATATGTATAGATATTGTCATCAAAACTAAGTAATACTTAGAAGGATGATCCTAGCGACGTAACATTGGTGGTGGTGCATAATTTCAGCAGAAATTGTTAAAGCTAAAAGCAGCACGTGGCGAACATATCTCATATCTCATATAACGATGAGCAGAAATACTAAGAGTTATTTAATTTTTGTACATTACTGTTTTATACATGCTTACTTAAGTAGCCCATTACAACTTACAAACGTTGTTCTTAAATTTAAGGAATGAAATATTAAAGAATTCCACACGCTTGTGTTCTTC
The DNA here is from genome assembly GCA_964034835.1 of Muscina levida. Classification (NCBI taxonomy): domain Eukaryota; kingdom Metazoa; phylum Arthropoda; class Insecta; order Diptera; family Muscidae; genus Muscina; species Muscina levida. The sequence goes on along the minus strand of OZ035881.1, from coordinate 35,478,997 downwards.
GGTCTTCTGCGTGTGTTCTCCAGTTAGTCCTACCAGATGGTGGCACGTCGCCAACCACTTGGTTATTCCAACGAAGTTTTGGTCCCCCTGCTCTGCGCCGTCCTTCAGGTTCGGCTTCAAACACCTTTCTCGCTGGTGCATTTACTTCCATCCTGGCAACATGTACCACCCAGTCGTTGCATTCTGACTCTTTTAGCTACGTCGATGTTGTGGTAAAGCTCATACAGCTCATGGTTTATCCTATGCCAAAGTCCGTAAAACATCTATTGGCTAGCACTATTCTCCGCTTAATTTCTTGTCTGACATTTTTTTTTTGTTGACGGAAGATCCGAGGCATGTAAACTCATCTACTACCTCAAAACAATTACTTTTAACATTGATGGTGCGTCCCCATCGAGAGGACTCTTTGTTTATCGTTATCATTATTTTTGTTTTTCCTCGTTGACCGCTTAACCCATTTCTGCTGACTCTTTTTCTAGCTATGAGAAAACTGCATTAACATCCCACAGATTTCGGCCAATGATGTCTATATCATCGGCATAGGATATTTGCATGTGGCTCTTGTGGAGTATGGTGCCAGATATGTTGACACCAGCCTTTCTCATCACCTTCTCCCTAACTATATTAAATAGTATACACGGCAAGCTATCGCTCTGCCTGAGACCTTTTTCTGTGTTGAGTGATCATTATCAATCTTAACCGAGGATTTGGTGTTTTTCAAGGTACATTTGCAAAGTCGAATTAGTTTTGCAGGAATACCAAACTCAGACATGGTCTCATATATTTTATACCTTATTGGAGAGTCGAAGGCAGCTTTGTAGTCGACAAAAAGGTTTTAAGTGTCGATCTGCTTTTCATGAGTTTTTGCCAGTATTTGTCGTAAGGTGAATATTTGACCCGTCGTAGATCTATCATTTCTAAAACCGCACTTATATGGTCAAATTAGTTTTTCTACAAGTGACTTTAGACGTTCACACAATATGCTCGAAAGGACATTGTACGCAATTGGTAATAGGCTTATACCATGGAAGTTCTTACACTCACTACGGTCGAATTGCCTCTCGTCTCTTCTCCCTGTGCCGTTCGCGTTGCCATTTTCTGCAGTTTCGCCCTGTATGCAGCATCCGTCTCTCTCGTGGCATTGCGACATTCATCATCGTACCAGGCATCTCCTTGAGACGGCTTTGAGTACCCAAGTACACTTCTCGCAGTCCGTTCTATGGGGGTTGGAGCATTACGTAGCAGTTGAGTAAGGTGGTTGGAGTAGGCGTCCGCTACTAAGGTTGTCAAAAAAGTCTTGCGGTATTTTCATTGAATTTTCAGTTGTTAATAAAATTGGTTATATAAATGCGATTTAAGTCAAATATGCGCCGTTTTGTTCGATGACGAGTTCCCAACGAGATGCCAACTTCATAATCCCCCTCTTATAGAAGCTCGCTTCCCTATTGTCAAAAAACTCGGAGAGCCAATTATCACAGGACTCTCTTGTGGCCAACTTCCGACTACCAAGCTCGTTCGCCATGGACAGAAATAGGTGGTAATCACTTGGTGCGAGATCCGGACTATACGGTGGATGCAAAAGAACCTCCCATCCGAGCTCCCGGAGCTTCTGGCGCGTCACCTAAGATGTGTGTGGCCTGGCGTTGTCCTGATGGAAGACAATTCGGCCTCTGTTGATCAAAGATGGCCTCTTCTGCATGAGTGCTGCATTCAAGCGGTCCAGTTGTTGGCAGTACAGAAGAACCTTCCTGGCCGTCAATCCAGGCATGGCCACCGTCTGGGTAGCTTCACCGCTTTACGACCGTTTGCGCTTCACGTTGTCGTAAGTGACCCACTTTTCATCGCCAGTCACCATCCGCTTCAAAAACGGGTCGATTTTGTTGCGATTCAGAAGCGATTCGCATGCATCCATACGGGCAAAAATGTTTTTTTTCCTCAAGTCGTGTGGCACCCATACATCGAGCTTCTTTTTGAATCCAAGCTTCTTCAAATGGTTTATAACGGTTTGATTACTCATGCCCAGCTCTTGGCCGATGATACGGCTGCTACTATACCGGTCTCTTTCGATCAATTCAGCGATTTTATCGCAATTTTCGACGACAGGCCTTTCGGACTGTGGCGCATCTTCGATCACCTCTGCACCAGAACGAAAACGTTGAAACCATCGTTGTGTGGCGGAAATGGAAACTGTATCGGGTCCATAAACTGCACAAATTTTATTGGCAGCATGAGATGCATTTTTGCCTTTATCGTAGTAGTACTGTAAAATATGCCGTATTTTCTCTTTATTTTGCTCCATGTTTGCGACGCTATAACTCACGAACGACTAAAAACAAACAACAATAAATCAAACACGTGTTGGCGCGTGAAAAGAGCTTTCCAAAAAGCCTTAGCGTGAACCGATGCGACGAATACAACTAGAACTACGCGCTTGCAAAGACAAGCTTGCGGAAATACCGCAAGACTTTTTTGACAACCTATATATAGTTTTCTACGGCATATAATCGATAATTTACGATTAAAAGTTAAAATCCAATCTTAGTAAGTAAGTTACGTTGTGCACTGCAGTAGTATATGGTAATTCATGTACTAAACTGTGTGCAATGTGGATGAGCCTTACCTTGCAGTAAAGTCTGCGTTTACATATTGTGCTGACTCAATATCTAAGCATAAACAAGTTTAACTCTAACTAGTTCCTCACATATACCCATTAAAATATCTGTACTATATGTGGTTAATAATATTTCGCTAATATTCCGGACATGCGATCCTATAACCTTTCCACTTCTTAACTTCTTATTGTTACTCACGACCCCTTTTCGTCCAATGATGAATAGCTGAAATTCAATCAAAAGGTTACATTTTTCTATATCAGAAGAAAACACTTAGACTTATAATTAATTAACTAAAATAGTCATTGTTTAACATTCAGTTTATCTTATATCCCTTTGGTAATTAATGGCTTGGGAAGAAAACACATTTACACACTTAGATATGTTCTTAATCTTTAAAACTTTTGTCTTAAACACTTTTGTTGTATCGCCTCTGGCCTAAATGTACTAAGAAATATTCATTTAGGTTAGATTTAGGATGAAATTTTGTCATCCTTGGGTCAACATTTTTGGGTCGCAAACTCATTCATTTGTCAATATGTGTTGTATCCGCAAATTGCGGCACATGTCATGAAGATGCTATTCCAGGTAAAGATGAGGGATATGAATTAAAGGGGATTGAAATGAATGGTTAGAAATCCTTTTGACGACAAGTTTTTTAAGTTTCATTAACATTCAGAATGTGATGGACAGATAAGAGATTGGGGTTACTTAAGACCTCTGGTGTATTCATTTGATTACGATCTTCGAACAATGGAAAAGCGTTATCAGGAAGGGTGAGACTCACATATGAAGGCAGACTACTGCTGGAGTTTACAACGAGATCTACCTAAAGTCATTCATTCAAGAAAAACTTATAAACGATCATATGGTAGTATTTCAAAAATCAAATTGATGATGTGGTAATTGATGGCAGGCATATAGGCATGCATCGTGAGATCCGTGGTGCTAATATTGGCTCGGATCATTGCCTGGTTGCAGCCAAGATGCGCACAAGAATGAGCAAAACGAAAAACGAACGTAACCAATCACAAAGAAAGCTGGATATCGCGAAGCTGCCAACCCCAGAGATAGCCAATGCCTACTCCAACCAGAACTCCCAACTACTATGACACAACGCCAAAGCATATTGCGCTACTGTGTATCATATCCGCGCAGGGATATGAAAACGCCGCTCAAACTAATCCTGGTACGATGTATAAAGTCTCATAGTGTCTGAAGAACAGGATGCTGCTTTTAGGGCAACGCTACAGTCAATTGTAACACGGGAAGTAACAAGGAGACAGGCGAAAACAAACGTCAGATGAAAACACAGGAGGGCGGTACAGGAATAGAGGTGAAACCCGCAAATTTTACCAGAAAGTAAAAGCAAAAGTCTCCGCTCCTGTAAGGACAAGGATGGAAATCCGGTTACAGAGTGTGCTGCATATACGGAGAGAACACTTCCAGCAACTGCTGGTTCCAGAAGGCAACGGCTTAGATTGCCCACCACCAAGTCAAGCCGAGGTAAGAAGAACAATATCGTGGCCAAGTCAAGCCGAGGTAAGAAGAGCAATATCGTGGCTAAAAAATAATAAAGCAGCCGGTGCCGACGGACTTCCGGCAGAGCTCTTCAAGTCTGGTAGCGAGGAGCTGATAACGAGCACGCACCAGCCTACGCACGGTTTGGATTAACGATTGCATGTCCGATGATTGGAATCTAAGCGTATTATGTCCGGTGCTGAACAAAGGTGATCCAAGTGCGTGCTTCAGCCTTTTACCCATCGCATATAAGGTTCTGTCTGGGACCGGTAGTGGCATAGTGGTTAGAACACGCGACTGCTATGCCAGAGATCCTTGGTTCGATTTCCGACTCCAATCATCTACATTTTTCTTTCATTGCCGGCCACATCGATGTTATCGAAAGCAACTTCGCAGTATAAGTGTCGAGATAATCGGCATGTCTAGTAAAAGCTTCTCAAACAGTGACGTTCGCATTCGTCGATAAACAAGTAGGTGCTGTTTGTTGTGAATCTAAAACAGAATGCGTGTAAATCCACAACAACACAAGAAGCATCGCATACCTCATTCATGGGGTGTAAAGGAAAATTTAGTTTAAGTTATACCAGGTTCTGTCGAGTGTGCTATGTAAAAGTCTAAAGCCGGTGTTGTCCAACTTGATCGGCCCTTATCAGTATGACTTTGGGCCTGGTAAATCAACAATTGACCAGATATTCATACTTCGGCAAATCCTGAAAAAGACCCAAGAGAAACAGATCGACACGTATTATCTTTTCGTCGACTATAAAGCTGCCTTCGAAAGCCTGATACGGCAGAAATTACTCGAAGCCATGGCTGAGTTTGGTTTTCCAGCGAAGTCGATAAGCCTATCTGGAATGACGCTGACTGGCACGAAGTCTACAGTGAAGATTGGAAAGGACCTTACGGAGCCATTCTATACCAGACGACACCTAAAACATTCGACGGCTACTACGGACTAAGCAAGGGATTAAATGACAGAGCCCTCTCTCTACGAGCAAAAATCCAGCTATACCAGATGCTGGTTCCACCTGTCTTGATGTATGGGTGGAATTCTGGGTTATGACGCAAGCGGAGGAATCGGTTTTGGCAGTATTCGAGAGAAAAATTCGGCTAAAAATATATGGGCCCATCATCGTTAACGGAGAGTATCGACGTCGTATGAAACGAGAGCTGTACACTGACATTGATGTAAATACTCCAGCACGAAAAGTCTTTGACAATGAACTCGATGGACGGCGCAACTGAGGGCGACCAAAACTTCGTTGGAAAGACGAGGTAACGGAGGACCTTGCAGAACTCGGTGTAACTAACTGTAACTAACATGTAAAGCTTTTCTACGTGCGGTGGATTGCATAGTAGTGCCAGCTAAAATAAAAATAATGTATGTACTAATTTTTTGTATCTTCTTTGTGAAGATAACAAAACTATTTATTTCAAAAAGGTAAGCTATTAGAAATCGCCCAGTATTCGTATCGTAGTCAGGACCAAACAAACACAGTACAACATTTTTCAGCTAATTGATTTGGAACTCATTTCTAAGAGCCTAAAACGTGACAAATTCCTCTGTATGATACTTTCTAACTTCAAATCGATATTAATTTATTATGGCATGTAACTTGACAAAACGAATGATGCAGAACTTCTTCTTTTTGGGGCTACTTTCACGTGCAGTTCTGAGATTTGAGTCCCAAAATCATGTGTTGTACTGTGAAATGGCAATAGTCATTGTTAAAAAAAAACATTCCACATCATCAAAATATAGCTCCAAACAAAATCCTTGAATATATTATGACCCCATTAAATATGAAACTGCCAACATTATCAGGACATCTGCCAAAGCTTAAGGACATATATGAATGTGAATATATGTATATTGCACAAGCTTTAATCAATTAAACGACACAAACAATTTACTAATGTTTCTTGGCTAAAAGATAAAGACCAACGGGATTATAAATGAGAAAACACAAAGATAAAACGTCAACAATTCAGTTAACTCAGTTGAAAAGCAACAGCAAAAGAAAAAGACAAACATCATGTTAAACAATAAATTCATTTTAAATTAATCATTGTACTTGTACGGACTTTACCGAACTAAAACAAAATGAGAAAATGAAACATTTTGTTTTATTTTTCTTAGGCATCAGTGGAATTAAAAGGATTGGCGTTAAAAGCACAACGATGCTCTTGTTAGTTATTAAGAAGATAAACACAAAACTGGAATGGAGCGCAGTGGGGTTAAAGAGATAATTAAATTTGTGAAGAGAAACCAGGATGGAAATTTCTGAAAAATCCTCTTAAGATAACTGGTAGACATATCGCTCGTTTTGTGCAAGACCGTCATAACTCAAAAAATTCGATTCCGAGATAAACGCGTTTAAAGTTTTTAATTTACACCCAACTTGTACGAAATGGAGGAATTCAAATAGGTATCATGCGGAGTGTGTAAAAAACACAACATGGAGTATGATGAAATGAACAATTCTACATCATTAACTCACGTTTTTTGAGTTATGACGGTCTTGCACAAAACGAGCGGTATATTAAGACATTACGGGGAACCGTTTTATAATCATCCCTTAGGATTATACAAGCTGAAATGTAACGTGTTATACCCCAAGTAAAGAGTTTTCCAATGAGAGGTGTTATTGTGAATGGCTCGCTATTTTGGTAGCTGTCACTTTTGAAGCTTTTATTCTTTGACATTTGACAAGTAGAAACTACGCCTTTTCTAAAAATGGAACGACACACCCTTTAACAACGCATTGAAATTATGAAATTTCACTACAAATATGGTGAACATTTTGCAGTCACAGTTGGCAAAACTAAAGCATTATTTGGTCGTCGTGAAGTACTTTGTCGGACCGCAATACAGAAATTGGTGGAAAACCAGTAAGAAAGTTTCAGTCGGGCGACCCGACTTACATATACCATCACCATCAGTAAAATAAAAAAAAATCCTATTATATTGATATACTCGATTTCTAAAGTGGGTGGAGTGGTAAATTTGTATGGGAGGTACTAGAAGGGGCGTATCTAGACTTCAAGCTTTATCCTCCAAATCTTTATCCTGTTATAGCTTTACTAAATACAGGTTTTGGGCACGATAGCGTGGGATGTATTGATATTATTACTCCATCTCTGAAGTGGGCGGAAAGGTACATTTGTATGGGGGTCCCATAAGGGGCGCCGCTAAACTTCCAATTTTTTCTCCAAAACTTTATCCTGTTATAACTTAATAAAATACAGAATTGGGGCACGATCGTGTCGAGAATATTGATATTATTACTCCATCTCTAATGTGGGCGGCGTGGTACATTTGTATGGGAGGTACCAGAAGGGGCGTGTCTAGACATCCAGATCTTTTCTCCAAAACTTTATCCTGTTATAGCTTTACTAAATACAGAATTTGGGCACGATCGTGTCAAGTGTATTGATATTATTATTCCATCTCTAAAGTGGGCGGTAAGGTACATTTGTATGGGAGGTACCAGAATGGGCGTGTCTAGACTTCCAGATTTTTTCTCCAAAACTTTATCCTGCTTGAACTTTACTAAGTACAGAATTTGGTCACGATCGCGGTAGTTCTAATAATAATATTAATCAATTTATAAAGTGGGCGGTACCAGATGTGTGTGGGAGGTACCAGATGGGGCGTTGGTAGACTTCAGTTTTTTTTCTCAAAAACTGAATCCTGCTATAGCTTTACTAAATTAAGAATTAGGGTACGAGCGCGATGGATTTATTGATATTATTACACCATATCTAAAGTGGGCGGAAAGGTGAATTTGTATGGGAGGTACCAGAAGGGGCGTGGCTAGACTTCCAATTTTTTTTTTCCAAGACTTTATCCTGTAATAGCTTTACTAAGTACAGAATTTGGGTACGATCTCGTTGGGTGTATTGATATTATAACTCGATTCCTAAAGTGGGCGGAATGATGTATTTGTATGGGAGGTACCAGAAGGGGCGGAGCCATGTAGCCCATTTGCAATACCGTAAGTAGCTTTTGGGAAATATTAACTCGTGCAAAATTTCAAGACATTTGGTTGCGTCTTTCGAAAGTTATCGTGCAGACAGACAGACAGACAGACAGACGGACAGACGGACAGACAGACAGACAGACAGACAGACAGACAGACAGACAGACAGACAGACAGACATACAGACAGACAGACAGACAGACAGACAGACAGACAGACAGACAGACAGACAGACAGACAGACAGACAGACAGACAGACAGACAGACAGACAGACAGACAGACAGACAGACAGACAGACAGACAGACAGACAGACAGACAGACAGACAGACAGACAGACAGACAGACAGACAGACAGACAGACAGACAGACAGACAGACAGACAGACAGACAGACAGACAGACAGACAGACAGACAGACAGACAGACAGACAGACAGACAGACAGACAGACAGACAGACAGACAGACAGACAGACAGACAGACAGACAGACAGACAGACAGACAGACAGACAGACAGACAGACAGACAGACAGACAGACAGACAGACAGACAGACAGACAGACAGACAGACAGACAGACAGACAGACAGACAGACAGACAGACAGACAGACAGACAGACAGACAGACAGACAGACAGACAGACAGACAGACAGACAGACAGACAGACAGACAGACAGACAGACAGACAGACAGACAGACAGACAGACAGACAGACAGACAGACAGACAGACAGACAGACAGACAGACAGACAGACAGACAGACAGACAGACAGACAGACAGACAGACAGACAGACAGACAGACAGACAGACAGACAGACAGACAGACAGACAGACAGACAGACAGACAGACAGACAGACAGACAGACAGACAGACAGACAGACAGACAGACAGACAGACAGACAGACAGACAGACAGACAGACAGACAGACAGACAGACAGACAGACAGACAGACAGACAGACAGACAGACAGACAGACAGACAGACAGACAGACAGACAGACAGACAGACAGACAGACAGACAGACAGACAGACAGACAGACAGACAGACAGACAGACAGACAGACAGACAGACAGACAGACAGACAGACAGACAGACAGACAGACAGACAGACAGACAGACAGACAGACAGACAGACAGACAGACAGACAGACAGACAGACAGACAGACAGACAGACAGACAGACAGACAGACAGACAGACAGACAGACAGACAGACAGACAGACAGACAGACAGACAGACAGACAGACAGACAGACAGACAGACAGACAGACAGACAGACAGACAGACAGACAGACAGACAGACAGACAGACAGACAGACAGACAGACAGACAGACAGACAGACAGACAGACAGACAGACAGACAGACAGACAGTCTCATCCCTAAGGGTGATGGTATAAATACGAGCTGTTGGGACAAGTAAGTGATGTGAAGAATAAAACCCGTTATTGTTGAGGAGCCTCTTCATCCTCAACATGTGACTGTTTGGAGCGGTTTATGGTCCGGCGGGGTCATTGGACCTTACTTTTTCAAATATGAGGTTGGATCAACAGTTACGGTGAATGGATTACGCTATCGAGATATCGAGGATGGTATTGATCTGGACAACGTATACTTTCAACAATATGGCGCTACATGCCACACAAGCAACGAAACCATTGATCTTTTTCGGGAAAAGTTTCCGAACCGCGTTATTTCTCGAAGAGGTAATCACAATTAGCCACCGAGATCTTGTGATGTAAAACCTTGTGACTTTCTCCTTTGGGGCCACCTGAAAGATAAGGTCTACGACATCAACCCAGCGTAGATTCAAGACGTCAAAGATACAATTCGTGAGACTATCCAGAATATGGTCCTGTAAGCGTGCTCATGGCGGCCATTTGGCTGATGTTGTTTTTCATTATTAACAGCACACCTTCCTTTTTATTATGAAATAAACATCCGATCATTTATCTCAAAAAATTTCATTTTTTTAATACCCTAATAACACCTCTTATTGGTGTTATTTATCTTAAGACAAAATTCGTTACATGACTTTTTAAGACGATTGGCCCATGTCCGTTTGTCGGGCTGACCGGTCTTCATTTCCACAAAAGTGCATCTTACACAAAATAAGACGGAAGTACACATAGAAATATTACGGTTTATTAGGTGATTTGTATTGGAGGTTTAAAGGGCTTAAAGGGTGTGGCAAAGGTTTCGCTTTTCTGGGGATTTGCCTACTTTTATAATGTTATTCATATGAAAAAGGTAAAATATCTTGCAGTTTCCCGTTTGGAAGTTATATGAGAAATAGGCATTTTTAAGGGAGGTACCAGAAGTAGTGGGGCAATTCTGTCTATTTTCAATCTTATAGCATTATTATTGAATATTACCTAATTGCTGACTGAGGTTGTTTTTTTTCTTTCAATCGTAAATTACCGATTATATGCCGCACGTAGTAAACTAATAATAATAAACGATTCTGCCATCTGTGCTTTCTCTAGGTCGTCGTATCAACTTCTGCAAAGTTCTCGCATATTGTGATTATATGCAGCACGTAGAAAAGTATTACATGCGCTTCGATCATTTGCACTTTTTCTTTAGTTCGTCACACTAACTTCAGCATGGTTTTCAGTAACCTGGTCTTTCCAACGGAGTTTTGGTCACTCTCATCTGCGCCGTCCATCGAGTTCGTTGTCGAAAACTTTTCGAGCTGGAGTATTTTCATCTAATCGTATAACATGACCTAGCCACCGCTGTACCATTATTCGTCTGAACTTGTCAAAATCGGTACTCAGCTCTCACAGCTCATGATACATGATACGTCGATACTCTCCGTTAACGATGATGAACATATATATTTATCCTTAAAAAAACTTTATTTCCCATTACACCCCATGAATGAGGCATGTGATAGTATCGCGCGTTGTTGTGAATTAACACGATTGCTAATTTAGATTCCCAACAAACGGCACCTACTTGTTTATCGACGAATGGGAACGTCACCGTTTGATAAGCTTTTACTAGACATGCCGATTGACTCGACACTATACTGCGAAGTTGCTGTCTACAACATTAAGGGGGGCGGCAATGAAAGTAAAATGTTGATGCCTGGAACCGGGAATCAACCACGGACCTCCCATATGGTAGTCGCGTGTTCTAACCACTATGCCACGCCGGTCCCCATTTATTCATCGGCTTGTGTCATAAACCAGTATTCTAAACCATACCAGTATCTGGTATAGTTGGATTTTCGTTAATCGAGAAAGGACTCTGCCATTAGATCGCTTGCTAAGACCATAATAACATCTTTCAGCAAACATGATTCTTCTTCGGATTGCAGGGCTCACGCTATTTGTTTTAAAGATTGCGGAGCCTAGGCAGATAAACTCATGTACCACTTCGAAATTATAGTTGTGACCGTTAACGCATCACAAACGAGTAGATTCTTTGTTCGTTGAAACCAGTAATTTATTTTTGTTCTCTTTTACCGTTAGGCACATTTCGCAGTTATCGGCCGATGATGTTTACGTTATCACAGTACATAAGTAGCGTATGGCTTTTGTTGAATATCGTACCACTCGTGTTTACTGCAACTTATTTCATTATCAGCTCCATCATTATGTTGAAGAGGTCACACGATAGGCTTTAGCCTTGATTTACGCCTCGTCTGGCATAGAATGGCTCCTTACGGTCCTTGCTAATCTTCACTGAAGACTTTGAGTCAGTCAGCGTCATTCCGCAAAAGCGTACCGGCATCACATGGATACCAAACGCAAGAGATTTGTAGTCGACCTGGTCGTTTTTATCTTGCCCTATTTTCCTGCAGTAGTCTGAGTGTCTGATCAGTTGTTGATTTACTATATCCAAAGCCAAACTGGTAAGATCCGATGTGGCTGGATAAACCTGCCTTTATTCTTTGGCGAAGCACACTTGTCAGGTCCTTGTATGCGTTAGGTAAAAGACTAATCACGCGATAGTTGGTGCAAACACATGCATCACCTTTTTAAAACATAGGACATAAAACGCTTAGATTCCAATCATCGAGCTGGTGCATGCACGTTGTCACCTCATCTTCACCGATCTTGAAGAGCTCTGCCATAGTACATCGGCAACTTTAGCCGTGATATTGCTCTACCAACCTAGTTTTGGCTTGGTGGTGGCTGCTTTCTGGTACTAGCAAGTCCGTATCGGTGCCCAAATATCCACTGTTCTTCTTGGATAGTATCAAAACCTTTTTCCCAAACCTTCAGGTAGTTTTTTTCATGCTTCACTGCTATTCCTGGCCCTGTATGTATCCTGTATGTATCGCTCTTCATTGCCGTCCATTATCGATTTTCCGCTGACTTTGACATGTGTAATTCCCCAAAAGCCCGACTTATAAGAAGCATGTATCCATTTACTCAGACGTAATGCGGCAATATTTATGTTACCAGAACTTATCTAATCGATTTTCATATTCAAGTATGATTTTTGCGGCAGTTGCCTGGTAATGCACAATTGCTGCCACTGTGTATCTGAAATATCGGAAGTAGAGATGTTGTGTTGTAGTAGTTAGAGTAGGTACCCAGGATCCGATTCTGATCCGATTCTACGGACATTTTATCCGAATTGGATTTAATATTACTTTTTTCCGCATTTGAATCCGAAACTGATTTCCGATCCGGATCCGAAACTGATCAGTTTCAGATCCGCATCCGCATTAGTGCACATTGGGTAATGGCTATGTCCGGAGTTTGCAGCTATAAGACGTCTAGCTTTGGTTGCGTGAGTTTTTCGCACTGCCGCTACAAAGCTAATCAGTCTAAATTTGTGGTCGAATGTGGTAATATATAGAATGAATTTACCGATCGATGAACCAAGAACTTCTTCCCTTCTAATAATACCCTCAACCTATGGGTAGGAGGTTATATATCATTTGATACGACCCAAAAGTGTAACACATAGAGGAAGTCACTTTAGACCCTATGTTAATTTGAACCAAATTCGATTAATAACTTTTTAAGTTGTTTGAGCCATGTGCGTCTGTCTCTCTGTCCGGCGTGTACGCACGAAATGTCTTATAACTTTGCACGAGTTAATATTTCAACAAAACTTCTTACAGTATCGTATCGTAGCATGGGCTCTGTTATCTCCCATGCTAATATATCATTACGCCCACTTTAGAAATCGAGCAATTATATCAATATACTAGAAAATTTCATATTTTTTCTGATGGTGAGGGTATATTAAGTCGGTTTCCCGACTGAAACTTTCTTACCGGTTTTTGTATTAAAGTCTCCCTGTACAATTTTAATGCCGTGGCCAGGGCAGTGGTCGTGATCGTGCCAAAATTCTGTGCTTATTAAAGATATATAAGGAGAAAGTTGTGGAGAAAAAGTCTGGAATTCTAGTCTTGCCCATTCTGGTACCTCCCATACAAATGTACCATTCCGAGATAAACTTTTGGAGTTAAAAATGTATTTCTAAGCAAGCCCCTTCTGATATCTTCCATACAAATGTATCACTCAGCCCACTTTAGAAATCGAATATAAATATCAATTTACTAGAAAATTGTATGTTTTTGCCGACTGAAACTTTCTTACTGGTTTTTGTAATCTCCAATTACAATTTCAATGTCGTGGCCAGGGCAGAGGTTATGTATTTCCTTTAGGTGCTTTAAGAATATATCATCAACAGGTCATGAACACAAATCAGTGTGATGTTGAAATATTTCGGGTTGATGCGACAAGACCTTAAGAACAAGATGATTAACACTATTGTCAATAACACTCTTGCTGAAAGTCACAATTTTTACGTCGCGACCATCCCTCTTCGGCTCATGTCGTCTCCTAGAGGGCAGTGATGTCAGCTTTGTATTTGTCTAGTCTGAACATTCCGTTGCCCAAGTGCCACTATTGAACCGTATTGAAATTCTAGTTTTGCGTTGCATCCCCAACGACACCCATATGTAATATTGTGATGCATTTAAGATGATTTTTGGTTTCAATGTTACACAAATACTTCAAGTGCCACCTCATGGTGATCTTTGTGGTAGCTTAAGATACACCTAAGCACAATTTAATGTACCTAATATACTACTTCTCCCCCAAGTTTACTTATAAAATCCTTAAAAATTTATAAAATAAGCCATCTACCAAATTCGTAGCAATCTGATAGGTTGGGCATCACCACCATAAAACGTTAGCCCCATAAATTTTAACTAACCCTTTTATTTTCATTAATCCGCATTAAAAACGATGCGTAAAATATTTTATGTGCTGAGGAAATATTCCTATTATCCTTTAGGACACTTAGATTTTTTAATATCTTTTAGTTCGTCCGTCGAACATAAAGAGTCATCCTTTCCATCATAAAATTGAAAAATACATTATTCTTAGCCGCCTGTGCAAACGATTTAATCTTCAATAATAAAGAGTCCTTTTTCTCGCAAAATCTCAACCAAGGAAGTGACTAGTGGAAGAAGGATGATTATCTGATGGTTAGTTCTTAGAAAATGAATTCGTAAGATAAGAAAAGGGATCACATAAAAAAAAACACATAAACACACAAAAGGAAGCGCAACAACTGATGGCTGTGCGACAAATCAAAGACATCAAGCCATTATTTTAAGTAGTCCGCCAAAAAAATTGACTTTATTCACTAGGGACAGAGCAAATAAAGAAAACAAACCATAAACTGTCAAAGGAAAAATATCAAAACAATATGGTTCGTTATCTGGCTTATGGTCATGTTCATCAGGTCGTTTTTCACAAAAATTCAAATAAATCAAAGAAGGGCAAATAATGGAAATGGATGACAACATTTTTCTAATATTAAACTCAGCCAGGTGCGATAATGCAGAATGACTTTTTCTTTTTTTGATATCGGCATCAGGGGAAGCTGCAAAAATTGCAATTTCAACGTAGAATATAAATACAGAAATAAAGCAACAAAATGGAATTTAAATATCGAAAGAAACGGAATGTTGTAAATATTTGTGAAATTCCCAAACCAATATGAAATTCATCATCAGTCCATTACAACATGGTATTTCATACGAATTGTTGTCAAAATCCGTACAAAATATGTACAAAAGTCAAAATAAATGTGGTAAAATATTGACAACACGGAAAACACGGAAATTTGAAAATGTATTTATATTTTTTTTTTGTATGGAATAATAAACATGCATGTCAAATTTTTCAGTGTACAAAGGAGATATGTATGTATAACTATGAGGTTCTACGATGGCCGTCCGCCATCGGACCCGAATTGTACAATCGATCTATGTTGGTTCTAGGATACGCCGATGTTATTAATTTCCTTTTCGGTGGAGCGTAGCCACATTATACGTGGCCTTCCAGGCTGTCGATCTGCCTGATGAATGGGATTCCATTCAGCCACGTTGTCATCACTTCGCCGTAGAGTATGACCAATCCACCGCCATTTACGCTTACGAATTTCTGTTGCCAGTGGTACTTGCCGTGACTGCGACAACAGTTCGGCATTTGAGATGGTACGAGACCAGAATATGAGAAGTATTCTTTTAAGGCAGCGGTTGACATACGTTTGAAGTCGTTTGGTTATGCTATTGGTAACTTTCCAGGTGGTACATCCATTCAGCAGCACACAGACTTTACACAAGCTTCGAATATTCGAAGTTATGTATGGACAATGATTTTGTTGCTTTGCCATATTGGAACCAGTATACCAAAGGACGATCTCTCCTTGTTTATTCTGTCATCTACATCTAAATCAGGTAGCAAAAGTTAGGAGCATAATTGTAATCTTAGTCACCCACACTTAATGGCGCTGCTGTTTCGACTCCAATGCTGAGAGTCTTTGGCTTGCTGGAGTTTATTTTAAGACCCGTATATTGCAGCTTTTCCTGGAAATTTAATGTTGTATGCTTTAGATCACACAACTTGTAAAAATAAAAACAAACATATATTGTCTACGTAAGTCAGATAATTGAGGTATTTGTTGTTGATTTGCCATTGTATTCCTTAGCTTCTGTTCTCTATGGAACTAAGGACATCTTACATAACCATTATGAATAATTTTACGGTGACAATATGCATCCTTGGCGTACTCCACTTTGGACATGGAATGGGTCTGACAGCTTTCCTTTATGTAGAACAAAGCATCTGGCCTGGTTATAACTTTCCCTGATCAGAGATATTAGTTTTTCTGGTATACCTCTTCTTCGCAAGGCTAACAATATGTAATCCCGGTTGATGCTGTCGAACGCTTTCTCGAAGTCCATAAGGAGAAGATGAAGACTGCACTTGAATTCCAATAATTTTTCCACAATAAGGCGCAGCGTGTTGATGTGATCTGCAGAGGAACATCCACTGCGAAAGCCTGCCTAACAGGAGCTGATGCTACATTCCAGGTGGTCTTTTGTCCGGTTTAATATTAGTTTTGCTATTAATTTTGCAATCGTTGGTAGAACAAAAATACTCCGCCAGTTGTTGCAATTCTTTAAGTCTCCTTTCTTTGCACGATGTTACTGTGCATGTGTCGCCAGAATTTGCTGCATTTTCAGCCGAGACAATCCTCACCGATACAATCGATCCTCTTTCGTTTGCCTCTACGCACTGCATGCTGTACCGTTTTATGGCGTTCATTTTATTTATGTTCCAGAAAATTCTTCTCTTCAGGGTTTTGAATTTTGATTTTACCTCTTTACGATCAGCTATTATGTTCCAAGGGACCGGTCGTGGCATAGTGGTTAGAACACGCAACCACCATGCGGGAGATCCGTGGTTCGATTCCCGACCCCAGTTACTACATATTTTCTTTCATTGCTTGCCCACTCGATGTTGTCGACAGTAACTTCGCAGTATAGTGTCGAGTCAATCGACATGTCTAGTAAAAAGCTTCTCATACAGTGACGTTCGCATTCGTCGATAAACAATTAGGTGCCGTTTGTTGTTGTTGTTGTATTTTCAGGTGATCAATTTGTTTTGCATTGTTATGCCTGTCGGGAGACAATCTTATGACAATCTTTATGGGTTAAGAGAGTGTCACCGATTACTAATTTTTTGGCATTCCGCGTACCAAGCTCATGTCTGCTCATTACATGTTTCGGCGATTCATTGTCAGAACCGACCTTGGCGTTCAGGTCTCCCACCACAACTATGTTATATATCACCTCGTGGAATATCGTCATACGCTTCATTCAACTAACTGTAGAATGCGTTTTTCACATCATCTAAGGCATCTTCGGTTGGCATATAGCACTGCAACAGAGAAATGTTTCTAACCTTAGACCCAAAACGGGAAAGAATAAATCGGTCAGATACGGGTTTCCAATTTATCAGGCTCTTACGTGCTCAAGATGTCAATATTATTCCAATGCCTGATTGGTGATTGATACCTGTTTCCTTTCCAGACACTTACATGACCGTCTAAGAGCTTGGAGACGAATACTCACCAGACCCAGTCCAGCGGATTTCACTTGAACCAAGGATGGCAAGGCCGCACCGCAACATTTCACGTTCAGCTTGCAAATACCTAGCTTTAAAGCTGGTGTCGATGTTATTTCCGTCTCTGAGCGTTCTTACGTTCCAGTATCCAATCATAGTCCTAGTTCGATTTAGTTTTGGATATGTATATAAGGACCAGAGATGTTCCGCATCATAATTTTTTAGGGTTTTAGGGGAACCCTTGCCTCTTTTATTAGGCTTCTTGTGATTACTAAAATGGTTTAAGGAGGATTGTACGAATATTGTGGCATATGCGGACAATGTGGTCATCATGGTAGGTGGTAAAGGTGAAATGCTTATCCAAACATCCCTTGTAAAGCTGCTACGATGGGCAAGGACCTGTGGTCTGAGGGGTGAATCTTCAGAAAACGGAGAAGGTCAACGACTTCAGATCCCAGGTTCGACTCCTGTCTCCAGTAATCTAGATTGCCGGCCCCCTCGATGTTGTCAACAGCAACTTCGCAGTATAGTATCGAATTAATCGGCATGTCTAGTAAAAAGCTTCTCAAACAGTGACGTTAGCATTCGATGTTAAACAAGTAGGTGCCGTTAGTTGTGAATCTAAAAGTAGAAAGCGTGTGGTTCACAACAACGCGAGAAGCTATGCAATACCTCAATCATGAAGTGTAGAGGGAAATTAAGTTTTTTTATTTAAGGTGTTGTTCTTGATCAGAATCTAAGCAAGGTCAAGGAATATCGTGGAAAGGTTAAAGAGGGGCGTCAAAGCCCTTTTATGCATGCAGGAACTCTATAGGTAAAAGTTGGGAACTCAGCCCGAAGGTCACAATGTGGCAATATACATATGGATGTCCTGTTTGGTGGGAGGGTGGACGGAATTTATTGAAGATGCATTGCAAGGTCCAAAGGACGCCTGCAATGAGGATTACTCGTGGTAGAATGAGCACACCACAAGCGGCTTTGGATGTGTTCATGGGTCTTCCACCCCTGGACTTGTACGTCAGGGCTACTGCAGTCCGAGAGGCTATCAGACTAAGGGAAGCTGCCGATTGACATCAATCCACAATTGACATGCGAATATTCTCCGGCTTGTGGATAATTAGGTTTCTTTCCACTTGTCAGCTCTTACTGATTTTTTGAAGAAACGTGTGGATAGTCCTTAAGAAAAAGTTGAAATTCTTAAAAGTCGTGATGTAATGTTGGCGAAACTCGTTACAGTGACTCCATTGCTGTCATTTATGATGGTCCGAAGATGGAGTAGGGCACATGAGTTGGTGTTTACAGCGAAGACCTCAGGCTACATAATGAATGCAGTGTTTTTCAGGCTGGAGTACCGTTAATTTAGAGAGCCGCGAAGACTTTGATTGGGCATGGAATCGATACTTGAACAAAAACAAAGCTTAATTTCCCTTTACACCCCATGAATGAGGTATGGGATAGCTTCTCGCTTCGATACTAGCAGACGGAAAACCATCTGTGTCGATAACAAGGCTGCAATAAAAGTGATCAAACATACATTGAGATCGTGGTGATGATCTGTAAGAAGAAATTGGTAGACTGTAGATGTCAACTTCCTTTTGGTCACAGGACATTGTGAGCTCCCTGGAAATGAATCAGCAAACCTTTTGGGCAGAGGAGACTGTATTATGCCAGATCTCTGGAGAAGTTGGATTGACTGAAGCCTCTGGATGTCAGATTCCGTTATGACCCAGGACATTGCGAGATCCCTGGAAATGAATCAGCAGACCTTTTGACCAGAGGAGGCTGTACTATGATTGATCTCTGTAAGATGTTAACCAGCTCATTTGTTACCAGTTTGGCTTAGTAAATGATTGGAATGTAGAAAACAGCTAGCAGACGTTGAATCTCCCGAACCGACTGCATAACTGCTTCCATAACTTAATTTCCCTTTGCACCCCATGAATGGGGTATACGATAGCTTTTCGCGTTGTTGTGAATTAACACTTTTTTTTTAGATTCACAACTAAGGGCACCTACTTGTTTATCGACGAATGCGAACGCCACTGTTTAAGAAGCTCTTACTAGACACGCCGATTGACTCGACACTTAATACTGCGAAGTTGCTATCAACAACATTCTAGGGGAGCCGACAATGAAATAAAAATTTTTTTAAGATGACTGGAGCCAGGTTTGAACCTGCGATCTCCCGCATGGTAGTCGCGTGTTCTAACCACTATGCCACGGCCGGTCCCGTGTCTGGATTGTAGAATTCTAATAGGTCATTGCATTATTTAGATCCATACCGGACTACTGTCTTGTGTGTAAGGACGAGAAGGAGTGTGAGAAGATGGAATATCTTCTTGGTAGTTTAAGTAAGTAAGCTGCCCCGCTCTGGCCCTTAGGAGGCTTAGATACTTATTTAAAGGTTATATAGCAGATCTAAGGTATCCTTCCTCAGTCGGAGAAGACAATTTAACATGTTTTATGCGGTGTTGTCCATGGCTAACCTAGATGACCACTGGGCTACCCACGATTTTTCCTTCTTTCTCTGTCCAGCGGGTCAGCAGATCTCGGTGTGTAGTGTGACCTAGTTGTGTATCCACAACCTAAACTAAAAATCACTTATTATATCAATACAAAAAATATACTGTAATGTATACCATTTTTTGCTGCAAAGTATTTATGTATTAAAAAAATCGTCTAGGATGATATTTCCAATCTGACTGCCTACATAAATTGCTTTGTATTAATGACTTCATAAATCGTTAGTATTTGTTTACTTTTGCTTCTTGTTTCTTGCCTATCCCTATTCTCTATCTGTCCTTTTAAAAATGTCTATGAAATTAATTTGAAATATTTGCTATTTGCCCAATGCACTTCCTCTGTGACAGATTTTAACCAAATACATCTATCAAAATGGTTTTTTTCTTACTGCTATTGTTTTATTTTATTTGGATAATATTTGATTAATTGCTAGTAATTCCATTAAAATACTTGACATTTCAGAATGCCGAGCAAATTGGAAAACACCCATTATAAATTGTCATCTGTTGCCAACTGTTATTGTGTGTCCTAAATTGGATGATATAAAATTTTTTAATAAACACACAATTATATACACAGATGGATATACATATACTCAATGTTAAACTCTAGCTTGAGTTAAAATATTATTGGTATATAATTTATGCCTAAAGTGAGAAAATTATTAATTGAGAATTTACAGTTGTTTAATTATGCGAAATATTTGTCGATTATGGTTTGGCTATGTTTGAGTTAGTGCACACCATAAAATATAGAAATAGAAATTGTTAAATTGATAATGATAATAAATTACATTTGAGTTTAAAAATGTATCATTAATAAGTACGGTGCATCCATTGTAAAGGAAGAACTTTATCGTAACAGTTAAGGTAGAAATTTCAGGGAGGTTTTTGGGAGGTTTTTTTAGCAACACTCAGATTATCAAAGTTTTTGAGGAATCAATAGGAATTCTCAAAGATGCAGTTTTAATAATTTATATTTCGAAAAAGAACAAAATTTTGTGAGTCATTCGCACATGGATAACAAACCTAATTACTCGTCCAGTCAAAGTCTTTCTACTTAACGTTGAAACGAGTACGTACGAATATTAATATTACGTATACGTCCGACCGTATTAGTACATTTAACAAACATTGAAATTATCCTACCAAAAAATAATTTTGTACAAATATTTAACTTTATGTCAACCTCATTTTAAAAAAATTGTTCTTTCATTGTCGGCTCCCCTCGAATGTTGTTGCCAGCAACTTCGTGTCGAGTCAATCGGCGTGGCTCTTACTAGCAAACAGTGACGTTCGCATTCGTCGATAAACAAGTAGGTGCCGTTAGTTGTGAATCTAAAAATAGAAAGCGTGTTAATTCATAACAACGCGAGAAGCTATCCCATACCTCATTCATAGGGTACAAAGGGAAATTAAGTTTTTTTAGTTATGTCAACAGCAGAACTGCAGCAGATCCTAAAACGGGACAAATTCCCCTATACGATATTTACTAACTTCAAATCGATATTAAATTATTATGGCATATAACTGGACAAAACGAATTATGCAGAACTTCTTCTTTTTGGGGCTATTTTCACGTGCAGTTCTAAGAAGTCATGTGTTGTACTGTGTAATGGTCCGCCTCTGTATTCAGTGGAGCGGCAATTTTTCGCTCATAAAATGCAATCCGAGTAGTGCGGTAGAAGCTTGAGTTATTACGGACATAATCTCGAATGCCAGTGAGGCCTGAACTAAGTACGAACAAAGAATTACTCTTCCCCTGTCTCCTAGTACTTGTTCCTAGTTGGGGCGGCTTGGAGACACAAGTCCGTTGATCCTTAGGGGTCTAGTGGTGATAACAGGCTCCGCAAGCCGATATGCAACTACTTACTTACTTACTTAGCTGGCACTTGTTTGCAATCCCTTCTGTGCCGTCCATCGAGCTCATCGTCGAAGACTTTTCGAGGTGGAGCATTTTCGTCTACGCGTACAATATGACCTAGCCAACTCAATCGCTGCACCTTATTGCGTCTGACCACGTCAATTGTACAGCTCGTACAACTCATAATTCATACGACGCCGATACTCTCCGTTTACGATGATGGGCCCTATATATTTTACGGAGTATTTTTCTCTCGAATACTGCCAGAACCGATTTATCCGCTTGTATCATAACCCAGGATTCTGAACCATACATTAAGATAGGTAAAACCAGTATCTGGTATATCTAGATTTCGAGAGAGGGATCTGTCATTGAATCGTTTGCTAAGTCCGTAGTAGCATTAATTAGCAAGCATGATTCTACTCCGGATTTCAAGGCTTACATTATTTGTTTCGTTGATGGTGGAGCCTAAGTAGATACAATTATAATTATCTACCACCTCAAAATTATAGTTGTCAACGTTCATGCAGTTTCTCAAACGAATAGATTCTTTGTTCGTTGAAACTAATATCTTTGTTTTGTCATCGTCCACCGTTAGACCCATCTTCGCTGATTCCTTCTGTATACCTGGGAAGTCTGTAGTCACATCCCGCAGTTTTCGATCGATGATGACAACGTCATCAACGTATGCAGCTTTCCTCAATATCATTTCCAACACTATGTTGAAGAGGTCACACAATATGTCGTCGCATTGTTTTAGGCCCCGTCAGGTATAGGATGACTCCATAAGTTCCTTCGTGTAAGACTTCGTGTCAGTCAGCGTCATTCGGCAAAGAAGTATCAGTATTGACTTGCAGGTGGGCAATATAAACTGTCGTCGACAAATAGCGTGATACCTTAACGAGCAATGCCTTCTGAATTCAGATTTGCTGGAAGTGTTCTCTCCGTATATGCAGCTCACTCGGCGTATCTGTAGCCAGATTTCCATCATTGTCCTTACAGGAGGGAAACTCATTACCATTTGCTTTTACTTTCTGGTAAAATTTTCGGGCCTCACCTCTATCCCTGTATCGCTTTATATTCTCGCTCTCCCGTTCATTTATCAGACGTTTTTATCGTCAGATGTCTCGCCTGTTTTTTTGACTTCTTGTTTCGTTTCATAACAGCCCGGGTTACAATTGGCAGTATCGTTGCCCTATAAGCAGCATCCTGTTCCTCAGACGCTATTCGACATTCTTCATTGTACCATGATTTGTTTGAGCGCCGTTTTTCGTATCCTACCACGGTTGCCATGGAATGCCTAATATGCTGTGTATCGGGAAATCCAGAAGTAGACCCGTTGTGTCGTAAAAGTTGGGAGAGCTGGTTGGATTAGGCAGTGGCTATCTCTGGGGTTTGCAGCTTCGCTATGTCCAGCTTTCTTTGTTTTTGGTTACGTGCGTTTTTCGTTCTGTTCAATCTTGTGCACACCTTGGCTTCAACCAGGTAATGATCCGAGTCAATATTACCACCACAGATCACACGCACGTCCATGACACTAGATGCATGCCTGTCATCAATTACCACATGATCAATTTGATTTTTGGTGTTTTGAACAGGCTACAGCCAAGTTGCCTTATGGATATCTTTGTGCTGGAATCTGGTTCCACTCACTACCATGTTCATTCTCGCTGCGAAGCTAACCAGCCTAAAACCGTTGTCTGACGTGTCGGTATGCAGGCTGAATTTACTGATCGATGGACCAAGCACATCTTCCCTTCCTATTTTTGCATTAAAGTCTCCCAGAACAATTTGAATGTCGTGGCTAGGACAGCGGTCGTATGTTTCGTTTAGGCGCTCGTATGCATCTTTAATCTCATCGTCTTTATCTTTCGTCGGGGCATGAGCACAAATCAGCGTAATGTAGATATATTTCACCTTGATGCGAAATTCGTCGCAATTTTACGTCGCGAGCATCTTTGTCCCGTCCATCTAATCTCCTGAACGGCGGTGATGTCAGCTTTATAATTTTTGAGGACATCCGCCAGTCGGATAGTGACACTTTCTCTATAGAGTCCGGACGTTCCAGGTGCATATCCTTAAATCATGGTCCTTATGTCATTTGCGGGGGTCGCCAACATTTGGGGGTTCCGTTTATTACTTTTTCTTTGTCGTGTTTTCATAGCCAGTAAAGGACATGAAGGTGGGTGGCTAGCCCAACCATCAGGGTTCGTCGCTCACTATCAGCCGCTATTCATGATAAAAAAAAAACATCATGAATACCGTTGCACAGGTGCCACCACGAAGGAGGTTGTGAGTCGGCTTGAGATGCAAGATTCACTTTACATCCCCAACGGCACCTTAGTAGTGACTCACTTTTAGTGACTAACTTTTGCCACTTAGGGAGGCACAAAAGAGGGTGTTCTATGGACTTGACTCCATCTTTCTGCGATTATACAAAAACGACTATCGAAAGAAGCCTTCAGCTCAAGGGGACTCCAACATCGGCGACGATAAAACGACGTGTCCATCTGTCAACGAAGACTCTAACTCATTAACTTGGTAGCAGTAGATGAGTATGACCTCTTGAAATCAGACGATAAGCCAGAGGAAGCAAACAGTACTGTCGTTTATTCAAAATAAACTAAACTTTTCAATTATATTATCATATTTACATGCATTTTACTAAAATAACTTAATTTCCCTTTACACCCCATTAATGAGGTATGGGATAGCTTCTCGCGTTGTTATGAATTAACACGCTTTCTTTTTTTAGATTCACAACTAACGGCACCTACTTGTTTATCGACGAATGTGAACGTCACTGTTTGAGACATGCCGATTGACTCGACACTTATATTGCGAAGTTGCTGTCGACAACATTCGAGGGGAGCCGACAATGAAAGAAAATTTTTCTTTTAAGATGACTGGAGCCACGAGTTGAACCTACGATCTCCCGCATGACCTTATCAGTGTGCTTTAGACCTGGTAAATCCATGACCGACCGGATATTTATACTACGACAAATCCCGGAGAAGACCCAAAAAATGTAGATCAACACCTACCATATTTAACGATTGCAAAGCTGCATTCGACAGTCCGATACGACAGAAACTATTAGATGCTATGGCTGAGTTTGTTCAGTTAACATAAGAACTCAAGCCGGATCGTCAACAACGTCGTGTCTTTGCTGATTTGGTTCTTGAAATGCATGAAAATGATCCGGAATTCCATCGAAAAATCATCTTGACTGATGAGGCCCATTTTCACCTCGGTGGCTACGCCAACAAGCAAAATTGTCGCATCTAAGGCTCAACGTGTGACCGTTTGGTGCGGTTTATGGTATGGCGGGGCCATTGAACCTTACTTTTTCGAAAATGAGGTTGGATCAATAGTTACGGTGATTGGATTGCAATCTTGGCCATCGAGATCTTGTGATTTAACACCTTGCGACTTCTTCCTTTGGGTTCACGTTAAAGATAAGGTCTACGCCAAAAGCTCAGCGTCGAAACAAGACCTCAAAGATTAAATTCGTGACGCTATCGAGGACATAGGGCAGCCACTTTGCGATTTGGTTAAGGAAAATTTCATGGAAAGGATATGGTCCTGTAAGCGTGCTCGTGGTGGCCATTTGGCAGATGTTGTTTTTATTATTAACGGCATACCTTCCTCCTTATTATGAAATAAACATCCGATTATTTATTTAAAAAAATTGCGTTTTTCTTTGAATACCAAAATATCATCTATTAGTGGAAAACCCTTTATAGATATCATTGGCCGAGGACTACGGGATGTTACTGCGGCCATTTCAATCACTGAGTAGCAGTCGGCAGAAGTGATAAATGAGTAAAAAACCAAGTTATTTGTTTCAACGAACAACTCAGGGACACTTCTTGAACATTGATAACTATAACTTTGAAGTGATAGATGATTTTGTCTACCTTGGCTCCGCCGTAAGGAGAAAATAATCAGGTTAGTCTGGAAATAAAGAGACGAGGTCTGATCGCAAACCTATCCGCTTTGCAAGCGATTTTGTGACAAAGCCCGCTCTCAACGAATAAAGATCCAACTAAGACACTCAACCTACCTGTCTTGCTCTACAGCGCAAAATCCTGAGTAAAGACACCAGCGGATCTTTCTATTCTGAGAGTCTTCGAGAGAAAAATACTACGGAAAATATTGGGAACCATCATCGTTAACGGCTAGTACTCTCGTCGTTTGAACCATGACCTGTATAACGTCATCTACTTAGTGATGCGCGTGCAAATAGACCGAATTCGCTGGATTGGATACGTTGTAGGAATGGTTGAAAATTTCCTAACTAGAAAAGTCTTCGGCAATAAGCTCGATTTAAATTTTGCAAAGACACTTCCATGTTCTTGATATGATTGAAATTGACAACACTTTCGTAGGAAAATTAAAGTCTTAATAGACCGAATTCGCTGGATTGGATACGTTGTAGGAATGGTTGAAAATTTCCTAACTAGAAAAGTCTTCGGCAATAAGCTCGATTTACATTTTGCAAAGACACTTCCATGTTCTTGATATGATTGAAATTGACAACACTTTCGTAGGAAAATTAGTCTTAAACATCTGCGTTTTCTTCATACAACATGTCTTTCAGGTGAAGGTTCCTGATATAAATAAATTGCTACTATACAACAGATTTGTAATCCCAAAACTGTTGTATGAATGCCTATGGCATTAAGTAAACATAGCTTTTTGCACTGCCGTTTATTTTACTCCCAGCAATCCTCCACTGTCATCAGCAGCTTCGTAATCCCCATTGGATTTACTCTTATTCAATATTTACTTAAATGACCTCGGACGGCGCATAAATCTACTACATGTGAATCCCTTTATAGTTGGCAACGTTTCCAGGATATATTTGTGTTGTAGTAACGAAATACGGAAGTAATAAATGTAATAATAAATTCTCGATAATCCCATACCTATTGTTAGTGTGAATTATCGACATGTGTTAGCGCACTTTCAGTGTTACATTGTTTGATGTAGCAACTTCGATAATAATGAAAGATATATTTATTAAAGAGCTTAAGTATTATGAAAATGTTGTTGTGTGGCAACTGAGAACCGTATTATGATATAGCATAGTATTCAGTTAAAATTCATGTTAAATTAAAGTTGGCTAATAATTCTTATTATAACTTACATATTGACTGATGTTTTAAGGCATCAATGGATCGGGTGGTTTTTTTTCCTTTTGGATTACTGTTACTTCCGCATTTGTTTAGAGTATCAGTGGATGTGTGGTATTATCGTTTCCAAACACTGTTACTCCTCCATCCAGGATATCGAGCAAGGCTATTTGTTCTTATTCTTCCTGTATTGTCATACCTGCTTCTGTTCGCCATATGCCTATGACTGAAAGTACATAAGTTAATATGTGTTCAACTAGTTTCTTAAGTGATATTGACAAACTGTATTCGTTTTATGTGTATTCAGGTAAACAAATCCCATGCATAAGGATTATTGGTCTTTGGTAGCCTATATGTGGGCAATGCGTGAAAAAAAACCTACACAAATGTATGTTGTGAATATCCATGAATTTTTATGGTAAGTAGTAGACAATAAAAGTTACAATAGGGATATAATCACGACGACATGGAACTATGTTTTAAGGCTTAGGCGCAATGTTGTATTCCCGCCTCCAGTCACCTACATTTTTCTTTCTTTAATACCAACCCCCTCGATGTTGTCGACAGTAACTTCGCAGTATAGTGTCGAGTCAATCGGCATGTTTAGTAAAATCTTCTCAAACAGTGACGTTCGAAGTCGTCGATAAACAAGTAGGTACCACTTGTTGTGAATCTTAAAAATAGAAAGCGTATTAATTCACAACAAGGCGAGTAGATATCCCATACCTCATTAATGGGATGTAAAGGTAATTTAAGTTAAGTAAGTTATCTTTTAATGTTTATACTACTACGTTATAAGAATCATTACACAGTACAACACATGATTTTGGGACTCGATTCTGAGAACTGCACGCAAAATTTGCCCCAAAAAGAAGAAGTTCTGTATCATTCGTTTTGTCAAGTTACATGCCATAATAATTTGATATCGATTTGAAGTTAGTAAGTATCGTATAGGGGAATTTGTCACGTTTTAGGCTATATGGTGTCGTATGATTATCATAAGTAATATTCCACGTAAATCATACGCCACGGAGTACAACAGTTTTATTGTAACTGCTACAAAATAAACCCAGTTCAAAATCATTTGATGAATGGAGAAGTGAACCTGTTGCTTTTATAGGAAAACGATATATGAACAGATTAAAGGAATTGTAATTCTTAAATTTTTTTAAAATTTTAAATGTTTTAGTTAATTTGGACTAGTGGTTCTCGAGTTATGTCAAACAAAAGAGACTAAAACGTGACAAATTCCCCTATACGATACTTACTAATTTCAAATCGATATCAAATTATCGATTTCACGTGCAGTTCACAGAATTGAGTCCTAAATCAATGAGCTGAAAAATGTTGCACTGTGTTATTTAAGGATATACACCAGGAATGTACGAACTCTCTACATAGATGGTGCCTCTATTCAATTGGCAGATGTCTGGCTCCGACACTACACAGGAAATGCGATGGACGGAACAGGAATGCACACGACCCAAAATTTTAGGTTAGGTTAAGAACACGTGTGATCAGGAAAAACCATCTCACACTTCACTTGGTGATATATTAATCCATTGTGATTGACCATTGAGGGAGAAGGGAAAAGGAAAATAAAACAAACAAAAAAGTATGAGAAAATTGTGGAGAACCATTACAAGATGTACCTAAGTCAATCGTTTTGATCCAGTTTACCATGGTAGGCACTCATTCAACTGTTATTATCACTTACTTCAAGTAAGGAGAGAGACTGCAGGACTTCTAGATAATCTTTCCCTAAGTATCTTATTGATGGCTAGAGTGGGACAGCTACAAAGAAGATGTCCATCGTTTCAAAATCATCCTCGTCCTTATACACACGGCAGTAGGTACGGAAAGTACGGAACCTTTCCATTTGTCTGTTAGGTGGCTGATATTGCAGTGGCCAGCTAAAATACCCCAGGTCAGTCATAAGTCATTCCTATATAGGCTACGTATGTATTCCGATCGGGGTCCGATATATTTGGGCCACAACGATCTACCAGTTATACAGTCGGTCCTGTAGATCCAACGTCTGCAGGCTGTTTGCCACATCAAGTCCTTCTCAAAGCGAAAAAGATTACAAATGGGCGGGTCAACATCTATTAGAGAGTCATGATCAGGCATATTACAGTCTGCTGATTATTTCCCAGGGACTTCGCAATGTCCCGGAACCCAACAGATACTGTCATACTGAAGCTTTAGGCCACGCAACTTCTACGACGGTGTGCACGACGAAACCACGCCAATTATCGACAAAGGAGTAGAATATCCTCCACCGAGCCAAAACGAGATCAGCTTGATAATTGCACAAATTAAAAACAATAAAGCTGCAGGAGCCGATAGACTGCGGGCAGAGCTTTATAAGACCAGCTCATAAACACGTTTCGACTAAAGAAATGCATGCCCGATGATTGGAATCTGAGTGTCTAGTTCTGTGCCTAAGGAAAGCGATCCATGTATAAGCACTGATTACTGAAGGACCAACTTTGTACCCATCGCGTTAAAGGTCCCATCCCATGTTATGTCAAAGACTGAATCTCACCATAGCGAACCTGATTGGACCTTACCAGTGCGCCTTTAGACCTGATAAAACCAATGCAGACCAGATATTCACTGTACGTATATTTTGAATAAGATACAAGAAATGTATTAAGTGACGATATAATACATTTGCTGTTGCTGAGTTTGGTATACCTGCGAAGCGTATAAGACATTGCGGGATGACTGTGACTGACACGAAGTCTTCAGAAAAAATCCGACAGAGCGTGGCTTAAGACAAGGCACAGTCTGTCATGCAGTCTCTTTAACATCCAAATGAAGATGATCATGTGAAAGGTTGCGGTAAACACGGCTGTTACCATCTTTAAAAAAATTCACATCCTTCAGTCTTTTCAAGCATTGAGAAGCAGTCGCCAGAAAAGGGTCTTGTGATAAATGAGGACAAAACTAAGTTATTTGTTTCAAAGAACATAGAGTCTACAGTTTGGGATGATATATAACTTAAACTATGAGGTGGTAACTTTGGAGTGGTAACTTTGAGTTGGTAGATGATTGTGCCCACTGTGGCTCCGCCGTAAACAAAAACAATAATTTAATAACAAAGCCATTTAATAACAAAGCCCTCCCTCCCTCAGCTTTGTAGTCGATAAACAGATGGCATTTCTTGGGTCTTCTCCAGGATTTGTCGTAGTGTGAATATCTGGTAGGCCTTGAATTTACAAGGTCTAAAGCCACACTGATAAGATCCAGTCTTTCACATAACACACTAGACAGGACCTTGTATGCGATGGGTAAAAGGCTGATACCGCCATAATTGGTACACACACTTGGATCGCCTTTCTTAAGCACAGGACATAAATCACTCAGATTCGAATCATCGGGCATGCATTCCATGAGCCAAATCGTGTTTATGTGCTGCTGCATGCACGTTGCCAGCTCATCGCGACCGGCTTTAAAAAGCTGTACCGTTAGTCAATCAGCTCCCGCAGCTTAATTGTTTCTTCAGCCGTGCAATTGCCGTTTTGATCTCGTTTTGGCTCGGTAGTGAACAGTCTACTCCATCGTCGATGATTGGTGCGATTTCGTCACTTATGCTGCCTCCGTCACTGCACTCGTTGCCTTTGGCTGCAGTTTTGCCCTGTAAGCAGCATCCTTATCTTAAGACATTTCGCGACATTCCTCATCGTACCAGGGCTTGTCTGAGCATGGTTTTGCATAACACAGTACGGTCGTTGCGGCACTGTGTGTCGGGAACATCAGAATTAGGAAGGTTGGTATAAAGTAATTGAAAAGGTTGGTTGGAGTAGGCATTGGCTATCACGGGGTATGCAGTTTTGTGATGTCTAGCTTCCTTTGCGTTTAGTTACGAGCGTTTTTAGCACAACTGAATAGCGTGCGTATGTTGGCTGCAACTAGGTGGTGATCCGAGTTAATAGTTGCACCGCGCATCACACGCACGTCCATAACGCTTGAGACATGCCTTCCATCAATCTGGTTTCTTGTATTTTGATCAGGGATATCCAGGTTGCCTTTAGATATCGTTATGCGGGACTCTGGTTCCACTCACTTTCATGTTTCTTGCCGACGCACAGTGGGGTAAATTCGCGATCTGGGCGGCCAAAATTATTTGAAGCAAATTTATGAAGCAGAATGTTAAAAAATTACTCGGTGAGACATAAAAAATAATAATATGTTAACATTCGGGAGGTTGAGGTTACGACCGTTTTAATACAAAAAATGGTTTTTATAAAAAATGTAAGATTCCAAGTATTGCCCACATATCTCCACAAGGTTGCATTTTAGAGCCCTCCCTCCCTTTAACTTTTTATTCGTCTGGATACCCTCTAACCATAAATGCATAGAGATATAGGACATCCATTATGTTAACTAAAGTGGATCAGTAAAACCGCAGAAATTATGGTCTATTCTTCCGAAGTAGGTAAATGGCTATAAAACACAAAACCGCAAAAACGCTCAAAATTTACCTCTCTGTGCGACGCGAATCTAACTAGTCTGAATCCGTTATCGGAGGAGATGTTGTGCAGACTAAATTTTCCGACTGCTGAACCAAGAGCATCTTCCCTTCCTATTTTATCATTAAAATCTCCTAGAACACTTTTAATGCCTTGTGCAGGGCAGCGGTCATGTATTTCCTCCAGGCACTCATAGAATGCACCTCTAATGTCCTTATCTTTGTCTTCCGTCAGGAAGTGTACACAAATCAGCGTAATGTATTCGGTCACTTACAGGATTAAACCGCAAGACCAAATGCCAATGTCTCATGCCGGCTGTGCTTCCACATGCAAAATCGTGTCTTTCTGCATGTCAGATCTAAAAGATGTCACAGTTATTTCGACGTATGCATTCCCTTCCATCGCATTTCCTGTATGGCAGTGATATCAGCCTTGTATTTTTCGAGGAGATCCTCCAGTTGGATAGAGGCACCTTCTCCGCAGAAAGTTCGGACATAACTGCATAACCGTAAATCATGATCGTCACCATTTGGAAGGTGTTCTTTTTTTTCTTTTCTTCGTGTTTTCAATAATAATTGTTTTTGTTTAAGAATAGTGGCTTAAAAGGCCACTGCGCCCGATCCTTGTATCTTGAGGCTGCCTAAGCCATTAAGAGAGCCATTGTGTTGAGCTTCATAAACTTTTGTTACCTACTTCCTAAGACGCATCAGTGGTAGCATGCCATTAGCTTACTCAACATGAAACTTAACAATAACTTTACACATACACAGAAATATGTATGTCGTA
Organism: Muscina levida; assembly: GCA_964034835.1. Classification (NCBI taxonomy): domain Eukaryota; kingdom Metazoa; phylum Arthropoda; class Insecta; order Diptera; family Muscidae; genus Muscina; species Muscina levida. The sequence goes on along the minus strand of OZ035881.1, from coordinate 35,446,695 downwards.
TACACAGTCTTTAAAAATTTATCTATCATTTAACATTAATTCCTGATTTAAACGAGACTTTTCGTAATTTAACAGTTTCACTTGAAATTTATGCCTCACAATTTGCCAAATGACAATTGATGGGGTTAGAAGGAAAGGGATGCAAGTGAGTTACTCGACTTCGACGTTTTAAATTCACTGGTAATAAAAATTTATCTTATTTCATGCTAGAAGACAGAGACAGTTTCAAGGAATACAACTGCATATTTTGTCAATTTGTCACTTGCACCCCTTTGCTTCCCACCCTCCCAATTTCAATACGAGAAATATTGAACATATACCGTAAATTTGAGAGTCACCGTAGGAATTAATAGAAATTCCGGATATTGTACATGAGATAACTGAAGTGACTGATGGCATAGCTTAAGCTAAATGCGGTCATGTAGTCGTAGGCATATGCAGCCAGCAAATGTCGTCTTTATGGTAATGGTTTCACTGATATCAATGCCTTCAATGCAATTGATTATTCAATCAATTTATACCAAATCTATCACTGATGATGTGAAAACTTCAGGTGTGTATGATATCAAAATGCTCCAGTCATCTATCATTCGTTGCCATAGAACAGTTTAGTTGTATATAAGTAGATATGTATTGGTTAATGCTTTTGTGGGAAAAGCTGTGCTGCCCATGTTGCATGAACTCGGCAAAATTTTAAATAAACTTTGGACAAATGGTCTGATGCATGAAGTAACAGTTATTGTACAATATGCAACACATTGTACGACCTAAAGCGAGTAGCCAGATTATGACCAGCATGGACGGACAAGCAAAGGAACAGGCGCACAGAGGAATAGGCGATTTTTGTGAAATATACGAGTATAGTAAAAGGTCGACGTCAGCAATATTGAAGCAAACTTAGCCCAGCCACTTCAACAGTTTGCTATACGTTAGCAAGAACTTTTGGTTACCAACATTTTGTTGTTGATAGTATGTAGTAAGCAATTTTGTTGAAATAATCCATTTGCTTGTGTTAAGAATTCTATCGGTATGGCAGGTCATAGAGTCTAGCAAAATATACTGGTCCTTTGTAGCCACATCCACATCCCGTAGATATGTAGCAGTAAGAGCAGTTTTTGGGGGTCCTTCGGAAAACGAAGCAACAAACCCATTTAAACCCTCTAATGCTGTGCGAACATACCAATGCGTACAGAGAGTTAAATACCTTCATGCATTGATATGTTGTCTGCTGGTATCGTTGCCAAATTTTGGCACATCCGGCACAAGGGGTACATAAGACCCCCGAACATTTCATATGTATACTTGCGTTGGGCGCATACAACAAAGAAGTATCGGTAATGGTGGCAATAACAATGTGTGTATGTAGGCCTTCTTCTGCTCTGTTGTGTTTGGTTGTGTTTCATGGCACAGACACAATATATTGGATAATACTGAAAGTTTATTTAAAATTCGATTCAAGTGGAAAGGGTATGATGCATAGATATTTGAAAGTACATACATATATAGACGTAGCCCTGTTATGTGGGTACATCAATTGTCATGTATGCACACGTATCTATGTTGTTCATACTACATGGCAATTGATGTTCCTATTTATGTTGGTGTACACACACACACACACACACCCATCTATCTAGTATCTATAACGGCTTTTAAACTACATATGAGGGCGTGGGAGTACCGTTTCATTTGAGGGGTTGGTCTGGAGTTGAAAGTTTCGTGTTTGCTGGTAACTGTGGGATTTGGTATAAAGTTAAAAAAAATTCAATACACTAACTGTACATGTGAACAGAATTTGGTAAATACACTAAGGCCTAGTTGTACGTTAGGCCGTTGACTATTTGGTGCAAGTGAATGGATGAGAAACGAATTTAGTAAAAGATGCTTGTATTCTAATTACTGAAGCAATTTGAAATTTAATCTTTCATATAACAAAACATAACAGGACTTTGTACGCGATGAGTTTTAAGGCTGATGTTGCGATAATTGGTGCAAACATTTGGATCGCTGTCGCTTGACGCAATTCATACAGATTCCAATTATCAGGAATGGAATCCTACAGTGAAATGGTAGCTATGAGTTAGTACATACACGTTACCATCAACTTTCAGACCGTAAGACGAGTCTCAGGTGTTGATGTGTTCCATCACTTTTTAACACCATAATTTGTTATCAGCAAAATATTGCTATAGTTTCTGGGTGCCTGGTAAATAAATTTTCAAAAAAAAGTATTTTCCCCAATTTTTCGTTAATAAAAAACTAACAAACAAACTTTTTATAATCGACAGTGAGTAAAAAACATATTCCATTCTCCTACTTGGCCCTAACAGCCAAATTATCAAACAATACCAACAGTTTGTCTAAATAAATGATACGAAAAAAACTAAAACAATTTTTACACTACCATAACATGCAGGATATCGAGACACGAGCCTTCTTTATTCTTTCTGTCAGCCTCATCAATAAACTTTAGGGGAAAAAAACAACCTTTTAGGGTTATGTATGTTGAGTGGCAATTTACTATATATGGAAAATACATATGTGTAACATATTAACCTACATGTCATTCTGTTAGCCTTGTGGTGAAGTTTTCAAAAATACATGTTTTTCCCAAAATATAAAATAACATTAATATTATTTTATACTCTTTCAGTTTCATGATTATCTTAAGTTTATGACATGTTACCTTAGTGTTATGGTGTTATGTATAGATAAATGGAAAGGAGACAGGTTGCTTAAATTGTAGGACTCCTTTCTGTAAGTGCTGTCACCCTGCTGTATTATGTGATAAAATATAAAATTTTTCTAAAATTGTTTAAATTTTAAAATTATCTATAAATGTGTTTTTGTTTATTATTTGTTATTACTTGTATGAGTTGCCAAAGAATGACTTGTAACTTATAAACATTTTATTTGAAAGTGTTTAAAGTGTTAGTATTTGAAACTAAATAATAAACTTCTTAGCCGTTATAGTTAGACGGCGTTGGGTTTTATAAGCGACGGCCATAATACATAACGGCGCTAAATATACTCAAAAAAGCAAATGTGTATCTCAGGTATTGTACAGATAAGATTTAGAATAGTTATAAATAAGTACCTCCCATAAAAATTTCTCCATTTTTGGAATACTAATATTTCTCACATAACTACCCAACGGACAACTGAAGGATATTTGAATTGGCCTGTTTAATTATCTTGCAATAGTTCTAGGGCCTTTTCTAATTTGAGTTCTCTGGTCGTTGATCTTACTTACTTACTTAAGTAGCCCATTCCAACTTACGAACTTGGTTGATAAACAAGATAAATAAAGATAAATAAGTATTAAAGAATTCCACAAGATTCGGTCTTCCGCGTGCGTTGTCCAGTTTGTCCTACCAAATGGTGGGACGTCGCCAACCTCTTGGTCATTCCAACAAAGTTTGGGTCTCCCTGCTCTGCGGCGTACTTCAGGTTCGACTTTAAACATCTTTCTCTATGGACCACTTACATCCATTCTGGCAACATGTCCCAACCATCGTTGGATTCTGACTCTTTTAGCTACGTCGATGTCGACACAGATAGGTATGGACCTTGTCGGACCTTTTTCGGAGTACTTTTCACTCGAATACTTCCAGGTTTTGTATGTCCTTTGTCTTAAGGACCCACCATTCGGCAGCATACAACAGAACGGGTAAAATTAGCACCTAGTATAGCTATTTCTTAGTATCCCGAGATTAGGTGGTGTTACGAAAGTCCTGCCGAAATCTGTAAAAACATCTATAAGCGAGCACAATTCTCCGCTTGATTTCTTGGCTGACACTATTTGTATACCCTTCACCATGAACATGAACAGAGTGAAGGGTATATTCATTTTGTTCTTCCATCTGTAACGCCCATCAGGATGCATGGTAGGTATGACAATATATATATATAAATGATCAGCATCGAAATCTGAGTCGATTTAAATGTGACCGTCTGTCCGACCGTCTGTCTCCGCGATTACAGCCGCAGTTTAAGAGGTATCGAGCTGAAATTTGGAATGCAAGCTTCTGTCCTCAAAGCGAAGGTTAAGTTCTAAGATGAGCCCGATCGGTCAAAAACTACTCCTACCTCCCATACAAACTCCCCCTTTTTGAGGTCTGTACCCGCGATTACAGTAGTAGGTTAAGAGCAAACAAGCTGAAATATTGTATGCAAGCTTTGCTGCCCTAAATGGAGGTTGAGTATTAAGATGAGACCGATCGGTCAAAAACTTCTCCTACCTCCCATACAAACTCCCCCTTTTTGGGGCCTATCCATACGATTACAGATGTATTTTAAGGGAAATTAAGCTGAAATTTTGTATGCAAGCTTCCCTAAACTAAGCAGAGGTTGAGTAGTAAGATGAGGCCGATCGGTCAAAAACTACTCCTACCTCCCATACAAAATCCCTCTTTTTTGGGGTGTCCGTATGTCAGTCCCCGCGATTACAGTAGTAATATAAGAGCAATCAAGCTGAAATAATGTTTGCAAGCTTCCCTACTCTAAGCTGAGGTTGAATATTAAGATGAGACCGATCGGTCAAAAACTACTCTCTCCTCCCATACAAACTCTCCCTTTTTGGGGCCTGTCCCTGCGATTGCAGCCGTCTTTTAAGAGGTATATAGCTGACATTTTGTACGCAAGATTCAATGTCTAAGCGGAGGCTACTTTCTAAGATAAGCAATGTCGGTCAAAAACTACACCCACCTCCCATTCAAACCACTTTTTTTTGGGGTGTCCGCCTTACTGATATTTGATATGCAAGCTTTAATCCTATAAAAGGAGCTTACGTTGTAGGTTGAGCAATATCGGACGAATACTTCTCCCACATTCCATACAAACTCCCCTTTTTGAGGGTGTCCGTCCGTATGTCCCTGTAGTTTATGAGCTTTCGGGCTGAAATTTGGTATGTAAGCTTCTGTCGAGAAGCAGAGGTTAAGTTCTAAGATAAGCAAGATCGGATTTAAACTACTCCCACATCCCACACAAATTCCAATTTTTGGGGAATTCATAAAAATATGCTCCAACTTACCAACTTACAAACTTATCGGTAAATCGAATAAAATCTATAAAAATTATTGACAAAAAATGGATGTGTGAAGCTAAAAGTAACGTCCACATCTTACCAACTCCACTGTTTTGTGGTACAAAGTTTAATAAAATATAGCTGTTGTGCAAATAACCAGTTTTATCACCATTTTTACAAATGGTGAAGGGTATCTGATAGAGTATCCAATTAATCGGGTTTAGATTTTGTTCGATTAAAAAATTAATCGATGTTGGGATTTTTAATTTGCTCGATTAATCGATTAAGGTTTTTAAATTGCTCGAATAATTCGATTAATCGAATAAGTCGAATAATTTATGTATATCTGTATACCTTACATGAAAAATATACAAATTTAATGTAGGCGTTAAATTTTATTAATAAAAAACATAAAAATAATATTAAAACATAAAAACAAACGGAAAATAATAATTCACATGTATTCAAAATCGTTTAATAACAATAATAATTAATTAGGTACATACAAAATGAGATCTTTTTTATTTTAAAAGATTTTAGTCACATCTAAAATAATCTTTTAAAAATAGTATGCAATTAAGATGTTTGTCTTTTAGTCGAATTTTGTTTCGTTTTAATGAAGCTTGACTTTGAAAGCACCCTCTCACTTAAAGTAGATATTGGTGAAACTGAAAGAATTGCATTGAAAAGTTTTTCTCGTTTTTCTAATCATTTTCTTGTTTTATCTATTTACAGAAAATCAGCAATTATATTACAGTTTACATTCGATTTTTTCCAATTTTGAATACTTTTTTTAGTATCGTTCAATTCCAGTAAAAGATTATTTTCATTGATTTCAAATATTTCATCTTATTCTTCCTACACTATATCATCATCTGATATATTTTTTATAGCTTCAGTGTGAAATATCCGATCATACATTTTCGAGGCAAAGTCTATTGTTTCCGTTTTGGAGCTATATTGTAAAAAGTTATCATTTATGGAGAATGTTCCCGAGTTAAGATAAAAAACAAGTGAGTTAAGTACTTTCATTCGTCTATCATTTATTCTAAACTTAGGGTGGACAGTCAATACTTTGAAAACGAATTATTTGCCTTGTCTAAATTATTAATTAAAATTTTATTAATAACTAGCTGGCCCAGCAGACTTCATCCTGCCTTCAAATTATTGTAAAATATATTGATTGCAGTTGAAATCTAATAGCGATTGGTTTATTACTTTGACCTCTGAAATATTTCAATATAAAAGGCGAGTTTTTTCCGGACAAATTCTGTACTTCATATATCTTAAAGATTATTATATGTTATTCACCCCTATTCCCGTAGTCGTCGTCGACATCGTCGTCGTTTTTATGTCAATGTCACTTCGATTCAACATCGTCGTCACATCAATGCTATTTCGGTATTCTGTAACTACAATGAGACGACGTCGACTGGTAATCGATAACATGAAAGAAATGACAACAGCTGATGTAACATCTGTGCATCAGCTGATTTATTTTGATTTTTATTGTGTTTCATGAAAAAATATTTTTGTGCCCGAATCAAATTCAAGCGATGAGGAATGCAAGAAATATCTTATACTGGGAAGGAAAATACTTCGACTATGATCCGATGATTTTAAACTTGCCAAATAACGAGTATGTTCATGGATGTTGAAATCGTAATTTGAGGTTATCTGTTGGCCGGCCTTCCAACTTTTTTTTAGATTTGAGAACTACTTAAGTCTTAATATAGCAGCATTTAATTACGTAATAGTTCCTATAGAAATAGTTCCTAACATGAAAAGTGAACTCAGGACATATGTTTCAGTCATAATTAAGTTGTCAGAAACATTGAGGTTCTTTGGACAGGGGCCTTACAACCTAAGTGTAAGTGCAGCCAGTAGTTGCAAGATTCCTGTCGAAACCCTGAATGCATTAGAGAGGTGATTTGTCTACCTTGGATACAATTGGAAGTAACTGAAGATGACAAATCGGAAGCATAAACTACATTTTTTAACAAAACAGGATTTACTGGAGTTATTGGATATGTCGATGGAACCCATATCAAAATTTTTTCTACAAATAAAGAAGACCAGATTCGTAACTACAACCGCAAAAGATTCTTAAAGGCGCTCCAAAGGAATTAAATTGTTTTTCACCAATTTTCTCACATTACCCCTTAAAATTAGACAAAATCCTTGTACCTTTGAGCGATTTTGTTTCCAAGCCCCTATTTGTTACTCGACATTGTTATTCTTGACGTCATTAAACAAAACCTTTTTTTAAATTTACAAAAACTAAAAATTATTCCTTCAAATTGTTTCAAGTCGTTACTAACAACTGTGACGACAGATTCAGAGTCGTTTTGATTCAACGTCGTCGTCACATTTCCTTACAGAATACCAAATTTGTGTCAATAGTAACCGATAGTTATCGAAAACGACTACGAGAATACCGATTTTATAGCGTCGTCACAAGACGACGTCGTTTTGCGTCGACGACGACTACGGGAATAAGGCCGATTGTAAGAAGTGCATTGTCGTCCACGATTTGATGAAAACTTACTTATTGATAGGCATACATTCTAAAATCAATTTTTTAAGCCGATTGACTGACATATAACTTTATGCGTTGGTGAACTGGGTGATTGTACCTAAAGGTGCTTGGTCTGAGCCATGATATTACTTTGCACCTTTTTATCCCAAGGAGTACGAATTTCCAAAAATCCCTTCATTTGGCTCAACAACCCTATTAACGGTTTAGTCTGGGTGATAGCAACAGTTTTTCCCATTTTCGCGTTTGTCCCCTAAAAGTTCAAAATGAGAAAAACTACTTTGTGAAGCTCTCTAATGATATAGAAAGTGCGCCAATATTAATGTTCTCCATTCTACCTTAAAGTCTGGCAGACGATCTACAGGCCATCCCCAACTTTCACTGTTTTCGCACTTTCACCGTTTTCGCAATTAGTGGTGTTATCAAAATGGACATATTTTTTTATATATATAGAGTTTTCAATAATTTTAATGTTAAAAAAATGTTTATATATTATGTAATCAATGGTGACTAAATGACTTAAAAACTAGTAAGGCGGTTATCTTCGGCTATGCCGAAGCTCAGATACCCTTCACCATTTGTAAAAATGGTGGTTAAACTGGTTATTTGCACTACAACTATATTTTATTAAACTTTGTACCACAAAACAGGGGAGTTGGTGAGAAGTGGACTTTACTTTTAGCTTCACACATCCATTTTGTCAGTAATTTTGTATAGATTATATTCGATTTTATGAATTTTTTAACTCACCAAAAATGGGAAGTTGTGTATGATGTGGGAGTAGTTTAAATACGATCATGCCTATCTAAGAACTTAACCTCTGCTTCTGGACACAAGCTTACATACCAAATTTCAAACCGAAAGCTCATAAACTATAGGGATATACAGACGGACACCCCCAAAAAAGGGGAAAATTGTACGGAAGATGGGAGAAGTAGTCGTCCGATATTGCTCATCTTACAACGTAAACTCCTATTATAGGATTAAAGCTTGCATATACAATTTCAGCTCAATATTTTCTAACCTACGGCTATAATCGGGAGGCAGTAAAGCGGACACAAAAGGTAGTTTGAATGGGAGGTCGGAGTAGTTTTTGACCGACATTGCTTATCTTAAAAAGTAGCCTCCGCTTATATATTGAATCTTGCGTACAAAATGTCAGCTATATACCTCTTAAAATACGGCTGCAATCGCAGGGACAAGCCCAAAAAAGGGAGAGTATGTATGGGAGGTGAGAGTAGTTTTTGACCGTTTTTAATACTCCACCTCCGCTTAGAGCAGAAAAGCTTTCATACAATATTTCAGCTTGATTGCTCTTAAATTACTACTGTAATCGCGGGGACATACGGACACCCCCAAAAAGAGGGATTTTGTATGGGAGGTGAGAGTAGTTTTTGACCAATCAGTCTCATTTTAATACTCAACCTCCGCTTAGAGTAGGGATGCTCGCATACATTATTTCAGCTTGAGTGCTCTTAAATTACTACTGTAATCGCGGGACTGACATACGGACACCCCCAAAAAGAGGGATTGTGTATGGGAGGTGGGAGTAGTTTTTGACCGATCGGGCTCATTTTACCACTTAACCTCCGCTTAGTGTAGGGAAGCTCACATACAAAATTTCAGCTTGATTGCCCTTAAACTACAGCTGTAACCGCAGGGATATACCCAAAAAAGGAGGAGTTTGTATGGGAGATGGGAGCAGTTTTTGACCGATCGGGCTCATCTTAAAACTCAACCTCCGCCTAGTGTTGGGAAGCTTGCATACAAAATTTCAGCTTGATTCCCCTTAAACTACGGCTGTAACCGCAGGGATAGACCCCAAAAAGGGGGAGTTTGTATGGGAGGTGGGAGTAGTTTTTGGCCGATCGGGCTCATCTTAGAACTTAACCTCCGCTTTGATGATAGAAGCTTGCATTCCAAATTTCAGCTCGATATAACATAAACTGCGGCTGTAATCGCGGGGACAGACAGACGGACAGACGGTCACCCTTAAATCGACTCAGATTTCGATGCTGATCATTTATATATATATATTGTTATACCTACCACGCCTCCTTATGGGCGTTACAAATGGAAGAACAAAATGAATATACCCTTCACTCCGTTCATGCGTATGGTGAAGGGTATAAAAATTAAGTGTATCATAAGCTAAACACCAGCAACTGGATCCAAACTTACATCCAAAATTTTCTCATGTCAAAAAATGCATTTATTTTAAGTTTGAGTAAAATCGGGCAATCGAAATAATTCAGCTCCGGCCAACTCAAAAGCGGGTCCATTTAAAAAAAAAAAAATTCTTATAATAAAAAAACAATACATTCTAAATTTCAGTCAAATTGTTTGATTCGTTATAATTCCACCATAACGGCACCTTCCGGGTCGTTTTATTCAAAAACTTTGTTCTCATGACCACATAGTTTTACATACTAAATTTCTCTTAAATTGGTCCATTCGATCAAATTTTGATAAAAAAAATCCAACCAAACGCCACCTACCCTGTCCATTTGTACATAAAATTGTTCTGGTGATTAAACACATAAATTCTGAATTTCAGTAAAATTGGCCCATGCATTAAAATTTTCGATATAAATACACCCCAGCGACATCTACCGGGTCCATTTGTAAATAAAATGTTTTCTCATGATCAAACGAATATCCATCCTAAATTTCAGTTGAATTGGTACATGCATTCAAATTTTCGATATAAATCCACCCTAGCGCCACCTGGAGTGGATTTTTTTCTTTACGGACAATCTACGGAAAATTTCGAATCGAATAAAAAAAAAATCAGCCAAATCGCTCCAGCCGTTCTTAAGTGATGTTATGACATACGTGGACCATTTCATTTTTATATATATAGATAATGAGTTTGGTTTCATTGTTCAGTTCAAGATCTTTTCTATTATTGCTAATAGAATTTGTTTTACAAGAGTTGTGTGAAATGTATTATGTTGACAGCTGGCAGGGCAGATAGCTATTTCGATGGTTACCAAACCGTATTAAGTGTTAAAAGCTTGAAGGAATCAATGTGAAGCTCACACACACCGGTGCGAAAATGGTATCAACGAAGACCACACGTCAACATAATCAACACAAGCTCTTGTCTATGCTTTGTCCATCGGACAAAATTGCATAGAATTGTTTTTGGCAACAAATGCCAACCCAGTGTACCTCCCGTGTATTGATTTCTCTTGTTTTTAATAATTTAAAAAAAAAATAATTTAAATCGATTAATCGGTTTAAATTGATCTATTATTCGTTAATCAAAATTGACTATTTTTTCTTAATCGAACAATTATTCGAAAAAAATTCTTCGATTAATCGAACAACGATTAATCGATTGGATACTCTAGTATCTGTAGTAGTATCAGTAGATTGCAGTGATGTTCTCTACATATCTTCAGAACGTTATCCGGGTCCGTCACTAGCTGGCCATCGTTGTCATTGCAGGAGGGCAACCCTGTAACACTAATTTTCGCCTTAACTCTCTGGTAGAACTTTCGAGCTTCCCCTCTACTTCGGAGCAACTCTGTGCACTCATTGTGCCTCTCCTTCAGCTCTTTCTATGCACACGACAATAGAACTGTGGCATTTTTACAGCTGCTATGAAGAAAGAAATGAATTTAAATATGAATTCGTAGTCGACAAGAGACGTCGACGTTTGGCCGAATAGCCACTATCCGCATCAATGCCAAATATTTTTACATCACACTATTTGTTCACACGCCACGACGGAAGACAAAGACGAGGACGTTAAAGATGCATTCGAAGATCGACTGAAGGAAATATAAGTAGCTGTCTGCAAGAAACGGCTCCACGAAAAGCCCCCCAATGAAATAACACCCAGGAAATAACCCCCAATGAAATAAACCCCAAAAAATTGGAAATAACACCCAAAAACAGTGAATGAAATAACATCCAAAAATAAATGAAATAAACCCCAAAGCAAAAACGAAACAACCCCCAATATTTGGGAGTTATTTCATATGAAATAACACCCAATGACGAAAATGAAATTACCCCCAATGAAATAAACCCCATCAGCAAAAAAAATTAAATTATGCCCAAAATTTATAAAAGAGTCAGTTTCACCAAGGATTTCATGAAGTCAATATGGACCAACAGCAAAGTCGCAAATTATTGAAATGAATCGTGTGGATCGTAGATCGTTGTAGCCCTGCTCTATTTTTGCAGTTCGGAAGACAATTTGCCTTTTACGTTTGGCCTTTACACAACCACCTCCAATGTTCACAAGCAAATCAAACTCTCTGCTTTTATTGCATTCTTCCTTTTGAAGAACTCTTACAATTTTAAAAAAAAATTTCCGTTCTTAGATATCATTCTCAAAATGGTAAAATGCTCGGTGCATTTTGTTGATTTTCTATCCGTCAATATGAACACAAATGGAAATATCTGTAAACATTCAAAAGATATTGTAATATACTCACAGGCTAAAAGTTTTCTTGTAAAAGGCCTATTTTTATATAATTATATAATTATAACCCCTAAAAACCAACAGCTTTAAAAATGAAATAACGCCTGAATAAAAAAATGAAATAACACCCAAATTATTCACGACATGAAACAAGCCCCGAATTTAAAAAATTGGTTGGGTGTTATTTCATTGGAGATTATTTCATAATTTGAAAACCCCAATTGAGGAATGAAATAATTCCCAAAGAAAAATGAAAAACGGCCCAAAAAAATTGGGAGTTATTTCAAATGAAATAAAACCCAAAAATGTATGAAAAAAATTTGGGGAATATTTCATTTCTCGTTTGGGCGTTATTTCATTGGGGGGCTTTTCGTGGAGCCCAAGAAACATGGTAGTGAGTGGAACTAGATTCAAGCATAAAGATATCCACAGGGCAACCTGGATATCCACTGATCAAAATACAAGAAACCAGATTAATCACGTGGTAATTGATGAAAGGCGTATGTCTCAAGTGTTATGGACATTAGCTATGGAATAGTGCGCGAATTCTCGATTTTGATACGGCGGAACCTCTTATTTTGTGAGGTTCAGTAAAAAAATGCTGGAGGCAAAAAATGGTGGTGGTGGGGTCAGGTTTAACCGTCCCGCATTGGGGTCAAAGTTCAGAAAAATTTGGAAAAAATGTACAACAGTCCTCCTAACTACCATGGGGTTGTCGTTAGGGGGTTGGGATGTATGGCAGACCTTCATGAATTTCTTTTGCCAACATTTTCTCCGAACATACTTACCCCCTTTCTCCACTCCTTCGGGGGGCTCCCGTACAAATTTTTAATTACCCCCTTATTACTCCGTATAATGTTCCCGAAGCCCTAACTTCACTAGGGTCACCCCTAGGGGGTTAGAATGTATGACGATCTCCAGGAAAATCTTTTCTGAACATTTTCTTCAAACATACTTACCCCCTATTTTCTCTCCTTAGGGGGGCTCCCATACAAACTGCACCAAAACCCTCCCTCAATATAAGAAAAACCGCCCTACCTATCCAGGTGTTGTCCCTAGGGGATTATGATGTATGGCGGACCTTCATGATTTTTTTTCCCCAATATTTTCCCCAAACATACTTACCCCCTACCTCCCCTCCTTATACTGGCTCCCATACAAACTGCACCAAAACCCTCCCTCAATATGAGAAAAACCGCCCTACCTATCCAGGAGTTGTCCCTTGGGGATTATGATGTATGGCGGACCTTCATGATTTTTTCCCCCAATATTTTCCCCAAACATACTTACCCCCTACCTCCCCTCCTTATACTGGCTCCCATACAAAATGCACCAAATATTGGGATGAATCAAACCAATTTATTTTTACCGTGCGACGGATATTTCTTGCGATTGGCATCGACGACCTGAAGCAAGAATTGTTTCTCATTTTCGTTTCGACATAAAACATTGTTGTAATCCTGCATTAATTTGACACCTCTCTCTGCAGTGTCGTTAACAACATGCAAGGTGCTTACGATCTGCTTCGCTTTGTTGTAGTCTTCCCGGTTTTCCCAGGTTTTTGGATCGGTTGAAATTAACTCATTTGGTAATCCAAAGCGATCGAATAATTTAACTGTGTCTCTCGTCACGAAATGGCTCAAATCTTTTGCAATGAATTCTTTCACTTGTTTCGAATGCAATTCAATTTTTTTCACGCCTTTGGAGCCGACAACAATAGCTGAACGTGAACAAGCAGACTTAACGCCTTGATTTTCATCCTCATCCTCGCTCTCTTCCTCCTCAGTGCCTTTTCCCTCGTTTTCCTCGTCATCAGATTGAGATTCTACGTTTTCGTCGTCTTCTTGGAATGAAAGAATTACATTCGCCATTTTTTGCTTGATATTATGGGAAACGTTTTTATCGAATAGTGCAAGAGCCACAGCTTCAGCACTGATGTACCAAAGGTGATTGCACAATTTATCCACCACTTTCTGTGACACATTTCCATCAATTGACTGAGCGACTGCCGCTTTTAAAAAATTTAAGTCTTGATTGGGTGCCTCGACAGCCGTGGTGCTCCCAACCAAGCTTTCACATAAAGTGTCACGATAAATATGCAAATACCGCGAAGCTTCTCTAATTAAATTTCGGTTAAATTGAAATGTTTTCGAAATAGAAACATTTTTATGCAGTATATGGCCTTGGCCATCCATCGGGCATGGCTGGTAGGTCCTGGAGCGCGAAAATGGTAACTGGAATGTTTTCTCCAAGAAATAATAAAACGATCTGCAGGAATTCTCTGTAGTCTGCTCTGGGATGTTTCTCTTGTAGCTGAGCCAAACAAAATGATTTGACTTCAATCAGAACATTAACAGGTATTTTTATAGCGACTTTATCGTCTGTTATGCCACTGGTATATCGTTTGTCTTGCATCATTTCCCAATCACATTTAAATCGAGCAAACAAAGGCACACCTGGAGCTGACGTTTTTCCGAATTTGGCATCGAACACCTCTTTCAATACCAGTTTAAATATGATGTCTGCACGGTAAGTATAAAAGATCTCGTTCCAATAACTGTTCAAGAATGAGTGACGCACCTTGGAACGAGCCAGTGTTTGTTGAAGTTGTATCGAAGGAAATGGCCTGAACGCGGTCAGATATTTCCCAATCTAACAAAAGGCCATACACCGACTCCGGCACTGAGTTAAATTATTCGATCGCTTTGGATTACCAAATGAGTTAATTTCAACCGATCTAAAAACCTGGGAAAACCGGGAAGACTACAACAAAGCGAAGCAGATCGTAAGCACCTTGCATGTTGTTAACGACACTGCAGAGAGAGGTGTCAAATTAATGCAGGATTACAACAATGTTTTATGTCGAAACGAAAATGAGAAACAATTCTTGCTTCAGGTCGTCGATGCCAATCGCAAGAAATATCCGTCGCACGATAAAAATAAATTGGTTTGATTCATCCCAATATTTGGTGCATTTTGTATGGGAGCCAGTATAAGGAGGGGAGGTAAGGGGTAAGTATGTTTGGGGAAAATATTGGGGGAAAAAATCATATAGGTCCGCCATACATCATAATCCCCTAGGGACAACTCCTGGATAGGTAGGGCGGTTTTTCTCATATTGAGGGAGGGTTTTGGTGCAGTTTGTATGGGAGCCAGTATAAGGAGGGGAGGTAGGGGGTAAGTATGTTTGGGGAAAATATTGGGGGAAAAAAATCATGAAGGTCCGCCATACATCATAATCCCCTAGGGACAACTCCTGGATAGGTAGGGCGGTTTTTCTCATATTGAGGGAGGGTTTTGGTGCAGTTTGTATGGGAGCCCCCCTAAGGAGAGAAAATAGGGGGTAAGTATGTTCGAAGAAAATGTTCGGAAAAGATTTTCCTGGAGATCCGTCATACATTCTAACCACCTAGGGGTGACCCTGGTGAAGTTAGGGCTTCGGGAACATTATACGGAGTAATAAGGGGGTAATTAAAAATTTGTACGGGAGCCCCCCGAAGGAGTGGAGAAAGGGTGTAAGTATGTTCGGAGAAAATGTTGGCAAAAGAAATTCATGAAGGTCTGCCATACATCCCAACCCCCTAACGGCAACCCCTTGGTAGTGAGGAGCACTGTTGTACATTTTTTCCAAATTCCCTGAACTTTGACCCCAATGCGGGACGGTTAAACCTGACTCCACCACCACCATTTTTTGCCTCCAGCATTTTTTTACTGAACCTCACAAAATAAGAGGTTCCGCGATGTAAAAAAGTCGTTACTAAGAATTTCCATATAACACTATTCCATAGCTAATGGACATGCGTGTGATGCGCGGTGCAAATATTGACTCGGATCACCACCTAGTTGCAGCCAAGGTACGCACACGATTAAGTAGAGCTAAAAACACTCTTAATCAAACGCAAAGGAAGCTAGACATCACAAAGCTGCAGACCACTGAGATAGTCAATGGGTACTCCAACCAATTCTTTCAATTACTCCAAACCAACCACCCTAATTCTGGTGTTCCCCGACACACAGTGGCAGCATATTGCGAATTCTATGACCACTGCCGCAACAACCGTACTGGGTTATGAAAAACCACGCTCAGACAAGCCCTGGTACGATGACGAATGTCGCGAAATGTCTGAGGAAATGGATGCTGCATACAAGGCAAAACTGCGGCCAATGGCGACGCGTGCGGTGACGGAGCGTTATAAAGAGAAAAGGAGGGAGATGAAACGCCTGTTCAGACGGAAAAAGCGTATGTGGAAGAAAAGAGAGAGCCAGGATATCGAAAACTACAGGGATAGAGGTGAGGCCCTAAAGTTCTACCAAAAGGTTAAAAGTAAAGGTTTTGGAACAGGGATCCCCACCTGTAAGGACAGAGACGGAAATCTGGTCACGGACACTGAGAGTGTGCTGCAAATATGGAGGGAACACTTTCAATCTCTTCTCGTTCCCGAAGGCAGCATAAGTGACGGAATCGCACCAATCATCGACGATGGAGTAGATTGTCCACCACCGAGCCAAAACGAGATCAGCACGGCAATTGCCCGGCTTAAAAATAATAAAGCTGCGGGAGCCGATGGACTGCCGGCAGAGCTTTTTAAAGCCGGCGGCGATGACCTGGTAACATGCATGCACCATCTCATAAACACGATTTGGCTCAGGGAATGCATGCCCGATGATTGGAATCTGGGTGTCCTATGTCCCGTGCTTAAGAAAGGCGAGCCTAGTGTGTGTACCAACTATTTCGGACTCATCCTCGTCCTTATACACACTGCAGTAGTATGGTATGGACCCATTCAATTTGCCTGTTAGGTGGCTGACATTGCAGTACCAGTTAAAACACAACAGGTCAGTCATAAGTCACATGTATTCCTGTCGGCATTTGGTATATTCGGGCCACAGCGATCTACCAGTTATACAGTCGGTCCTGAAGATCCAACATCTGCAGGCTGATTGCCTCATCCAGTCCTCCTCTAAGCGAAAAAGATTACAAATGGGCGGGTCAACATCTATTAGAGAGTCATGATCAGGCATATTACAGTCTGCTGATTATTTCCCAGGGACTTCGCAATGTCCCGGAACCCAACAGATACTGTCATACTGAAGCTTTAGGCCACGCAACTTCTACGACGGTGTGCACGACGAAACCACGCCAATTATCGACAAAGGAGTAGAATATCCTCCACCGAGCCAAAACGAGATCAGCTTGATAATTGCACAAATTAAAAACAATAAAGCTGCAGGAGCCGATAGACTGCGGGCAGAGCTTTATAAGACCAGCTCATAAACACGTTTCGACTAAAGAAATGCATGCCCGATGATTGGAATCTGAGTGTCTAGTTCTGTGCCTAAGGAAAGCGATCCATGCATAAGCACTGATTACTGAAGGACCAGCTTTGTACCCATCGCATACAAGGTCCTGTCTAGTGTGTTATGTGAAAGACTAAAGCCCCTCCTGGCGAACCTGATTGGACCTTATCAGTGTGGCTTTAGACCTGGTAAATCCACCACCGACCAGATATTCACGCTACGACAAATCCTGGAGAAGACCCGAGAAATGCAGATCGATACCTACCATCTGTTCATCGATTACAAAGCTGCATTTGACAGTCCGATGCGACAGAAATTGTTGGATGCTATGGCTGAGTTTGGTATCCCCGCAAAACTAATTCGACTCTGCGGGATGACAATGACTGACACGAAGTCTTCAGTGAAAATTGGCAAAAATCTGTCAGAGCCATTTTCTACCAAGCGAGGCTTTAGACAAGGCGATAGTCTGTCCTGCGATCTCTTTAACATCGTAATGGAGATGATCATGCGGAAAGCAGCAGTAAACAGGAATGGCACCATATTTAACAAAAGCCACATGTTGCTCGCGTATGCTGATGATATCGATATTATTGGACGTGGATTGCGAGATGTTACTGCGGCTTTTTCGAGCATTGAAAAGCAGTCAGCTGAAGTGGGTCTGGTGATAAACGAGGACAAAACCAAGTTATTTGTTTCAACGAACAATGAGTCCACTCGTCTGGGACGCTGCGTGAACTATAATTTTGAAGATGATTTTGTCTACCTTGGCTCCGCCATAAACAAAAATAATAATGTCAGCCTCGAAATCAAAAGAAGAGTTTTGATCGCAAACCGCTGCTACTATGCGCTAAGCAAGCGATTTAACGACAAAGCGCTCTCTCGAAAAACAAAGATCCAGCTCTACCAGACTCTGATCCTACCTGTCTTGCTCTACAGCGCAGAATCGTGGGTAATGACACAAGCGGATCAATCTATTCTGGGAGTCTTCGAGAGAAAAATACTCCGCAAAATATTTGGACCCATCATCGTGAACGGCGAGTACCGTCGTCGAATGAATCATGAGCTGTATGAGCTGTACGACGACATCGACGTGGTCAAGCGCGTTCAAATAGACCGAATGCGCTGGCTTGGACACGTTGTACGAATGGACGACAACGCTCCGGCTCGAAAAGTCTTCGGCAATAAACTCGATGGGCGGCGCAGGAGGGGGCGACCAAAACTCCGATGGATAGACCAGGTGACGGAAATGTTAAATAAGCTTGGTATGACGAACTATCTACGGTGCGCAAAAGACCGAAGCGCTTGGAATGGTTTTCTACGTGCGGCTTCTGATAGATGAATTTCTGTTGTTGCTGCCAGTAAAGAAGAAGAAGAAGAATATTTCTCCCATAACTACTAAAAGGGGGCCTAGGGAATAATTAAATATGGTAAGTTAATTTATATTGTGATAGAAGTCAAATACTCAGAAAACCTAACAATTTGAGAGAGCATTTCCGCTCTCACATATCCAGTTTGTCTTTAAGCATTTTACTCCTGATACAAATTTTTGCTGCAGGATGTACAAATGTATTCAAATCCAAGTAGAGTACATTTACAAACTGAATCATTCATATGTATTTATAAACATTATTGCTTAAACGACAACTGAACTATCTTGTATCCAGTATTCTTTAGGCCATGACATACATGGACATGTGGTAACAGGGGATAAATTCACATGTATCTTTTAACACTATATGTATATGTATGTATCTGTGATACTATTATATACTACTTCTATACATAACTGATGGACACTTTTCTTGTAGTTAGTCCAATCTACTTTGGTCATGAATAAACCTAAAGGAATGCTATTGATGCTTGTGCAAGAAATTTGTTGTTTCATTGCTTACAATTTGAGAGTAAAAGATTACTCTTGTTGTGTTGGGCTACCATTGCATGGCAAATTTTGTTAACAAGATGAAAAACTTTTGACCACACAGATTTTAGTGACTATTTGCTCCTAAGCTTGGTATAAACTTTTAGTTTCTATTGCTCAATGACCGATGTATTGCTTAAGATTCTGAGAACCTGATATATAAATTAAAGAGAAAAAATTGCCAAAAATTTTGTAGAAAATTAAAAGCTATACAATTACATGCAAAAAATATTTATATAAAAACGAAATAACACTATGCAGGCATAGTCAGTTTCATTGTAAACAACATATGAGAATAGCCGTATTAGTTGTAATGCAGACATCAATGGTATTCCAACAGAATAACTATAAAACTTTAGGGTATAGGGTGACCAATTAATGTGCCACAGTAAATATTGTTTGATTAGCATTAAGTTATTGTAGACTCATTTAAATGAATTTGATTTTAAATATTTTGTTGCTCTTTATTTATGTTATTTTTATCTGTATACAGTTATGAAATAGGTATAAGTGTGGTATAAAATCTAAATTTCTATTGAAAAGGATTTTCTATTACCTTTAGAATTTCCTGTATATAAAAAATTTGTATATAAATAAAACTAAAATATCTTAAAAACATATTTAATATGTAAAATCAATCTTGATGCCAACGCAAAACAATTTTATCAATAAATTCCAAGTCCACTCGAAATAAAAATAGAATTGTCAAATCAATTTGTTATTATTGAGCACTATTGAAGAATAGTTTCGTATATATTTCAATATTATTTGCTTATATGTTTACTTCGGCTTTGAATAATATGCAGAATGCTAAATGCACACTCACGCACTAACATCTATAGCCAATGGCGTGGTTGCAAATATTTTGGAAACTAACTCAACTATTTATAATTACATAATCTTTGTATCTACTTTATATATAACGACGTTGCCAACTACAGACATATATAGAAGCAGCCAAGGGTATGACAGAAATAGATGTGTAATATTGATTCAAATGTTCGCAGAGAGTTTCTAATATCTAGAAAACCATATTCTAAACGTTTTGCACATGCAAGTGTTGGACAATTTGCAAATTTATATAGGACTAGCACCAGCATCCTTTCACCATGAATAACAATAACTGGATGTTAACGTCTGGTCCAATGTCTATTAGAACAAATACAATGCGGGCTGTAAACACATATGTGTGGGTTGTTGGAGGAAAGTACACATTGCTTAATAGTCCTATAAAGAGTTGTCAGTTATGTTAACAAGATGGTCAGTACGCAGTAAGATAATCTATAAGACCACCAGTCATCACATCCAATTTGAATTCAGTATAGTTCGGTCATCTCGCATTGACCTATGGTGTTTTGTTAAGGATTCTGAGAACCTGATACATAAATAAGAATTAAAAAATTGCCAAAAATTTCAAATTTCAAATTGTTTGTTGGCACACGTCATAAGGACTAGTCTAAAAGGATAATTAACATTGCATAGATGATATGTTATCAATGTATGAGGGCTGTCTGTTACGCTCACGACGTTGCACTGAGATGTCACAGCACTGCGTAGTATGTGTTCAGTAGTAACACTTATTGCTGAGTGAGTATGTGATGAGTCGAGTAGCTGGCTATTATTGGTAATATGTGGTTTTAGGTGGATTGATGTGGAATATAACGCTAAAAGGAAATTTAAATTTATGATTTATTTATAAGCTAAAACTGGGTGCCGTTGGGGATGTAATGTGAATTTTGCATCTCAAGCCAACTCACAAGCTCCTTCGTGGTGGCACCTGGGCAACATTGTTCGTGGTATTCTTTTTTTTCATCATGAAAAGCGGCAGATAGTGAGCGACGGACCCTGATGGTTGGGCTAGCCAACTGCCTTCAGGCCCTTCACTGGCTATGAAAACATGAGAAAGAACAGTTAAGAAACTTACTTACTTAATTTCCCTTTACACCCCATACCTCATGGGATAGCTTCTCGCGTTGTTGTGAACTAACACCCTACTATTTTTAGATTCACAACTAACTGGCCGTGACATGATGGCTAGAACACGCGACTACCATGCGGGAGATCGCAGGTTCAGCTCCTGGCCCCAGTAAAAAATCAAATAGTAAATTTTTCTTACATTGCCGGCTCCCTCGATGTTGTCGTCCGCAACTCCGCAGTATAAGTGTCGAGTCACTCGGTATGTCTAGTAAAAGCTTCTTAAAATTAAGAAACGGAACCCCCAAATGTTGACGATACCCGCAAACGTAATAAGGACCATAATTTAAGGATATGCACCTGGAACGTTCGGGCTCTCTATAGAGAAGGTGCTACTATCCGACTGGCGAATGTCCTCAAAAAATATAAGGCTGACATCACTGCCATCCAGGAAATGAGATGAACAGGAAAAGGATGCTAGGGATATCTATTACTGCTGCCATGCCGAAAAGCACGAATTTGAATGTGAATTTGTAGTTGGCGGGAGACTCAGACATCTTATCTTGCGATTCAATCCTGTTAGTGATCGAATAGCCACAATCCACATCAAGGCGAAAAATCTCTACATCACGCTGATTTGTGCTCATGCCTCGACGGAAGGTAAAGGCGTTGTGAATTAAGATGCATTTTACGAGCGCCTAGAGGAAACATACAACCGCTGCCCTGGCCACGACATTAAAATTGTACTGAGAGATTTTAATGCAAAAATAGGAAGGGAAGATGTTCTTGGTCCATCGATCGGTAAATTTAGCCTGCATACCTACACTTCAGACAACGAGTCAAGGCTTGTTAGCCTCGCGGTGGGATGGAACATGGTAGTGAGTGGAACCAGATTTCAGCACTAAGATATCCACAAGGCAACTTAGTTATCCCTCGACCAAAACACCAAAAATTAAATTGATCATGTGGTAATTGATGATAGGCATGCATCTAGTGTCATGAACGTGCGTGTGATCCGTGGTGGTAATATTGGCTCGGATCATTACTTGGTTGCAGCCAAGGTGCGCACAAGATTGAGTAGAGCGTAAAGCGTCACCAAACACAACGAAAGCTGGACATCGCAAAACTGCAAACTCCAGATATAGCCACTGCCTACTCCAACCAGCTCTCCCAACTTCTACGACACAACGCCTATACTTGGTATGGTTTCAATTTCAGATTCACAACTAACGGCACCTGCTTGTTTATCGACGAATGTGAACGTCACTGTTTAAGAAGCTTTTACTAGGCATGCCGATTATCTCGACACATACTACGAAGTTGCTGTCGACAACATCGAGGGGGCCGGCAATGAAAAGAAAATATATGTAAATGACTGGAGCCGGGAAACGAACCGCGGATCTCCCGCATTGTTGTCGCGTGTTCGAACCACTATGCCACGGCCGATCCCAGCAAAACTACAACTAATTGTAACATGGGGTGCTAGGAAACGGCACAAGGAGACTGTAAAAAAGGCAAGACAGCTATATAAGCGGAAAAAAACGTCTTTTGAAGGAATGGAAGGACGAGGATAGCGAGCGATACAGTGATAGAGGTGAGGCCCGAAAATTTTACCGGAAAGTAAAAGCAAAGGGAAACCGTAATGGGCTCCCCTCCTGTATGGACATGGATTGAAATCTGGTTACAGATACGCAGAGTGTGCTGCACATATGGAGAGAACACTTCCAGCAACTGCTGGTTCCAGAAGGCAGCGTACGTGAATGTGTCACGCCAATTGTCGACCACGGTTTAGATTTCCCACCACCAAGTCAGGCCGAGGTAAGAAAAGCAATATCGCGGTTGAAAAATAATAAAGCAGCCGGTGCTGACGGACTTCCGGCAGTGCTCTTCAAGTCCGGTGGTGATAAGCTGATAACGAGCATGCACCAGCTGCTACGCATGGTTTGGCTTATCAAGTGCATGCCCAATGATTGGAATCTCAGCGTATTATGTCCAGTGCTGAAAAAATGTGATCCAACTTCCGTGGGATCAGCATTTTACCTATCGCATATAAGATCTTGACGTGTGTGCTATGTGAAAGACTAAAGCCAGTGTTATCCAACGTTATCGGGCCTTATCAGTGTGTCTTTAGACCTGGTACATCAACAATTGACCAGATATTCACACTTTGGCAAGTCCTGGAAAAGACCCAAGAGAAACAGATTGCCACGTATCGGTCGACAGCCCAATACGGCATATATTACTCGAAGCCATGGCTGAGTTTGGTATTCCTGGGAAGCGGATACGCCTTTGCGGAATGACGCTGACTGACCTCGTCGACTATAAAGTTGCCTTCGACAGCCCGATACGGCAGAAATTACTCGAAGCCATGGCTGAGTTTGGTATTCCAGCAAAGCTGATATGCCTTTGCGGAATGACGCTAACTGACACGAAGTCTTCGGTGAAGATTGGCAAGGATCTTACAGAGTCATTCTCTACCAGATGGGGCCTAAAACAAGGCGAAGGCCTATCGTGTGACTTCTTCAACATAGTGATGTAGATGGTAAACACGGCAAACACGAGTGTCACGATATTCATCAAAAACCACAAACTACTTGCGTACGCTGATGACGTAGACATCATCGGTCGAAAACTGGGGGATGTGACTGCAGCCTTCTCAAGTATACAGAAGAAATCAGTGAAAATGGGTCTAATGGTGAACGAGGACAAAACTAAATTATTAGTTTCAACGAACAAAGAATCTACTCTTTTGGGAAACTGCATGAATGTTGACAACTATAATTTCGAGGCGGCATATAATTGTATATACCTAGGCTCCGCCATCAACAAAACAAACAATGTCAGCCTTGAAATCCGGAGAAGAATTCTGCTTGCTAGTAAATTCGGACTAAACAAGTGATTTTATGACAGAGCCCTTTCCGACGAACAAAAATCCAGCTATACCAGACACTGGATTTGCCTGTCCTAACGTATGGTTCAGAGTCCTGGGTTATAACACAAGCAGATGGTTCGGTTCTGGCGGTATTCGAGAGAAAAATACTCCGTAAAATATATGCCAATCATGGTTAACGGATGATAGGCGTCGTATGAATTGTGAGCTGTACGAGCTGTAGACTGACATTGACGTGGTCAGACGCGTTAAGGTGCAGCGGTTGCGTTGGCTAGATCATGTTGTACGCATGAACGAAAATGCTCCAGCTCGAAAAATCTTCAACAATGAACTCGAGGGACGGCGCAGAAGAGCGCAACCAAAACTCCGCTGGAAAGATCACGTTACTGAGAACCTTGCAGAACTATGCGTGACTAACTGGAGAAGTAGCGCAGAAGATCGAAGCGCTTATAATATTTTTCTACGTGCGGTATATAATCCAATAGGATTGCAAAGAAGTGCCAGCTAAGTAAGTAAGTAACCTATGAAGGTCAGTCCAATTAACTTGCAATAGTACCGAAAACATAAAATAACCAAAACGTTTGCCAAACCTCCTCTGGTGGCTCTCATACAAATGAACAAATTCACCCATATGCATTTTGGAAGTTCAATGATTTCACTCGAGTTGTGCCTACGGTAAACGTTTATGAAAATCGGTTGACCCCTTCTTGTACATCCCATGCAAAATCACCTATCAACAAATTTAGAAAAATATATCAGAATTTTGTTTGTTGGGATAGCCAAAGTTTGAACACGATTGGAGTATGTTATGCCATGCCGCTTTGGGCTTAAAGCTTTTAAGCCCCTACAGCCAAGTTTGGCTCAAGAACGACTTTCTAAATTTTGATAAAACAAATATCCGAAATTGAAGAATTAAAATTACTTTAATCTGTTTGTAAGTTTTTTTCATATTTAGAATATAGGGGGGGTGGGCGTGTCCTTGGGCCGATTTTTACAAAACTTCGTTTTGCATTAATTAAAAAGGCTTCGGAGGCAGACTTGTAGTTGACCAAAATATGGTAAGTGTTGATTTGCGGTGTTCTCTAGCATTTATCGTAACTTGAATATCCGATCAGATTTCCAAGGTCTAAAATTACACTTGTAACATTCAATCAGGCTCGTAAAGATACTCGTAGGTTCTAGTCTTTCACATTACACACAGTACCTAGTGAGCGATAGGTCAAAGGCTGAATCCGCGGTAGTTAGTATAAGACTTCCTTGTATGTAGCATCCTATTTCTCAGAGAATACGCATCATTCTACATCGTACCAGGACTTTGATCAGCATAGCTTTTATACCCAAGTATGGTCGTTGCGTCAGTGGTCATAGAATATTCAATATGCTCCCACTGTAGGTAAGGCACATCGGAATAAGAAGTATTTGTTAGCAGTCAATTATAATGTTGACTAGAATGGGCATTGGCTATATCGGTGGGAAGCAGCTTTGTGATGTATAACTTCTTTTGCTTTTAGTGCTAGGTTTTTTTAGAGGAACACAATTTTCATATCACAAGCAGAGACTTACTGCTTTGAAACAAACATAGCTTCGCGTACGTGTATTCACACCGATCGTTTCTGTGTAAAAAGTTTGATTTTTGGCGATCTCGTGAGGCTACTGGTGGCCTCTCCACCGATACTTGTTTCTTTGGGGTTGCCAACGGCTCTAATGGAGTAATTTAGGTTACTCAACATTTCGCCTTCCGACCAATGGCGAAGTACTTATTTTAATAAATATAACTAAACCCGGTATCCTACTTAACTTATGTACACAGCAAAACAGTGTAGTATTTGGTGGCATCCTTTGTTACAAAACGAAACCTGCAATATGTTCTTCCAAACCGTTTTAAGTAGTTTGCCTAATGGAAAATTTGTTTTTAATGTTTAAAATTTTTGGAATAACAAACATGTCAGTACTGAGCAATTTTCGGTACTCATTATAAAAATTTAATGATAATAACAATCATGTTGCACAACTTTGATGTTTATTTTCTATATTTCCAACTAATTCCTTCATCGACCAACTATTCGTCATGTTTGCTATTTATAGTTTGACCATTTTGAAACAATTTGATTATAGTAACCGTTTGCAAACCAACCACATGGCAACCAAATTACTTCCTCACCCATTTATGGAAATTCAAACCACTTCCTTTAGCTAAAGTACTAAGTATTTGTAGCGAATGTTGGTGGCTGATGGATTTGGGAATAGCTCAATAGCACGTACGTACATAAGGATACAAACTGATATGAAATCCATGGCATTTCCTGGTATAGCTACGAGTATTTGTTGGTTGTGCATGTTCATCTCAATTTTGGCTACATAAAAGCCGGTAGACCTCCGTAATGTATCTAACAACCGTTTCAGTGATGGAATGCTATGGGCTGTTCTGGCTACTACTGGGGGTCATAAAAGTTTCACACATGTACATACATATGGAATTTTAAATGGGGTGTAGAAAATACCATATGACCGTTACAGTTCCGTATACGAGAGGTGATGATGAAAGTTATTGGATTGCCAATTTTGGAAGAAGTTTTTGTGACTACTTCGGCTAAATCATCATAATTTTCCATTAGATTTATGAAAGTTTTACTCTAAACTTTGTGTTTTCCCCTCGTCATTTGGTGCTTAGCTCACAACTCAACTTGGTTCTCATATCGATAATTTGTGCTGCTTATTACATTCTGAATGTTATGAGTTCCTGTTATATTCATTTCAATTAAAAAATTGATGGCAATTATTGGAAAAAAGAAAAACAAATTGGAAATATACTCAGAAAAATATTTTACACAGGACTTAAAGAATATTGTCAGCAATTGGAGCCTTCAGTTAACAGTTTACCTGATTAGGACTGAATCTGTAATTGACTCAATGACACCACTGCATATTAATTCAGCAGTCATCTCACTAGCCTGAGCCTGTCAATCATTTATAAGGTACCGGTTTGTGGTACTCCACAAGTAGGCGTTCTCTTGCCGTTCTCTTCTGAAGGCGATGAACAAGGCGTGATGTACATACAACTGTCGCATATACGGATGACGGTGTACTAAGACTTACCTGCAAGGATCCTAAATTACTCACTGAGCTTATGGAATCTTCATTTTGAAAAATATTAATTGTGGTACATTTTCATAAGGATCGATTAAAGTTTACTCGAGTTATCCTGCCCACCAGTCAGCCAGACAGACGGACATAGCTAAATCGTCTTCGTATCGTATCGTATCCTTTAGTGTATTACACTTGTTCTCAAATCAGATGACATATACCCTTATTCCTACGGATAAAGGTAAACAAAGCAGTAGTTATATATAAAACAGTTTTTTTGTGAAAAGAAGTCTCGCTAAATTTTACTGAAAACATGTGACGACCACTGTATCCACAATTTTATAAATCTTTAACTCCACAATAGATGTTGCACTGTGTTATCAAATACTTAGTTTTCATGACCATTGCGTATGACATTTTATTTACGTAAGTTTATGCTGCACACATACATACATATATTTCTCAAGTTGCTTTCCCAAGCCACTTTCATGATTACTCCTGGACTGGACAACAAAATATATACTTATAATTCGTATGACATTTAAAAATACATGAAATCTTTGCATTTTACTTCTGAACTCTTGTTACCTAAATTTAGAATAAAAAACGTTTAGAATCTTACATATTGTAAATTTTAACTAAAACATGAGTTTTAATATCTACCTAACTAAAACATAAGCAATGAATGTAATGTGCTTAGTCTGCCGCATAATTATATGTACTAAGTATTCTTAAAAATTGTTATAAATTTGGAACATTTTGTTGATAAAGTTTTGGGAAAATGTGTTAACATTTTAAAGTGTTTGCATGGCAGGACATATTGCTCATTTGGAACAAGAATGGCATAAGTCAAAAAAATCGATTCCGACATAAATGCATTTAAAGTTTTCAATTGAATCCCACCTTAAAATGAATAAGGGAAAACAAAAAGCTCTCAAGCGGAGTGTAGAAGCTATATTAATTTGAATTTTATATATATTAAAATTAATATATTAACTCTAAAATCACGTTTTTTGAGTTATGCCGGTCTTGCACCAAATGAGTGATACATAAATGGACACATGTGATCTTTTGACTTTGGTATGAAGATTTACATAGTGTGTGCGTGTATATGTTTCCAAGTCCTTTCCAGTATTTGCAATAACATTTCAAAGCACACCCTAAGCAACTCTCACTCTGTGCATAGTTAGTTGCAATGAGATGCAGTAAATAGTTGGTAAACATTTTAGAAATATGTAAGAGAAGCATAGTAAGTAGCCTACTACCAATGTGAAGAGATTTACAAACGAAATACCAATGCAGTTATACAAACGTATATTTATATACAAATTTATATAAGGCCATGGCTATTGGCATTGGCATGGTTTTATGTAAGATATATTATGGTGTCAAGTATATTTTATATGTAAATTAGGATGGCCCCATTTGAATGGTAACCATGATCAGTATCGATGTTAACGACAAATATTTAAGTTTTGTTTCGTTTTAAGAATGCAAAATATAAAAGGGGCCATTGATAAGCTGAAAAGTCTAAAATAACCTCCAAAAATTAGGTTTTTGTAAGTGAACAGTGCTAAAGTGTTTAAGGAAAAACAATATGACAAGAAAATCTAATCAACAGTTTTTCAAGTTATGTTTAAAAA
Organism: Muscina levida; assembly: GCA_964034835.1. Lineage (NCBI taxonomy): Eukaryota > Metazoa > Arthropoda > Insecta > Diptera > Muscidae > Muscina > Muscina levida. The sequence goes on along the minus strand of OZ035881.1, from coordinate 35,417,948 downwards.
TTCTACATAACCCAACGCCTCCGACAACGGATTCAGACTGGTAAGCTTCACGCCGGCCAGAAACAGGGTAGAAATTGGAACTAGATTTCCGCATTAAGATATCCACAATGCAACATGGATATCACCTGACCAAAAGCAAAGAAATCAAATTGACCATATGGTAATCGATGGAAGGCATGCCTCATGCATTATGGACGTGCTAGTGTTGCTCGATGCACACATTGACGGGTTACCACCTAGTTGCAGCCAAAGTAAGCACGCGATTAATTAGTGCTAAAAACACTCATAACCGCACACAAAGGAATATAGAATTCACAAAGCATAACACTGAGATAGCGAATGCCTATGTCAAATTAAACAATTGTGACTTCTTTATCTAGAAAGATGTTTTCAAGTCTTTCCGTTATAGCAGTGTAATTTCATAGCAGTAGATATCGGTCGTAAATGGCATATAAGTTACATTTAAGTCGTGAACAACAACCACTTCTTTCGCATTGATATATTCTTTTGTAGTAGATGATATGGAAAATGTTACGTTACAAAAGTTCCTTAGATGGACAAATATTTTAGTGCTGTACCTTATTCTAAATAATTATATATTTGTGTCTCTGCAACTTTGACAATAACTCGGATTCTGATATATATGCAAAAAATATTTACTTATATGTTGTGGTAATTCTTGAATTACATAATAAAATTATACCCTAGAAGTTGAATCGATGTAACAAGACGATAACAAAAATACAGGGTGGACCAAAAATCTTCTTTCTTTTGAAAAGATGATAAAAAAATAGATAAAAGATAAGACTGAGATTTAAGTATTAAAAAATTACATAACCGCTAGGCAATTCTTGTTTATCTTGATACTGCTACAAGTTGAAGCCAACATTTTTGATAAAAGCTGAACAAATGTTTCGTGATATGTTTACTCACGAGTACGTAATCCCATATGTAAACGTAGAAAATATCTTGCTCTCCCAACAATAGTATACTCATGCTCTATTAACAATCGTTGAACATTGTTTCTCTGTCTGTAGATACTTGTGTCTGTTTTTGTGTTTAATGCGAAACAAGCGTGTGGGGTGTTACTTCCATAACACTCAAGCAGAGACTGACTGTTTTGAATCGAACAAAACTTTCGAATACGTGTATATTGCAAGGCCGGCGAGTCTATAAAATGTGTATCACTTAACTGCTCCAGAGGCACTGGGTTGCTGTTGAAAACTTTACTTTTAAAGTATCCTCAAACAAAAAGTCCATCGGTGATAAGTCTGCAGCTCAGACTTAACTCAGGTGCCCAGTTAAAGTCACGTGACTGTATATATCAGTTTAGATATCGACCTGCGTCTTTTGAGTTGTAGGTGGTATGTCATGTTACCCTAAAAGCACAAGTTGATTACAACAATAGAGATTCTCTGACACTGCATTATAAAAGTTCTGTAGCATGGCATTATACCGCTCTGTGTTCACTGCAATAGCATTTTCCTATTGATCTTTATTAAAGTTGAGCCAATATTGCCGTGTACTGACAAAGCTGCGCATACAGTAACCTTGGTTGAATGCAGGGGGATTTTGAGGCTTCAATTTAATGAGCATGGTCACAAAACGTAATTTCCTGGACCATTTGAAAATTGTAAGGATGTAGATGTAAATCTTTGTAAAGATCGCAGTTTAAATATAATACTTTCTGAATACATTTCTATAGCAATCATAGAGTTGTTAGGTGGTGAGGAGTTGGCAACATTAGTTAAATCAGTTCAAATATTTGAAAACTGTGTGTAGAGCCTCTTATAAACCGGCCACTCACGTACTCACGTTCTAACTGCCAGTTTAAAGTGTACAGTTATAACAGTCAGATTTATCTATGAACTATAGAGTACATGCAATAACCTGGCTTCATGTTTAGTGATCCTTAGACTCGTTTCAACAAAAATTTTAAAGACATATATTCTAGCGAATGTCTTATTTCTTAGAAATAAGAGTTTACATTTTTAGATTCCATTTTGTCTATGTTTAAACACTCTATTGGCATAATGTGAATATTTCATCTCTATTTTACAATTTCATCAGTTCCCTTTGACCAAGGATCCTTTTAGCCATCCACTTTATTTACATGTCTTTAAGTTTCGAAATGTTTCTACTGACGTTTGCATAAAGTACGATTTGTCTTCCGTTTCACATTACATGAATATTCACTTATTCAAAGGATGAATATTCATTTGATGTCCTTGATACAAAACGTTATGCTAAAATTCCTTTCAAGTCTTTCCACACTCATACAACGTACAACAGTCCTTTGGCATTATTTCCATTAAGAAATAGCCGGTCAACTGTGTGTGTGTGTGTGTGTGTATCTGTATGCAGTCGTAGTGAAGTATCACAACTTACATATGTTGTTGGTAATAAGTAACAGAAACGAATGTCCAATGTTTGGGAGTAGAATATTTTCAAGTTTTCATGTGATGACTTAATGGGTATTGGACTTCCATGGTAGACTCCCAGGACATGTAAGTAGTACACAGAGCCATAGTCAAACATCAAACTGATTACTTATTTACATGAAAGAGCTAACTCTTGAATTTTAGCAAGAAGTAACTGTTGATGTTGATTGCTGGTTGATTTTGAGAGCCTGGTAAATAAATAGGTACGAAAAAATGGAATACATATATATGAGTTATTGCTGGGGTAGAAAATTTAGGACATTACAATTACAATATATACCAATACTATCGAAATGGATTCTGTTAATAAAAATTCGATACGTATTAAACTAGGAATACTAAAGTTTAAAAACTTGAAGTTGAAATATGCCAATAAACGGTTTGATAATAATTTAAAATTTCAATTGATCTAATATCTAGGTATCCAAAATGTCAGACACTCAAAAAGGTACAGAAAATTTAAAAATATTGTAAATTTTTGAAATTGAGTTGCGAAATATGAATTAGTTTTCTAAAGACTGCTCATCTCTCTCTATCTCGTTTTGTCTCTCATATTTTATTTCATTTGGAATTTTTGCTCAATAACTGTTAACAAGTTGACGGGCTCCTTAGTTTTCTGTTATCCTGCTACATAAATATTAATTTAAAAAATGTTGCTGAAAAGTTTGGAACAGTTAAAGTTTAGCCGATGATGAGTCAACCATAAACAACTTGCTTACACACACAAGATTTTCTATTATAAACAGATGTTGTGGATGTACTTTCGCATATACGCATACAAATCATAGAGCAATATTATATAGAGACACCAACTCTCTCCATAGGTTCCATAGGCTCAAGCACATTGTAGGGGAAATGTTTGAAAGGAGGGACAATGTGGGTCATATGTTGCGCGTCTAAGTAAGATATTTAAAAGAAAATTCTGCGTTTTTATGTTTGCTGGGTGCAGAAATCGCAAAAACTTTACAACTTTACAAAACTTTATATCTCCGCTTCGAACATTGAACATGTTAGAATACGCTTGAGACTTTTCTTCAAACTGACGTCTAATTTCAGTCGAAAGAGAGTTGAAGACACAAAGAAGACTCGTAATGATCAGCTTTGGATAACGGAACGCATGTCTGGAATTTGTAATCTGAACGAATGCTGCCTTGCGCATAACAAAAGTTATCCAAATGTGTGACCCATGGCAGGTAAGATTCAGTCAAATGCGTTTGGTGATAGTCTAGAGGCCATATTATTAAACTTTTGAATGCAACCCTTGACCTATTAAATCCACGACCGACCACATATAACAATTTCTAAAGAAGACCTGAGAAATGTAGATCGACACATCATCTTTTTGTAGACAAAAAAACTACACTCAACTGCACAGTGCACATATACGACTTTACGGGATAACACAAGCGCCGTGCTAGGCAGCCAATATCCTCGCGAGTGCGGCTATAATCGTATTGATCAGCGATTTACAAGTACGCTTCGCAATGTTTGATTCGAAGCAGTTAGTACCTGCTTGAGCGTTCCGTAAACGACACCATACGCTATTGTTTCGAAATTACATAAGAGGCACATAGTATTAACTGGTGCGTCAAAGAAAAAATCCACTCTGTATACCAAGTAATAATGAGGCAGTTCGATACCTCTCTCGCCCATACTTTTAATTCAGCCATCGTTGCGTAGCATGCATTCTCCATGTTAACTTGCTCGAGTACCTTTCCCTTTAAAGCAACTACATGTAACGTGACGAAGTTAATATTTAGTCAGTACATAATAATATAATAAATAGTATGATATATTAAACATAGGATATAATACAACATTTAGAATCATATAATATAATAACTTAAAATAAAATAATACACTTAAAATAGAACAATTAAAAAAAAGAATATCAAACCGACTCCAGTGGGATTTTAACTCGCAACCTTGCGATTGCCAGCCAGATGCAAGCCCACTATCAGACGGTTGCTACGCGACCACTAAAAGAGGGCATAGCTTACCACCACACAACACACACTGCAACACACAACGAGTCTGTACAATGGGTCGTCATACAATGTAAGGCTAGGGCCTATTAATAGTTGTTCTAATTCTTCTGTTTCAGGAACTTAGCAAATTTCTCCAGAAGGTCCTACCGAATGTACCTGCGAGTCCTCGACGTCCGAAGTCACCTGAAAACTCACAACGTAAAACCCGTCCTGTTTCTAATCACCGAATTACCGCCCGTACAGCTCGTCCTGTTCCACGTCACCGAATTACCGCCACTCGTCTAAGTACCGCTTCTCCATAAAAAAGACAACAATCCCAGGCACCGAAATATATTACACCAGACACCATCAATTATACAAGGCCACTGACCAAGCACAATCCCCATACATCATTACCCGCCATCAAACATCTAAAGGATTTCAGTCCAGGATTTAGAGTTCTATTTAAATTTTGTGGTTTTTTAAATAAGGAAATAAATATATAATATCTTGCCCTAGTCAGGGAAAATCCAATCGTTTATTTCGTAAGGTTTTGAGAGTCCTTGCGAAGACCCTAGAGGCGGCTGAGACTACCTCGGCCTAAGATAAAACCCGCGTTATATACATTCATTGCTGAGTAAATTCGAGTGGTCTGTTATCCATATGTTCAAAGCTTACTGTTCTGTTACAGTCCAATACGGTCTTAGATTTGACCTTATCACCAGAGCCTTGGTTGACGTAGTGCTCATGGCCCCACTTATACCCAGCATGTACGCTGACCTCCCTATGGTGGTTTATATTACCCTTTTTGTCCAAAAATGTTCGCCATAAGCTTAAGTTAGAAATGGTCTAACCTCGCTTTTATAAAGCCAGTGTGTCATAGTAGGCGGCCAGCACCTAGCGGCCAGAACCAGAACCTTGTTGAGCATATTCTCTTGTGGTTTCTCCATTTTAGTTTCCGGTCAAGATTACACCTAAGTACTTAAATTTGCCGGTTATTGATTTCTTCTTAACCAAGAAACAGTATTAAATATATTTATACCTCTTCAGTCCTTCTACACCATTAATTAGGATCCTTTTCCCTTAAAAGAATTACAACGTTATCTGCAAAACAGACAGATCTGAGTCCATTTTCGGTAAAGATCCTTAGGAAGCTGTTAAACGTGGTTACCCAGAAAAAAGGGGTCAAAATGCTGCCCTGTGGTGTACCGTAAAATACCCTTTCCTCATAGTTATATCGTAAATCTCGCAGCTTATCCGTCATTCCTTAGCATGAAGTTGACCAACAAAGGAGCGCCGGTCAAAATGAAACTAGTCTAAGGCTTGGATAATAATATCAGTTTGCAGTGCACACTGTGCACGTTATTGAAGGCGCCTTCAATGTCAATACATACCGCAATACAGTTTTCTTCTAAAGGATTCACCTATATAGTGGACAACTTCATTCAATGTGGTATCCACTGATCTTCCCCTGACATACGCTGTGCCGGGTTAAAGAGTTTCCAAAGAGTCTTCAGAAAATTCCGGATCTATTCTGCTACCCTGCAATGGCTGGTGAATACCTCCTCGCTTTTAGAATTTGAATCCTTTACGTTACCAGTAGTGGCTAATGATGCTTTGGACACCGTCTTAGGCATTTCGGAGTCCTTGTCAAGTTTTGTTTGTTTGGACTTTGAGTGCGCCGGAATATCCATCTTTTTAAACAGTCCTAGCTTAGCGCCGTACCGGGGATAAGGGATACTTTCCACCAAGTTTTTCAGGGTGCCAGCACAGTGCACCGTGAGTTGCCAACTTCATCAACATCATACCCATACTTGCAGTTCACGACACCAAGCTCTTTAGGTTGCTTATTGTTGATCAGGTCTTCAACTTTACTGTGCTGGTCTATTGTGATTTTGAATTTCGGATTACCGGCATTGTGTACTGCATAGCTGAAATCGTCGCGGTGTATCCTACGATCTTTTGCTTTTTCATTTTCTACCTTATGCTTTCTCTTTTTCTGTGCTTCTTTTAAGACACCGTGCTTATCTTCGAAATATATGGTTTAGCTTTGTCACCCTTACCAGCAACATTCTTGTTTGAGATTCCTTTGAGTGAGGTATTGCTTGCCTTCGTCTTTATATAAGGAAACCGGGAGATTTTTCTTCTTCTAAGGTTTGTTACCAGTTTTTGACTCCTCAGGAGATCTGATCCTGTTTGCTTCAAATGTTGAGAGAAAATCCGACATATCCTACAGAGACTCCAGGGATTGACTCACTATGATATCGTGAAGTAACTTCTTCTACTTCCTCTTGGGAATATATGGTTTAGCCTTGTCACCCATACCCTCAACATTCTGGTATGAGATTCCTTTGAGTGAGGTATCGCTTGCCTTCGTTTATATATTAAAAAGCAGGGAGCTCTTTTTTTCTAAGGTATGTTCTTAGTTCGTGGCTCCTCGGGAGATTTGACCCTCCTTTCCTCAAACGTTGAGACAAAATCCAATATATCCTTCTGAGTGTTCTGGCATATTGACTCACTACGATTTCGTGAAGTATCTTCTTCAACTTCATCCTGTATTCACCGAAAGCCGTTGTTTAGTTGTAGTTAGAGTCGATTCAGAGTCGAAACCTTCAGTTTTCGAAGGCCGTGTATTTCCACTTCTTTCCAACCGACATTTTGCCAATGGCATGCTGTACCCTGGCCGCCCGTGGCATAATGGTTAGAATACGAGACTACCATGCGGGAGATCCGTGGTTCGATTCCAGCCCCAGTCATCTACATTTTTTTTTCATTGCCGGCCCCTTCGATGTTGCAGACAGCAACTTTGCAGTATCAATCGGCATGTCTAGTAAAAGCTTCTCACAACTGTGACGTACGCATTCGTCGAAAACAAGTAGGTGCCGATTGTTGAGAATCCAAATATAAAGTGTATTAATTTGCAACAACGCAAGAAGCTATCCCATTAAGGGGTGTGAAGAGAAATTAGGTGCAACGTTTTTTATAATGTACACCTGACTCCTTTCCTCTACAAATGTCTAGAATATTTCAAAATGATCAAAACAATATCTTAACAGTTGTGACATTATTATCGTGATTTTTTCAACATTTTCATTGGTGTCATTGGGTCTACTGTAGCCTTTAGGACACCAGCTGACGATCATTCCACTAACGTAGACCAGCTGACTTTTATTTTTATTTAATAATAACGTATAAACTATCATCTGACAAAGTTTCAGCGCGGGATAATATGACTGAATTTTTTCTTTTTTTTTACATGTTTGACGAGGTCCCACTGTTCAACCCACCAAGGAAGTGCCAGCTGACTGTCACTAATCTTCATTATACAACTTCAATAAGCATTTATCGAGTTTTCGTCCGGGAGGCGATTGGTCATGAAAATCTGTTTCTGGCTCGCGGACTATGACGCATTGTCCGCCACGGAGGCTTAGGTACCCACCTTCGTGGTAGTCTTTTGATTACGATCGCAGGATGCAACGACGCATGACTTGTGAGCAAAATAACACTTGCCGCTGGTACTAGGTTATCTATTTTTACTTTCCATAGTAGTATTTTGTTGTAGTGGAACACCTCCGTATCCACTTTTTGGTCTGCGGGGAATGCAAGATTCCCAGGCGTTGGTCAATCTGTAATACCTCAACTGGAATGAAACCATAGCTAGGTGATGACAGATTGTCCCTCACTATCCATGGACGCGCTAGGTAAAAGAACTGACAAACTCCCGCGAGAATCAATAACTTTTTTTTTGTACTCGGTTTTCGTCATCAACCACTTCTGCTGAAAGTTTTTCAAATATTGAAAAAACCGCAGTAACATCCCGCAGCGTCCTTAAGTAGTAGACTCTTTGTTCGTTGAATCAAATAACTAGGTTTTGTACTTGTTAATCATGAGATCCAATTCTGTCGACTTTTTCCCTTTATATGAATAGGCAGTAGTAACATGTCGCAGTCCTCGGCCAATGATATCTACATCATAGGCCTACGCTAGCAGAATGTGACTTTTATTAAAGATGGCACCAGTCGTATTGTTCCAATAGGATGTTTAAGAGAAATAGCTCTGCTAGTTTTTGCTTTATATTTGAGAGTATTATAAAATTGAGGCAATTTTTACACGTTTTCTGTTGCATTTATCATTTAATATCTTTTTCAATACTTTAACTCACATATTCATAAAATTATAGGAAAAATCCATATATAATTCGGTTAAATGGTGTTGGCATGAGTAAATCTGTTTAAATGACTGTCAGTACATTGATTTGGGACTCAATTCTGAGAACTGCACGTGAAAGTAGCCCCAAAAAGAAGAAGTTCTGCATCATTCGTTTTGTCAAGTCACATGCCATAATAATTTTATAACGATTTGAATTTAGTAAGTATCGTATAGGTCGTTAATTCACGTTGTAGGCTGTTGTGTTTGACATAACTCGATAACCATTAGTCCGATTTAGCTGAAACAAATTTAAAAAAATTAAGAATAACAATTCGTTTAATTTGTTCATATAACGTTTCCCAACAATAAAACTGTTGTACTCCGTGGCGTATGATTTACGTGGAATATTACTTATGATAATCATACGCCACCATATAAATATATAACAAAAGAGCCTAAAACGTGACAAATTCTCCTATACGTTACTTCCTAACTTCAAATCGATATTGTATGGCATGTAACTTGACAAAACGAATGATGCAGAACTTTCGTTTTGGAGCTATTTTCACGTGTAGTTATCAGAATTGAGTCCCAACATCATGTGTTTTACTGTGTTAGCTTAAAATTTCATATTGTTAGATACAACATTAGCAAAAGCGTGCATGGACATCCTTCTAAAATATGTTGGCCTACTGCATATCAAACATTTCTCCTTCAATTAAATTTATTCCCTCTTAAATTTCAATACTACACGATATAATATAAAAACAAATATTTTTATATCGTATTATAACACAACTATAATTTCGTCTTAAAAGCAACTACAGTTTAAATTTTTCGAATGCCTTTATATTCTCATTCAACTGTGGTTTTAATGCTATGTTCAACTTATGCCACAGCTTAATATTTCGCAAATTCCTAATATTCATTTCTATCCACGTCCTAAAATATTTTAATGCGCGAAATTCACAATCAACCGGCAGACAGTCAGATAACATTTGTGGGATCCACAGGGAGTAATTATATTCAAATCTCTGAGAATGAATAGAATTCCAATAACATTTATTATCTTAAACAAGCGACCAGATAAGAGACAGAGGGTATTCAATTAGCAACTTTACTAGCATAGGCACAGAGGAATCTCTTGCAATTTACTACACCCCAATTTAACTACAGCATATCGTTTTGTTGTTGTTGCTCGAATATGCAAATCTCGCCTATAAATAGAGATTAGTCCATTGAGGTTATCAGTGTTATCAGCTAAATACCAAATAAAAATATTTACAAAAGTAAACAAAAACAAAAGAAACCCTGCTTCCTGTGAGAAAACTAAAAACATGGTGCTTGGATTTTATGTCATTTGTGTGAAATGTCCTTGCACGAAACTCTCCCATTCCACCCATTCACTTCCCTTTTGTGTGCACCGTCTTTCATACACACAAAAGGATATTTTGTGATTTATGGCCGAAAACAAAAAGCAAAACAACATAAAATACATGTTTTATTCATATATTCCAATTTACGACCTAAATTTGTATGCCAGTGTGTGTCTTTTACGGCCCAAGAATTCCGGTAACCACGTAAACTCTCAGACAGTAAAAGCTAAATTGAAAAATGGAAAACTATATCCATTTCCTTTCTTACAATGTTTATGGCATCATATTTATACACAGTCATGAATGTTTTCCGACTTGTATTACGGTACTCTAGGGTTCTGCCGAAATAAACCAAAAGCGAAGAAAAGTAAAAAAGCAAATAAAAGGTGTTAGTTGCAAATCCTTATATTGTTTTCTTGTATGAGCCTTAGTTTTACCATAGAATTTGAAATAAGTACAAGTAAAGTTATGGGAACCAATAAAGACGTGACAATGTGTTGACGAACCAGAGTTGCTGTCGAAGTGAAACGCAAGTTCGTATTTACTAACTTGTAACTATATTATACTATGCCCTAAAACGCCTTTTTAAGGCGCATTTTTTAATGCTTTTTACTAAGGCTTGACATATTCTTCTAGGCTTAACTTGATTTCGCTCAGTTTTAACTTTCATGGCTTTACATAAATATTTCAACATCATAGCTTTCTCTAACTTTTGTAGCATCCTTCCTACTTTTCCACATGCAAAGTTTTTCTAAATAAGTATAAGAATAAATTTTATTTTGGTTGATGCAATTTCTACTTTATTGCCACATATCGCATGAGTTTTTTGCAGCTGTTTTCCTACATGTGTTCATGCTGCAAATTGTGTTCATATCCATATATGCTTTGGTATATGTGTGATCTTGCAGGTGTGTATTACTACACTTAGATTAGTTTTTTGTATTTTTCTTTTTGGCTGTAGGTGTTGGAAAATTATATTAAGCGCTTTTTATGCAAATGTATGCCAACAAGAAACCTCAATCCACCTTAAAGTAATAAATGTAATAATTTACTTCTTCTTCTCTTTTGGTAGCAGCAACAGAAATTCAGCTATCAGTAGCCGCACATAGAAAAGAATTTCAGGCGCTTCGGTCTTTTGCGCTCCGTAGATAGTTCGTCACACCAAGATATCAGCTCTTTCACCTGGTCCAACCAAAGAAGTTTTGGGCGCGCTCCTACGCTGCCCATCGAGTTTATTAACGAAGACTTTTTGAGCTGCAGCATTTCCATCTATTCTTGCAACGACTCCATTCGGTACTTTTCGTAATCAAGCGTGTTTTTAAGCTCCGCTTATAATGTAATAAGGCTAGCTCGTGCTACTATAGGGGGTCAACAGGTGGCGGATAGCTGAACGGCCTACGATTAATAAGTAGTCCCCGACCAGAGCGGTAGAGACCGAGGGCGTACTATTAAAGGATACATGTGCCTGATGACGAGTCTATGACATGGCGAATCAGGGCCGCCATTAAATAAGCACTATGCCACATGGGGTGTCCTCTAGAGAGGTACAAATAGGAGGGTGATGTCTCCGTGTTTCCCCTATTCAAACCAAAAATCCATAGCGTCTTTTCCATATTGGGCGGCTTCCTGGTCAGCGTCTATCTCAGAAAGAGCGGCTGAAATGTTTCCTGGCAGTTGGAATAAAATGCAGAACCTGGTGGGCTGGTCTTGCCACCCGCCACCAGTATAATGGCAATGAATAAAATGAGAAATAAGGGAAAAAGAACCCCCCAAAATGTTGACGACCACCGCAAACGTTTTAAGGACCAGAATATTGAGAATATGCACTTGGAATGTTAGAACTCTATACCGACCAGGTGCCTCTATTCAACTGGCGGATGTCCTCGAAGAATATAAGGCTGACATTACTGCTATGCAGGAAATACGGTGGACTGGATGTTGATGCTCGTGGATGAGGATGTGTGACGTGGAGTACAGCTGCCACGCGGATAAGCATGAGTTTGGTTGTGGTTTTGAGGTCGGCAAGAGACTACGACACCTGATCACGCTGATATGTGCTCATGCTCCGACGGAGGAGAAAAGTGACCTCGAGGAGGAGAAAGACGAATTCAATTCAATATGACCGTAGCCCGGGCCATGATGTTAAAATCGTGCTGGTTGATTTTAATGCCAAAATAGGCCGGGAGAATGTCTTTAGCCCAACAGTCGGAAAATTTAGTCTGCATACTGACACATCGCCAAACTTAATCAGACTGATTGATTTCTCTCCAGCAACATGATAATTAGCAGCACACGAGTTGACCACAAAAACATTCACAAAGCAAACTGCAGCCACTGCTAACGCGAGCTATTCATGAAAAGTACAGGGAGGAGCGGAGTAGGACCGGCCGTGGCATAGTGGTTAGAACACGCGACTACCATGCGGGAGATCACAGGTTCAACTCCTGGCTCCAGTCATCTTAAAAAAAAAGTTGCTCGACAGCAACTTCGCAGTATTAGTGTCGAGTCAATCGCCATGTCTAGTAAGAGCTTCTCAAACAGTGAAGTTAGCATTCGTCGATAAACAAGTAGGTGCCGTTAGTTGTGAAATTACAAATAGAAAAGCGTGTTAATTCACAACATCGCGAGAAGCTATCCATACCTCATTCACGGGGTGTAAAGGGAAATTAAGTTTTTTTAATTTAGAAGAATCGGAGTAATGTGTGTATGGAAGAATACAGGAACAGAGGTGAAGCCTGAAAACTCTACCAGATGATAAATGGTATGGTACATTGAACAGGTCTCATGTAAAGACAAGGATGGTAATTTCGTTACTGACTCCGAGAGCGTACTGAGAATATGGAAAGATCACTTCTGCAATCTTTTGATGTCTGAAAACTCGACTGATAAAGACTGTGTACCAATCCGAGATGATAACATGAAGTGTCCACCTCCGTGCCAGGCTGAGGTAACAACTGTCATATCCCGCCTAAAGAACAATAAGGCTGCTGGGGCTGATGGTCTCCCAGCTGAGTTGTTTAAGGTGGGTGGAAATTAGCTTGTTTTAAGCATGTAACAACTTATAGAGAATATTTGGCTTCAGGAGAGCATGCCATAGGATTGGAATCTCAGTCTGCTATGTCCAATCTACAAAAAAGGTAACCGTAGTGAGTGTAAAAACTACCGTAGAATTAGCCTCTTACCGATTGCGTATAAGGCGTATAAGGCAAGGATCTATCTGCATCATTCGATACGACGAGAGGTCTCCGACAGGGTGATAGTTTGTCATGTATACTGTTCAACATAGTGATGGAGAAGGTTTTAAGTAAAGCAGCGGTTAACATGTCTGGCGCCATATTTAATAAAAGCCACATGCTGTTGGCATATGACGATGATATCGACATTATCACACAAACGATGCGAGAGGTAACAGTTGTCTTCTCATCTGTTGAAAGGGAGTCAGCGAAGAAAGTGTCCACCTGTGGGAACGCAGCGTGAACGTTGAAAACTATTGCTTTGTGGTAGTGGATGAATTTATCTACCTCGGATCCGACATGAACAAAAACAAAAGTGTCAGCCTTGAAATAAAACGGAAAATAGTGCTCGCCAACAGGTGTTTCTTTGGACAACGCGAGCACTTCTTAAACACCACCCTATCTCGAACCAACAAAGTCCAGCTGTACAAGGTACTAATTTTACCGGTCCTGTTGTATGCCTCCGAATCTTGGGTGCTTACACAGGCAGGTGCAGCTCATCTGGCGGTGTTTGAGAGAAAAATACTCCCCAAAATATATGGACCCATTTGCGTAAACGGCGAGTTTAGGATTCGGATGATCCATGAGCTGTACGTGTTATACCACGACATTGATGTGGTCAAGCGAATCAAAGTGCAACAATTACGCTGGCTAAGCCATGTCGTGAGAATGGATGAGGAAACTGCAGCGCGAAAGGTATTCTATCAAGACCTCGAAGGACGGCGCAAAAGATTGAGACGTTGGAAGGACCAGGTGAAGGAATCACTGGCGCTGCTTAGTAGGACTGACTGTAGACGGTGCGCACAAGATCAAAGCGCATGAAAATCTTTAATCATTTCGGCCTCTGACTTAGACACTGAGATATAAATATGTATGTTGTCAAGTTGTTTTAAAGGCAAATAATAATAATTATAATGTAATTGTAAGCGAGAGCGCACTGATTAAACAGCCTATGATACTCCTATGCTAAATTTAAGCAGGAATATAAGCGGGAGAATCATCAATGATTGTTTATAAATAAAGCTGACATCAGCGATGAAGTAATGGGTATTTTTACCGCTGGGTACCCAGGATATCCTTCTATCGAGAGAGGGCTTTGTCTTTAAATCGAGTGCTTAGCTCATAGAAGCAGCGTCCCAGCGGTAAAAATACACATTATTTAATCGCTGATGTCAGCTATATTTAGTAGCAGTCAGTGATGATTTTCTCGCTAATATTTCAATTTAAATTTAGCATACGAGTGTCAGTGAATCGGCCTACAACACTCTCGCTTACAACGTAAGCGACGATGTCAGTAATTGGCATTTCAGTTGCAATTACGTTAAAAACGGAGTTTTAATCGAGCTTGATAACACGCCTGATTATAAGGTAAGTGACGATGTCAGTAGGTCCTATTTAAGTACTCAGATCGCTCGCTTACAATGTCATACTGATGTTATGGATTACGAAATAGGTACTTCATTTCATTTACCGCGATTTACCGATTTTGCGATCAATACTCGTCATTTGATATTCGGGCTAACATTATTAATTCTTTTATGGTGGAGCCAATGTAAACAAAATCATCTAGCACTTCAAAGTCATAGTTGTCAGCGTTCACGCAGCATCCCAAACAAGTAGACTCTTTTTCCGTTGAAAAAAATTACTTGGTTTTGTCCTCAGGTATCACTAGACCCACTTCTACCGACTACTTCTCAAAGGTTGAAAAGGTTACAGTAATATCCCAAAGTCCACGGCCAATAATATCTATATCTTCGACATACGCAAGCAGCATGTGACTTTTGTTATAGATGTTACCAGTCGTGTTCACTGCATTCCACGCGATCATCTCCATTCTGACATTAAAGAAATCTCATGACAGACTATCTAAAGCATCGCTAGGAGAAAAATGGAAATATTTAGATTTTTGACTATTTCCACTGAAAACTTCGCATCTGACAGTGTCATCCTGCAAAGTCGTATCAACTTCACGGGGATCCCAAACTCAGCCAAAGCATCTAATAGTAGCGGACTGTCGAAAGCAGTAATTCATAAACAGATGCTGAATGTCGATCTGCACTTCATGGGCCTTCACAAGTATTTGTTGTACAGTGAATATTTGGCTGGCCTTGGATATTCTAAGTCTGAAGCCACTCTGATACAGCTCAATCGGGTTCGCTAGGAAGGGCTTCAGTCTATCTCATAACACACTTGACATATCTCGAGATAGTTGGTACACACACTTGGACTATGCACTATACATAGTACAATTAGCTTCCAATTATCGGACATGGATTCCTTTAGCTAAATCGTAAGAGATTTTTCTAATCGTGAAGAGATTTTTTAACCCCCCTCCACTTCTCATTATATCGTTCCGTCACCTCACGCGTTATCATTGGCTGTAGTTGCACATCCTTTTCCTCAGAATTTACACAACAGTCTTCATCGTACCAGTGCTTGTATGATCGTGGTGTTTCATAACCCAGTACAGTCGTTGCGGCAGTGGTCATAGAACTCGCAATATGCTGTAACTGTTTGTCGGAAACATCAGAACTTTACGTTTACAAGCAGTAATTGAGAGAGTTGATTGGATTAGGCATGCATGTGGTATGCAGCGTTTGTAGCACTACTTAATCGAGTTCATATCTTGGCTGCAACTTAGTGGTAATCCGAGTTAATATTTGCACCGCGCGTCATACGAACGTCCATAACGCTTGAGTCAAGCCTTCCATCGATTTGCACGTGATCAATCTTGTTTCTTGCCTTTTGTTCATGGGATTACCAGGTTGCCTTGTGAATATTTTTATGCTGGAATCTGGTCCCACTCACTACAATATTTCTGGCAAGTGCAATGGTAACCAGTCTGAACCCGTTATCGGAGGTGTTATTGTGAAAACTGAATTTTCCAACTGCTGAAATCTCCCAGAAAATATTTAATGTCATGGCCTGGGCAGTGGTCATATATTTCATCTAGGCGCGCATGTATGTTTAATGTCCTCTGCTTTGTCGTCCGTCGGGACGTGTACACAAATTAGCGTGCTGTAAAAATATTTCGCCAGGATACGGATAGTGGCTTTTCGGTCAATTTCCGCAAGACCTGATGTCGAAGTCTCTTGCCGACTATGAATCCACATCCAGATTCGTGCCATGTTACATGGCAGCTTTAAAAGAAATCACTGTTCTTTGGTCGTGTGCATCCCTGTCCCGTTCATTGCGTTTCCTTTATGGCTGTAATGTCAGCCTTATATTCGTCGAGGACATCCGCCAATTGAAAAGAGGCACCATCTCTGTAGAGAGTTCGGTAATGTCAGATGCATATCCTTAAAGCATGGTCTTTATAATGTTTGCGTGGGTTGACAACATTTGCCACTTAGAGAGTAACTTCTGTTACCTACATCTAAAGACACCTCGATGGTAGCGTGCCATTTAGGTTACTAAGCATGACGCCTTCTCACATTTGTTATGGATGTCCAGTGGCATTGCCGGGAAAAAAACCAACAAGAGCTATATTTTTACCAAGCGAGGCTTTAGGCAAGTGGAAAGTAGAAAATGTAAAATAATATTTGCTTGTGTACAACACTTCCGAATAAACCACCTACGTCGTTGCGACCTACATTGAAATGAAGTTATCTTTGGCATAGATTGTTCTTTCGGATGATAATAAAGATTCCAAAATGATGTTTTTTTTGGCGTTCAATTTAAAATTAAAACACCAAGGACTGATTAAATTGAACACTTGGTATAACATTTGCTGCTGGTACCATTATTAACCTTGTAGCTGTTTTTGTTATGTTGAGAAATGTTTGCAGTTCATTTGATGATGTTCGTCTATGCGTAAGCACAGCAACATTTGTTCTGTGTCTCCCCCTCTTATGGCTTCTAATGGTCTAAAACGTTATTTTTTTCATTCAATTGATTTTGATATGCAGAGTATGGGAATCGATTTGGTAAATGTTGAGAAGAGTTTTTGCTACTAAACATGATAAAGATGAAAATGTGATAGCCTCAATTGTCTGAAAACAGACAATTTTATACGCAACATTAACACAACATCAAGGACTTGCTCGTATGATTGCTTAAAGGGGACAACAAGTATTTTTCGATATTCTTACTATTAGGTTGGTTCAATTGCAAAAACGAAAAAACTCAATGAATGTCTCCAAAAAGCTTTAACATTTTAGTTGTTTCTTTTTCATTTTATTATACGTTTTTAGTATGTTTTTTTGTGAGAGCAACAAAAAAAGTCCATGATTGAATTTAAGTTTTTTTCCTTCGAGTTTGAGTTTCATTTGACACATTTTTTTTTGTTCTGTTTTATGTTCCCTATACCAATAAAATCCTTTTGACATCGTAGCTCTGGTGGCAGCCAGTTTTTGTCTTATGGCTGTCGTTCTGACTTTTTGTCGGTCCTCGCATCCTGTTTTTTTTCTTCTTCTCATTGTTGCAATATTAAAGTTTTGTCATAGAGCATTTGTGCTGTATAGGGATTTACATTTCAGTTCTTCTTTTGGTTGGGTCTTAGTTTCAGTAGTCGTGGCTCTTGATATGCTGGTTGCGCTATGGATGCACAAATTCACATTTTCCTAGAGTTTTTGTGGTTTCTAACACAAATATTATGCTTAAGTTATTCCTTAATATGTTGCCATGGCTTTATTGCAAGTATGTCACTGAACAATTGT
Organism: Muscina levida; assembly: GCA_964034835.1. Taxonomy (NCBI): domain Eukaryota; kingdom Metazoa; phylum Arthropoda; class Insecta; order Diptera; family Muscidae; genus Muscina; species Muscina levida. The sequence continues at coordinate 35,400,124 of OZ035881.1, read as the reverse complement.
GAATTTGTCATGTTCGACTTGAAAGGGATAAGGTTGGGAATTTAAATTGAATTTGTATGTTTGGTTTTAAGTTGGTATACTCGGAATGCAATGACTTTCTTTTGTGGAAATATTGCAAATTCCAAAAGAATTTGGTTTGGATGCATTAAAAGTATACAAGAGCCAATTAAATGTCAATTACTCTAACTTTTCTTATCCAGAGAAAAGCAAATAACATAGGACGGCAATTATTTTTTTTTTTTAGTACGCAAGTTACCGTGTTAGTAACTTCAATTCTTTAACATCGGTCAATAACTACATAACTTGGGTCAATGAATAATTTGATTGACTCTTTATGTAGTAAATTTAATAAGGGGACGAAATATGCGAGAATCCAAAAAAATTTACATCATTCTGCATCATTTTATTAATGTTGGCTTTATTAGCTTAGAAGTATCATTGTAGTTAATGTTGAAAAAATTTCTGCAATATGGCATCCCCGGATTGTACCAGAGAGGGTGTTGCAAACGTATTGGTTTTCTGAGGATTTGTCCACTGTTACAAGATAATTAAACTGAACTAATTAAAATATCCCTCACTTGTTTGTTTGGAAGTTATATGTAAAGGTATAGGTATTTCAAAGAGAGGTCATTTTGTATGAGAGGATTGTCCATATTTATTTCTGTGTCCAATTTTCATAAGAAACCAGTAAGAAAGTTTCAGTCGGGCGACCCGACTTACATATACCATCATCCTCAGTAAAATAAAAAAAATTGCTATTATATTGATATTATTACTCGATTTCTAAAGTGGGTGGAGTGGTAAATTTGTATGGGAGGTACTAGAAGGGGCGTGTCTAGACTTCGAGGTTTATTCTCCCAAACTTTATGCTGTTATAGCTTTACTAAATACAGAGTTTGGGCACGATAGCGTTGGATGTATTGATATTATTACTCCATCTCTGAAGTGGGCGGCAAGGTGAATTTGTATGGGAGGTACCAGAAGGGGCGTGGCTAGACTTCCAATTTTTTTTCCAAAACTTTATCCTGTAATAGATTTACTAAGTACAGAATTTGGGTACGATCCCGTTGGGTGTATTGATATTATAACTCGATTTCTAAAGTGGGCGGAATGATGTATTTGTATGGGAGGTACCAGAAGGGGCGGAGCCATGTAGCCCATTTGCAATACCGTAAGTAGTTTTGGGGATATATTAACTCGTGCAAAATTTCAAGACATTTGGTTGCGTCTTTCGAAAGTTATCGTGCGAACCAGCCGGACAGCCACCACGGACAGACAGACGGCTCAAATGACTTAAAAAGTCATGAATCAAATTTGGTTCTATGAAATCTAGGGTCGTATCAAATGTTATATACCCTCATCCCTAAGGGTGATGGTATTAAAATAGATATGTGTTTAAAACAATTTGGTTAAATTAATTTATTTATTTCATTTCAATATATGTTTATTGAACGCTCCATATTCAAATGTCCTCCAGCCGACCGTTTGGAAGTTATTGGAGAAATAATATGTTTCCTAAAGTAGGTCATTTGTATAAAGGTGGTGGTCCTTTTACAATCCCATTAATTCATTTTTGAAAACACCAGCTGTCCCGGGAGACTTTGTCCTGCGTTCGAAATTATTAATAAAGATGTTGAGTACTTGTTGCAATCTAAAACGGTTGATTAGATTTTTTGGCCTCTTAAATTTTCAAATTTAAGAGACTTTTTTTCAGACTAAAATTGTATTTTATACTTGTAAGAATTGCTAATATGTGGTAGCAATACCACGTCCATGCTTTGATGAACTCTTACTTGATTAGTTTAATATAATTGTTTTTTCAGTTTGTTTTTATTGTGCCTTAAAGTACTTTTATTGTACCAAATTTTACTTATCTTGTATCACAAAGAACAATTTTCTGTACCAAAGAGTAGAATTTATTGTTTCAAAAAGTACTTTTATATGGTATAAAAAGTACAATTTACTACCCCCAAAAGTACTTAAAATACCGTAAAGTAATTTTATAGTACCAGAGGTATTATTTTGTTTGTACAAATATTATTATTAAAAGTTTTGTTGTTGTACAAAAAGCGCGGATTGCAATGGAATTTTCGTAATTTCTATTTTTATTTTTTTATTTTTATACCCTTTATCAAGCGCACGAACGGAGTGAAGGGTATATTAAATTTGTTATTCTATTTATAACGCCCATAAGGAGGTGTGGTTGGTAGTTTAATATATATCGTGCTGAAATTTGGGATACAAGCTTATTTCCTCAAAGTGGGGTTAGGTTCTAAATTGAGCCTTATCGGTCAACTCCCACCTCCCTTTTAATCTGACCCCTTTTGGGGGTGTCCATCTATCTGTACCCGCAATTACATTACCATTTAAGAGGTATCGAGCTGATAATAGACAAACATATATCCTCTAAGTGGAGGTTAGGTTCTAAGTTCAGCCCAATCGGTCAAAAACTACTGCCACCTCCCATACAAACTCCTTCTTTTAGAAGTCTGTCCCCGCGATTACTGCTGTAGTAAGGTGGCTATCGAACTTAAATTTGGTAGGCAAACTTCTATCCTCTAAGCGGAGGTTAAGATGAGCAAGATCGGGCAAAAACTACTCTCATGTCCCATACAAACTACCCATTTTTGGGGGTATCCGTCTATCTGTCCTCGCGATTATAGTCGCATGTTAAGACATTTCGAACTGAATTTTGGTATGGAAGTTTCTATCCTCTAAGCAGAGGTTATTTTATGTGATGAATAATATCGGACAAAAACTACTCCCATTTTCCATACACACTCCCCCTTTTTGGGGTGGCTTAAGAGTTATCGACCAGAAATGTGATATACAAGCTTAATTCTTGAAAGCGTAGGTAAGGTTTGTAAGATAAACATTTTCGAACAAAAACTACTCCCACCTCTCATACAAACACCCTCTTTTTGGGGTGTCCGCTTATCTGTCCCCTCGAGTACAGTCGTAGTTTACGAGTAAGCGATCTTAAATTTGGTATGCAAACTTATATACTCTAATTGGAGGTTAAGTTCTAAGATGAGGAATATGGGACTACTATCTACTGCCACTTACCATATAAACGCCGCATTTTTGGGACTTAGAACCATATATCAATATTTCTTTGAGCACAGTAGTTGACATATCAGTAGAAAGATATTGACAACAAATGTATGTGAGAGGCTTAAAGTAACGTCCACCTATCATAAAAACTTTTTGGCGGTATAAAGTATTAATTACCTTACTAGTTTTTTGCAAAATTTTAGCGGATGACTTCAAATACTTCAAATTTGAGCGAAAACTGAACTAATTATTTGAATTACCATTATTTTTGGTGCAGCTTCAAACGTTTGGTTTTATCGATTGCTACCATGTTCAGTGTGAACATTGTTCACTCCTTTTTCTCCGTACATCCTCTAACTGTGCCAATTTCATATCTCCCATCTAATACCGTGGAGGCGTAATCCTCATTATACCAGTAACATATGTAGCAAATTTCGTATTCATTACTCTAATGGCTCTTGAGATATGACTGATTAAAATTTTGGTTTGTGTGGGCGGTTCCAAGCCCCATTGTCTAACTTTGCTTTCATGTACCCTATGACAGAGGCCCTGCGGACCACATAGAGAACATCTCGTTGCAATCGGTGAATTTTTTTGGCCAATATAACTACAAATATTTCTTTATATAAACCGAATATGTACTAATAAAGGTATGTTCAATTGAGTGTATATAACTCATAAACCACTACACATACAAAGATCAAATTTAAAAATACCCTTGCCATTGACCTCATAGGAAATTTACAGAAACAAAATAGGTTCAAGTACTTTAGAGAATTTCAATCAGCGACACAATGCAACTTATTTTTAAAATTTCGGTTGTTGGCGCCTTTTTAATTAAATATTTAATTGTATTGACGAAATGGTATTTAACATGACAATTCATTTGTCGTATTTTTTTCTGTGAATTTGATATGGATACTCTATATAGTTTATTATAAAAATAAAATTATAAGTCAATCTCAAACCGACTGATTCTCAATGATACTTTTATCATTGGCATATGAAACACCATGCATACTTATTTTAAATTCACAAAATATTTGTGTGCACGTGCGTTAAGTTTTGCCTGCCACCGTTTTAAAGTTATGCAAGTTGTACGCAAGTCCATACATTTCGGTGACTAATTTTTATTGATCAGTTCCATGCAAAACCGAACGCACGCACACACAAATATTATGTGTAATACTTACAACACTCAAGCAGAGGCTGACTGCTGTGAATCGAACATTCGAAGTTATGTGAGTTGACGATCGTGTCTGTATGAAAAATACCATGATAGTGAAATTCGCGAGGCTATGGGCTATCTGCACTGATAAAGATTAATCAATATTGACAATACAATATGCCATATCTTTTTTCATAGAATGCAACAGCAATTTTATTCTGTTATTAATTAATCTCACTCCCCATTTTTATATGCCTTATGTACTCACATATAATCAATAGAGGCAACTGCAAAGGAAAACAAACAAAAAATTTCATAAAGATTGGAGTTCAAAAAAGTTTAATATACCAACAGTTTTCTGGGAAAATAGTACATAACCAGCATCTGCTTTTTACGTCCTATCTCATAATATATTTTAAAATGTACCGCTTCACAACCCAATGTATTTTTCCGCAAATTCTCCTACTCCATATGTTTCTAGTCAACCTAATTTTTTATTGTTTATGAGTGCTATTTGTCTTTAGCTTGTTGGTTTGATTTATTTTGTACAACGTTGGATATACAAAAAAAAATTCACCACATTCTTAAGTTTCTCATTTTCACTGTTACTATGGCTTCGTTTGTTTTTCCACGGCATCAGATATGCAAAAACTGGTATAACAGGTTTTCCTTATGCCACTCTAGGATCCCTTGAAATGTATGAGCATTCTTAAGGCATAAATATTTTCCTTGTATCCTACTTAAAAGGTGCCCCAGTTGAGTGCCATTAGGAATGAACAATTGCATGGCATGTACGAATGTAAACAAGTGGAGGGAGGTATGAAAATTTAAAGCAAAATCTGAAAATTCCGCAACAAAAGAAATGGAAGTTTAATCTAAGGAGTGAAAATTCATATTTCCATGATGCCTACACATAGTAACTGTGTGGCATTGTTGTTGCTTATACATATGTAAATGTTATGTTAAGCATGCAAGAACATGTTTTGCATTTTGCCTTCTTTCCCAAAAGCATATCGTAGATTTTTCCTTTTCCGTTATGAATACGGTTTTGGTTTATGTTTTCCGTATTTGCTGTGTTTTCGCTTGTTAAGGGTGTATATTTTTTCATTTAGTTTCGAATATGTTAAATGAAAAATTACAACCGACAAAAGATTTATTACACGGCAGAATGTCGGTGTAGCGCTCTCTTACATAGGAGTTAAGCACACCCACTTTTAGCATGCATATACTAAATATTAATGTATTTACAACCATAAAATGTGTTTTTTTTATATTGTAATATTTCGTTGGATTTTCGTGATATCATTTAAGGTTTGAAAATAAATTTTGTTAAATGAGATAGATACTCGTATATACATTTTTTTAAAGGGGTGGTTTATATTTATTTTTCTATTTTTGTTGTGATCAAACGTGGAGATTTATTAAATAGACTACATGGACCTGATTGATTTATTGCCGTGTCGTTCATAAGGAATATTGCATAACATGGTTGGTGTACGGAATAAGATAAATTTTACGTTCTAAGTTTGTTATTTATAATAAAACCGGTTTTAACATCCCAGCGATAAAAAGAGAAGTCATTTACATAGAATGTACTTTCAGAGTACATGCAGGTTGTGAAGAGATGATGATAACTCCCTTCCGAACAAGTTCTTTATAAAAACTTAAAAATAAATCAAAAAAGAACCACCGTCTTGATCAAAAACCACTTCCTACTTTCAAATTTGTATCACATTTCAGCACAACTTCTTCCAAGAACTTCTGTATCAGTAATTCCGCTTCTTTTATTACTTCTATGTCACCTCTTTTTTGCTGGGATTGATGTGACCGGCCGTGGCATAGTGGTTAGAACACGTGACTGCCATGCGTTAAAACCGTAGACAGATTCCCGGCTCCAGTCATCTACATTTTTTTTCATTGCAGTATATTCGCAGTATAGTGTCGAGTCAAGCGGCATGCATAGTAAAAGCTTCTCAAACAGTGACGTTCGCAATAGTCGATAAACAAGTAGGTGTCGTTTGCTGTGAAACTAAAAAAGAAAGCGTGTTAATTCACAACAAAGCAAGAAGCTATCCCATACCTCATTAATGGGGTGTAAAGAAAAATCAAGTTTAGGATAGAAGGGTAGGAGGGTATATAGCATTTGATACGACCTAAAAGTGAAAAACACAGAAGGAGTCACTTTAGACCTTAGGTTTCTTTGAACCAAATTCGATTTATGACTTTTCAAGTCGTTTGAGCCATGTCCGTCTGTCTGTCTGGCTGTCCGGCTGGTAAACACGATAACTTTCGAAAGACGCAACCAAATGTTATGAAATTTTGCACGAGTTAATATATGTATATATGGCCCCGCCCCTTCTGGTACCTTTCATACAAATTCATCATTCCGCCCAGTAATAATATCAATACACCCAATACACAATCGTACACAAATTCTGTATATAATTTAGCTACAACAGGATAAAGGTTTGGAAAAAAATTGGAAGTCTAGCCACGATACTACTGGAACCTCCCATACAAATGTACCTTTCCGTCCATTTTAGAGATGGAGTAATAATAAAATTCTTTATTTAGTAAAGCTATAGCATTATACAGTTTTAGAGAAAAACTTGAAGTCTAGCCACGCCCATCTGGTAATTCCCATACACATCTGGTAACGCCCACTTTAGAAATCGATTAATATTATTAATGTACCTAACGCGATCGCGCCCAATTTCTGTATTTAGTAAAGTTCAAGCAGTAATGTACCTCCCATACAAATGTACCACTCCGTTTTAATTGTTTTATTAAGGGTGAGAGTATATGTAAGTCGGGTTGCCCGACTGAAACTTTCTTAATGGTTTTTTCATTCCGGGCCCACTCGATGATGTCGGCAACAACTTCGCAGTATATTGTCGAGTCAATCGGCATGTCTAGTAAAGGCTTCTCAAACAGTGATGTACCTGAATGCGGTATGGAAAACTTGGCCACAAATGTCCTGACAAGTCCTTTTTCAGCGATATTCTGCAAAAAAATACGGATTTTTAAGTTTTTAGTAGCGAAATTTTTCTGAACTAAATGCTATTTAATTCGCGAGAAACGAAACTCATATTTAGACAAGGCATATTTTTTGTTAATTACACCATGTCACAAGAAAACCAATTGCATTTACTTGAAGAATTATTTAGTTGACGTTAAAGGTCTTGCGGTGTAGATCAGAAGTCTGTATTAAAGATGTACAGTATACACTAAAATAAAGATGTTAGGGAAAAAATCTGAAACACGTGTTTACTTAAATCGAATAAGGATAAATATGTGTCAATCTGACGTTTAATTCAGAAAAATGTCGCTACTAAAAACTTAAAAATCCATAATTGTGCAGCATTTTCCTGAAAAAAGGACTTGCTAAGGACATTTGTGGACATGTTTTTCATACCATTGGATGCGTCTTTAAAAACTCTTTTCTATGATACTAATATTGCGCATATAGTCTTTAACTAAATATCAAAAATCTTCAGGTGTGGTCCACCCATTCCACACCATTACCAGAAATGGTAATACAATAAATGACTTTAAATTAGGAGTGGATACAATATGATTAGGTCAAAAACAGTCGTGCTTTGATTATTAGGCGTGGCCCCGCCATGGGAGATACTTTGTTGAAGTGCAGTATCCGAAGAACAAGATCGTTAGGCGTGGCCCTGCCCGTTAAACCTAATTTGTTATAATGTGATGTCTGAAGTACTATTTTGCGAATGACCATGAAATTTGGTGTGGATTCAATTAAGATAAGTATACGTATTTTAAAGGAAAAAAGAGGCATTTAAAATAGGGTGTGCAATAAACACGAATATGCGTGGTCAAGCTCAAAATGGGTTGCCCTGCCCAATTGTGTCATACAAACGCAAAGATGGAGGACTATAGCACCATTCGACTTGATATTTGATATGGCTTTATTTGAGACCTGTATTGTATGTGAAATCAAATACAGGTAGAGCATCGGATTCCATCGGTTTTGATATAGTTGATTTTGTCAAATGTTTGATCGCAAAACGTGTTGCGTTGAATACTGCATCCTCCTGTAGTGCGGAGCTCTTTTGGACGTCGCAGAGTAGCGCAATAAATTGCAATTTTCTGAAAACCCCACATATAAAAAATCGTTGGAACCCATTGATCGCGCATTACAGGATTTAAGAAGCAATACATGATTGAGATATCCGTCTTAAATTAAATTTAACCAGAAAATATAAGGGAATCGATGTATTGCTACTATGTATTCCAATAATACCGACACCGTTTGCCGTTTGATTTCAAAAGATTACAGTTTCCATTTCAGTTCAGCTGAAGGCCATGTTTACGTGTAGAAAATCCCACTGATTAACATATGTACACTTCTTTGATTCTCCTACAGACGTTTTATTAAAAGCCTTGTAATAAATTTCTGTCGTTACAAAAATATTATCCTTTATCATACCTTAAAAGTTGTTGTTTAACTTCGATGAGAATATCATTCCACCCAAAAAAATAACATTGAAGTCAATACTTCTTTAGGCAGGACGAAGTCTGCCTGGTCAGCTTATATATAAAAATATACATTTCTTGCCGACAAAAAGGTACAATAGAAAACACTTGATGTTTTTTAAGTAACATAAATCTATTATGAATCAACAATTATCCATACCTATAACAAACTGTTAATATTTCATATACATATGTATGTATGTGCAAAATAAATCAAATACATCTTACAAAATCATTAATATATTAAGTCTTTAATAAAATATTAGAGCTTACATTGCTTGTCTTGCATTAATCATCATCTGGCTCTTTGGTATTTGATTTTATTTACCATAATTTTCATATCTGTTCATTGAGTTGTTGATGAACGAAAAACTCGTTGCAGCTGATTTGTAAATAAGTCATAATCAGAAGTTTCCATAGGGTTAATGGTATATTGGTTATTAATGCCTTTAAAAATATATTTCATGCGTATATTTTTTGAGTTTATATTCATAAGTTACAAAGAAAAGCCAATGAATGGGGATTGAATATTGCTACACAAAAAAAAAAAATTTCCTCATGCCTCTCTAGAATATTTTGTTCTTGAAATTTCGTTTCTTTCTTTTGTCCTAAATAAATTCTGTGTAAATAAATTTTCAGCAATTCGAATTGATCTCTGAGGAGTAAAGGGATATGGTCAGTGGATTGAAACGCTTTTTATTTACATTTTGATGCGAACAATAACATCTGGTGTAAAGTAAGTGAGGGTTATTCGTACAATTCTCAAAGTTTTGCAAAGTGAATTTAATTATGTTGCTAAACATATAATAAAAGGTTTTCAACTGTTGCAAAGCAAAACTTTTCATAATTTCCCATTGGAGCTTCATTTCAATTAGTAATAAAAACTAATAATTGCTAATAGCATGGAATATTAGTGACAAGAAGTGCAGAAGGTGTTATACATATATCAAAACGGACTAATTTAGTAATTTTTGATTTACATATGTCCTTGTAGTAACTGGGTCTGTAAATTTTTTAATATTTAATGATCATTGTTATAGCAGTAGTAATTTGTTCCTTTGTTATGATATATTTGTGATTATAAATTAAATATTTTTAACGGCAACAATTTAATTTGGACGAATTTAAAGTATATATTTCCGTATTTAGTAAGCTCATTGATAAAAATAATAGCAGGATATTTACAATTCCTCAATCAGTTTAACCAAAACAACTTCTGTACAATTATGTCCGATGGGCATACGCATGACAAGAGCTTTTTATGTATGCTGACTTTTAGTCTTTCTTGATACATTATATCCACCGGTGTGTATGTGCATACTTCACAAAAGTTGCGTAAATTTTTTTGTAATGGTGGTGGACAAGTCACAGCAAAGGGTGCTGCTGAGATATTTGGCAAATATCGAAATAGCTAATATTATCCTAGCTCAGCTGTCACGTACTTCATTTCACCCAACTCTTGTAACGTAAACTGTGTTATCAAGTATAGAAAATGATTTCTAACCGAGTCATGGAGACAAATTCATATTCAGTATAGATGAACAAAAATCAAAAGCAACCCAGCTACGGATTTTGAGAGGCCTTTCTCACATAATGCATGCAAAAGTTATTATATGGCAATGGCCGCGCTCCCTTCTCTCTTCCAGGCCTGAAGAAGGTACATATATAAAAAAAATGCCAAGATGAAGGTGTCTGTGTTTTTATTCCTTGACCATACCACGATGAATGTCATTCAAGCTTCATGTTTGTGTGTTTTTCTTAAAACACTGTATCATTAGTGTCAGCCACACAATTCGAATGCAGCATCATAGACCAGAAAGTAGCATGGCTGACTAGCAATTGCGAGTTATTGGATTAAAACTCCATCAAGATTAACTGTCGTTGAAAAAAATTAGTGTGTGTATACCCCAAGCGGCGAAATTTGCCAGGACTTCTACAAGCAGGCGTGCAACAAGGCCGTCTGAGACATTCAGACGTCATGTCGTCAAGGCTTGGTTTTATCTCGGGCATATGTTCAATCCATTCTTTAAAGACCATAGCTGCACGCCTTTTATCAGAAGGTAGAATCAAGGTCTCCGATAATTTGGTATTCCGTGTGTATATCCATTCCGTCTCCTTTCTCATTGAAGGCATGAAAAGAAAAGGCATCGAGGAAGGAGTTCATGTGTTTTTCTTAAAACACTTTATGATTAGTTTTAGTCATGATTTGTTATTCCATTTGGTTTTCCGTGTGTATACACATTCTGTTTCCCTTCTCATAGAGGGCATGCGAGAAGCCTTGAAGAGAAAGGGCAACGAGGAAGGAGTTCGTGTGTTTCTCTTAAAACAGTTTATGATTAGTTTTAGTCACATAATACGAATGCCTCCTTAAAGGCTAGGTGGTAGCATAGCAAACTGACAATTGCGAGGTAGATAGTTCAAACTCCAGAAAGGTTTACAGTCGTTGAAAAAAAAATTGTAAGTATAGAGAGAAATATATGAAAGTGAGAAATATGCAGGTCTTCCATAAGGCCTTTATATAGGATGGGACGATTGAAGGCGTCGCCTCCCAATCTCGCGCAATGTAATAAGAAAAGAAGTTAGTAGGGTTGTGGAAGGCCATCGAATCGGAAAGAACACCATCGGACTCATGATTTCGTCTGGTGAGAAGAAGACACTGACGTTTTTGATACTGGATTATTAACATGCCACTAAAGGTATATTGCCTGAAACATTTTATTGACTTCTTCTAATGATAAGAAGTGTGATAAGGCGTAGAATTGAATAACCTAAGTGGGGAACTACCACCGATGAGGCTTAGCGAGTGGATTCTAATATATGTTTCTGAAGTAGCAAAAAACTACCATCGAACTCGTTGGCCTCATAAAAAACTCACATTAAAAACCCAACTATTACGAATCCCAACATAACAAACTCTTTAAAAGTTAATAACGATAAGAATATTCACCTGGAATGTCGGAAATATCTAACGACGTGGTGCCTCTATTAAATTGGCTGATATCATCGACAAAAATATAGGACTGATATAACAGCCATATACGAAATGCAATAGACGGTATAGGGATGCACACGAAGAAAGAACTTTGATATCGAAAAAGAAGAATTTGAATGTGGATTCGTTATTTGGTAGGACACTAAGATATTTGGTCTCGCGGAATAACCCTGTAAGTGACCACTATCCGCTATCTATGAGCTCTTGTAAGAAATGAATGACTGCTGGCCGGGTCATGATATTGAAATTGCTCTATGCTGAAACAGCAAGTGAAGATGCTCTTGATTCAGCCATCGAAAGATTCAGTCTGGACAGCGACACCTCCGATAACAAATTCCGGCTGGTGGCCTTGACATCAGTAAGAAATATGATAGTAAATGTAAACCAGATTAGCACACAAAGATATACATTAGACAACTTGAATGTTCCCTGATAAACGATGAGATACGAATAAGATAACGTGGTCCAGTAATATGGACATGTGTGTCAAGCGAGTTGCAAATATAGTTTCAGCTAAAATAAGCTAGATACCGCTAGTGAGCATACAACCGAGATAGCCAGTGCCTATTATAACCATCCTTCTCAATTACTGCCAGCGTACTACACATTATATGATCACTTCCGCAACGGCCGTACTGGCTTAAGAAAAACCACGATCAGACCTGGTAGGATGATGAAAGTCGCGTTATGTCAGAGAAAAGGATACCAAACTGCAGCCAATGGTAACTCGCGTAGTGACGTATTTAAATAATAAGAAAAGGAAGGAAATGAAATGCCTCTTCAGACCTGTCAGGCGTCTATGGAAGAAAAAAAAGAGAGCCAGGATAACAAATATTGCAGGGGTAGAAGTGAAGCCCGAAAGTTCTACCAAAAAGGAAGAGGTTTGGGAATAGGAATTCCCTTCAGCAAGTTCTCGTTCCCGAAGCAGAATAAGTGACGAAATCACACCAGATCGAGATCACCGCGGCAATTGCACGGCTTGAAAATAATAAAGCTAGGGTAGTCGGAGCGCGGTGTCCTGAATAACATTTTTACATATTTCAGTTTTTGTCAAATAATTGCCTTCTTATGTTCAGTTTAAGTTTTATTTACATACTTATTAAATGATTGGATTCATCTTACAATTTGTTGTCAATGGAGATCGTGATATGTAGGAAATTTCTTATTTACTGCCATAGAAAAGCTTGTACGATGCAACAGGACCTGTGGTCTGGGGTAGATCCTTCAGAATTGGTTCTTTTTACACGTAGTTATAAGTAAAGGACTTCAGGCCGTCGATACTGAATGGGGTGGAACTGAAGCTCTCAATGGAAGCCAAGATCAGAAAGTAAATTGGTCAAAGAATACCAAGGAAAGGTTAAATAAGGGTGTCAATGCCCTTTATGTGTGCCGGAACTCTATAGGTAAATGTTGAGGACTCAGCCCGTAGTCTGGCAAGCGGCTTTGGATGTGTTTCTGGGCTTTCCGCCTCTAGACTTTACAACAAAGCTATTGCAACCGGAGGAGTTATCAGACTGATTGATTGGCATCAATCCATAAAATTTCATGAGAAGATTTTTATTCTAATGGCGTTTCTTTTCATGTCCCAACACGTAATGTGTGGATTTCGGTAAAGTTGCGATACCGAAGAAATCGGAGTGATATGGCGGCGATACACCTTATGGTGACTTCATATCTGTCTTTACGGACTGAATGGAACAGGGTAGAAGAACTGAGGTTTACAGCGAATTCTAGCAGCTAATCCTCTCTTTCAGACTTTATAATAAAATGCTGTGTTCAGTTCAGTCTGTCGCTGAGGCTGTTTTTGAATGTGGAATTGATACAAGCAAACGGAAAACCACCTGTGTGGATAGACAGGCGGAAATAAATGCTATCAGTATTACATATGTAAATCAAAGTTGTTGAAGAACTGTAAGAAAAAATTAGATAGACTAAAGCCTCTGGATGTCAGTCACTGTTGGGTCCCAGGACAATGCGAGATTCCTGTCAATGAATCAGCTGAACTATTGTTCAGAGGAGGCTATACAATGCCTGATGTTCACTCGCCCATTTGTTACATTTTTAGTTTAGTGGGATAGTGGATTGGGTGCCGTTGGGGATGTAGAGTGAATCTGCATCTCAAGCCGACTAACAAGCTCCTTCGTGGTGGCACCTGGGCAACGTTGTTCGTGATATTTTTTTATCATGATGGTTGGACTAGCCACCCGCCTTCAGGTCTTTACTGGCTACGAAAATACGAGAAATTAAAAGTAAGAACAGAACCCCCCAAATGTTGACGACCCCCGCAAACGTTATTAGGACCATGATTTAAAAATATGCACCTGGAACTTCCGGACTCTCTATAGAGACTATGGACAAGGATGCTCGCGACGTAAAAAATGAGACATCTATTACAGCTGCCATGCCGAAAAGCACGAATTCGGATGTAGATTTGTAGTTGGAGATACTCTCATATACCCACAATCCGCATCAAAGCGAAATATTTCTACATCACGCTTATTTGGGCTCATGTCCGGACGGAAGATGAAGATGATAAGATTAAAGATGAATTTTACGAGCGCCTTGAGGAAACATAAAACCGCTGCCCTGGCCACGACATTAAAACTGGGAGAATTTAATGCAAAAATAGGAAGGGAAGAAGTTCTTGGTTCATCTATCGGTAAATTCAGCCTTCATACCGACAAGTCAGACAACGGATTTAGGCTGGTTAGCTTCGCAGCGGGAAGGAACATGGTAGTGAGTGTAACCAGATTCCAGCACAAAAATATCCACAAGGTAACTTGGCTGTCTCCCGATCAAAACACCAAAAATCAAATTGATCATGTGGTAATTGATGGCAGACATGCATCTAGTATCATGGACGTGCTTATGACCCGTGGTGCTAATATGGTTGCAGGCAAGGTGCGCAACATATTGAGCAGAGTAACCAAACACAAAGCTGTCCAGCTAATCGCTAAGCTGTAAACGCCAGAGATAACCGCCGCAACAACCGTGCTAGGAGATGCAAAACGTCGCTCAGACAATCCTGGTACAATGAAGAATGTCGCATAGCGTCTGACGATCAGGATGCTGCTTATAGGTAGTGATGGCACGATTAATCGAAAAATTGGTAATAATCGATTATTTTCTTTCAATTAACGATTTAATTGTATCGTGAATTCTCCTTCGATTAATTGAATTAATCGATTATTCCAAATAATAATCGATAGACATCCAGGAACAAAAAACATTCGTCGCCAGCCGCAAAGTGTATTCATTGAGTTTTGACGGCTGATGACGAAAGACCTAGAACTGCACCCTACTTATTAACAGCATTGGGAGCGGCAGTGAAACAATTTCTGCATGTGATGCTGAGTTTGATTTATGGGCGTACCATAAATCTTTAGCCCACACACGAAGAAGGAAGGACAATGACTCAACACTAACTAAGCTTCTTTGATGAACTAAGCTTCTAGAACTAAGCTTCTTTGTCAATACTCCAGTACTAGAATTAAAGCGCAATGTAATAGACGCATGGAAAGCTTTGCATGCTTTTTGATTGGTACATATGTACCATCATAGCTGCTCTTTCCAAAGCGGGTGCAATAGTAACGGAAAAATGGAACAGATCAACCACGAAAAGGCTACAAAAGCTCCTATTTTTAAATTCTGTACTAAACAAATAAATTCTTTTTTAATAAGTTGAATAAATAGAACATTTTGTAATTAATTAAAAAATATTTTTTTTTTTATTATGATAACTAGCTGGCCCGGCAGACTTCGTCCTGCCTCCAAATTTTTGTAAAATATGTTAAGTGTAGTTGAAATCTAATAACGATTGGTTTCCTTTTTTTTACCTTTAAATTATTTAAATTTAAAGGGCGAGGTTTTCCCGGACAAATTCTGTTATTCATATATCTTAAAGATTATAATAAGAATTGCTAAAACGGATCAGCAGTGTCGTCCATGATATGATGAAAACTTACTTATTGATAGGCATATATTCTAAAACCACATTTTTAAGCCGATTGACTGACATATAACTTTCTGCATTGGTGTACTGGGTGATTGTACCTTTTTATCCTAAAGAGTACAAATTTCAAAAAATGCATTCATTAGTCTCAGCAACCCCATTAACCGTATGGTCTGGGTGATATCAACAGATATTCCTATTTTCGTTATTGTCCCCTAAAATTTCGGAATGGGAAAAACCACTTTGTGAAGCTCTCTAATTCTGTAGGAAGTGCGCCATTATAAAAGTTAGTCATTCTTCTTTAAGCCTTTTTGCGGTCTGGGTGACCATCTACATCCAATTCCCAACTTTCACTGAAATTTTGGGACAAATGGGGTCAACCGTTTTTACAATTAGTGGTGACATTAAAATATATATCTTTTTTATATAACTATGATGTTCAAAAAGTGACTAAATGACATTCCAAATATTAAGTGTATCATAAGCTAAACACAGCCAACTGGTTCCAAACATACATTCAAAATGTTCTCATGCCAAAAAATCATATATTTTAAGTTAAAGTAAAATCGGACAATCGATATCAATTATCGACATAATTCAACCCCAGCCAAATCAACTGCGGGTCCATATATACAAAAAAAAGTTCTCATAATTAAACAAATATACATTCTAAATTTCAGTCAAATTGTTTAATTCGTTTAAATTTTCATTATAATTCCACCATAGCGACACCTAGCGACAATTTGTTCAAGGTTCCACAAACATAAATACTAAATTTCAGTTAAATTGGTACATGCATTAAAATTTTCGATATAAATCCACCCTAGCGCCATCTACCGGGTTCATTTGTACATACGATTTCTTCTAATGATCAAACAAATATAGATTCTGAATTTTAGTTAAATAGGCCCATTCGTTAAAATTTTGAGTGTAAACCGACCCCAGCGCCACCTACCGCGTCCATTTGTACATAAAATGTTTTCTCATGATCAAACGAATATCCATTCTAAATTTCAGTTGAATTGGTACATGCATTCAAATTTTCGATATAAATCCACCCTAGCGCCACCTGGATTTGATTTTTTTTAACACAAACAATCTACGGAAAATTTCGAATCGAATAAAAAAAAATCAGCCAAATCGCTCCAGCCGTTCTCTAGTGATGGTATGACATACGTGGACCATTTCATTTTTATATATATAGATTTTCAATTTTAGGTGAAAATATCGATTTATCGATTAATCGATTAATTGTTTCCAATTAATCGCGATTAATTATATGTCGTTTTGATTAATCATATGATTAATTAATCGATTATTCTTTTCTAATTGCCATCACTACTTATAGGGCAACGCTACAGCCGTACTAGGATATGAAAAACGGCGCGCAGACGAATCCTGATACGATGAAGAATGTCGCATAGCGTCGGAAGAACAGGATGTTGCTTATAGGACAACGCTACATCCTATTGCAACCCGAGCTGTTAGGGAACGGCATAAGGAGACAGTAAAACAGGCGAGAAAGTTATTTAAGCGTAAAAAACGTAAGGTGAAGGAACGGGATAACGATGATATAGAGCGATACAGGGATAAAGGTGAGGCACGAATCTTTTACCTGAAAGTAAAAGCTAAAGGTTGCGGTAATGGGCCCCCCTCCTGTAAGGACAAGGATGGAAATCTGGTTACAGATACGCAGATTGTTCTGCATTTATCTGCAGCGCACGTGAAGATATCACACCAATTGTCGACGACGGCTTAGATTGCCCACTACCAAGTCAAGTCGAGGTAAAAAGAGCAATAACGCAGAGCTCTTCAAGTCCGGTGGCGAGGAGCTGATAATGAGCATTTAACAACTTGGCTTAATGAGTGCATGCCCGAAGATTGGAATCTCGGCGTATTATATCCTGTGCTGACAAAAAATGATCCAAGTTCGTCCTCCAACAAGGTCCTGTCGAGTATGCTATCTGATAGACTAAAGCCAGTGTTATCCAACCTGATCAGGCCTTATCAGTGTGGCTTTAGACCTTGTAAGTCAACATCTGGCCATATATTCACTCTTTGGCAAATCCTGGAAGCGACTCAATCGAATAGAGCAGCTTCCGAACTGCGTACATGGTAGGCCTATGCAGGAATGACCTGAAACTGGCCTTTGCATAATCAGGCAAAGATACTTAGGGAAAGTTACATAGAAGACCCGAGTGGGTAATTTAATGTTTCATGTGGCGCTTTCCATGGCTTCTTCTTATCTTCTTTCTCTATTCACCCCCTCTCTGCTACGTTCTCCTCTCCTTCCTTTTCTTCTTTTTCTAACTGACAATCACAATGTATCAGTAGTTCTCGGTGTGTAGTGTGATCTGGTTTTTATCAGATTATATGTGTCCACAACCTAATCTAATCTAGATAATGTATGGATTTTAAGCTCTATCGATCAATTATGACCTTTAAAAATAAGTTCTTTTAACAAAGACTTTCTACGTATAGCTTTTTAATTAAACGTATCATTAGAGTATCAAAAAAATGTATAGTACGGATTAAATTTATTCCTGAAATACTTACCTCCTCTACCAAACTACATAGATGTGGCTAGGTCAATAAAACCTTTCCATTTAGAAAAAAAACTCATTTTGTTTTGAATTTAAATGAATTAATATATAACTTTTCAATTTATTTAAATATTACTCAATACAATTCTAGAGTCATATGTAAAATCTAAATTATTGTGCTTAAATTATTTGGAATATAATGTATCGTTTGTAAAACTATGACTGTATCAATGTAGATGTAAATATTTACACATATCTAGTTTGTATGCTAAACGTATAAGTATTTACATGGGAATATTGTACAATGTACATTATGTTGTTATTTAGCTGTATGTAGTTTTTGTTTGTCTACTTTTGAAACTTAAAAACTAAAAACAAATGTCTCAAGATAAAATGGTAAATTTAGTTTTGTTTAATTTTTTTTTCAATTATTGAATAGAAATCACATCACATTGAGGGTTATTATTTAGTTATAGTATATAAGTTATTGAAGATATAAATAATATAGGGGTTTATACTAAACGGAAGAAAAATGAAATGAAATGGTCTTGTGTTTGGAAACATTTCATATGTCGCAGATTCAAATATATATTAAAATTGTTTCAATTAGCTAGAGTTTTGATTTGGTAGAAACTTTAAAATCAAAATAATGTTCAAAAACGTCATACAAAAAAAATCTATGAATCACGAAAAATATTAAAATTGTTTAGTTTTGAAAAGTCTCTAAAATGTACCTAAATAAAAATAATAAAATAATACAAAGGTTATCTATGGGTTCCTTCAAAATTTTAGTGATCTCATTGCCCACAACTCTTTAGACTTCGTATACCTCATTAAAGTTGATACACAAAAATTTTCGAATTATAAGCAATTCAAATACTTAAGTTAAATATAACATAATTATATTACTTACAAATCAGATTTAAAACAACCTCTAGTTTAATTTGAACAATAAAAATATAAATTTTACTTATAGACATGTAAATAATTTTATATGTATATGTATGTATACAAATATTACGGCCAGTACTTATGTATTATTTGTATTTACATACACGACAATAATGATCATACATAAGTACAAAATCATCCTTGCAATTTCCCTCAATATTCCATGTACTTTTCTTCATTTCTCGTTCAATTTATTCACCAACAATTTCGTAATATTTTCACAATTAAATTGAAGTGACTGTTACTTTCAAAGCAAAAGCGTTTTATTTTCCCTCTCTGCTAATCTATGCTGCCTTCGTACCCTTAACCGCCGTTGGCTTTATCATTCCAACATTCAGTCAATCAGTCTGTCGTCCTTGAAGACCAAATTTATGGAGCCGCATAACGTTTGCCAAACAATTTCCACTGGAAGCGAAAGAAAGACCATCATAGCTGCTCGTTGCCAATGTGTGTGGTATCCGTGGGCAAAGAGTGAGTCTAAAGTTTAAAACGATGACAAAGAAAATGAAAACAAGAAGAGAAAACTTCAGTATATAATTGATGATTGTCGC
Source organism: Muscina levida (assembly GCA_964034835.1). Taxonomy (NCBI): domain Eukaryota; kingdom Metazoa; phylum Arthropoda; class Insecta; order Diptera; family Muscidae; genus Muscina; species Muscina levida. The sequence continues at coordinate 35,380,413 of OZ035881.1, read as the reverse complement.
CACAGCTGCCAAATTGTTATTTGACTTTTACAGTTTCAATGTGGTTGTTTGTTTATTTTTTTGTGATTTCTTCACTTGGCTATGGTCAACCTACCTGCAATGTCATTCGCTTGTGATGCATCGATGAATTCGTTGATGACTTTGTTTTACTTTTGCGCCAAGAGCACATCAAGAGCTCTTTCATACCCTTGCGGAAGTTGCGGCTTAAGAAAGCATACAGCAGGGGATTGATGCCAGAATTAAAATAGGTTACCAGAAACGTTAATGGAGTGAGCAGAGCATTGAAGTTGGAATCACCACGATATGAACGCGACCTGAAAAAAAAACAAAGCAAACAAACAGAGCAATAGAGTCAAAAGTAAATTGGTATTTAACGAGCAGGAAAAATGTTGTAAATAGGAAAAGTTTTCAAGTAATTTCATGGATCGACTTAAAGTATTGGCAAATCACCTAAAGTAGTTGTGGCTACATATTTGCTGGTTACGGCTAACTTCGGATTTTCTTAACAGGCTGTTGTAGTCTCTTGAGAAAGTTAATCAAGAGTTCTCTTAAGTAAAGATACAATGAAATTGGTTTTGCTACCACTGGTAATTAACATAATAGCTCATTGGTTGTTAAAAGAGTTGTTTGCAGCCAAGACACTTATTGCAATGGAGCCGTTTAATAAATTTCATCTGAGTCAGCCATTTCATCTTAGTAAGGTCTGCCACCGTCGCTGTTAACATACCAATCAACAATATCAGAATGGAAATTAATTGCCATTGCTTTAAGCAATTGTAAAAAAGTATGTTGTTGACATTGAATTTTGATTGGTATACAATATAGTCAAGTGAACTTTTATTAATTTCACAGAATTTCTGTTGTTTTTGCTGGTATTTACTTCCTGTGTTATCATATGGACATCCGTACAATAATCACCCCGCAACAAATTAGCTTACCAAGAAGTAATGAAAAAAAAAACTGTATTTCTCATCTAAATTTTCTTTGGATTTGAATAAACCACGAATGATTTTAACGTTGGCTTTTCAGGGGAAGATAATCGTACAGCAAATTTTTTGCATAACTTTAATTAAGTTTCAAGTAGTGCAAGAATGTGACACAATGTCGATGAATAGAAGTTATTCTAAACTAATGAAGTAAGTTACGTTTAAAAAAAATTAGTTTATGTTTATAAGTATGTACTTATAATGAATGTATGACAAACGTGACATGACGTAAAAAAGCTGGACTTTAGGTAGAGATTTTTGAGCACCTTCCTCATATTTTAAAATCGTTTTATGTTGCGACCATTACACAAATTTCAGTCAGATGAACTGACTGATAAATATTCTCTCTCTATGTCTCTTGCGGGAAAATATTAAATTGCTAGTATGTGCGGGAGACAGTAGTAGGGTAGTACAGCGATAAGATTGTACCCAATTCCACTTCATTTTATGGCATGTGGTGGTGATAGTGTAGATGTTAGAGTGTTCGGCTAAAAACCCAAGCAATCCAATTTTAAATCCCGAAGAAGGCGAATATTTAAATCATCATTTTGTTTGTGTTTGTTATGTACAGACTGTTGTCAGTTTGTACAATGTTGTCAGATCTAATAATGTACTGGCAAAGTACTAAAAACGAAATTGTCTGTTCAGACGATTGTAAAAAAAACTTGCAATTTCATTGTGAGGCAATAAACTTATCTGCCATCAAAAACTGTCAGCACACACGGTTGTCTGATTGTTGTATAGCAAAAATTGCTAGATCCGTTCCTTTTGCCAGATCTTTTGTTTGTTTTGGTATACTTATGAACAATGTTGCCAATAGAGATATTTTTCTGACAACGGTGAAAAAACGGTGTCGTCAGATTCATAAACTTCGCACATCTGACAATACAAGGTGTCTAACAATTATATTATACTAAATTTAAAAATGTCAACGTCATGTTTACACACGATTGTAAGAAGTCTGACAACACATTTGTCTTACAATGTACTGACATTGCATTTTATGACAACGTTAGAAAATAAAAAATGGGGGGAATGGGACTTTGTCCAGAGGTGGAAAGTTACAGATTGTCACTCACTTGGGAGTGACCAGAAGCGATTCCTTTGTGGCACTGTCCAAGCAGCTAACTACTTCCGGTCTTAGACCAAGTATTCCCCGGGCAATGACTTTAAAGCAACCGCTTAGAAGTCAGCTAAAATTAGAAGGCGAAACGTTGAGTAACCTAATCGGCATGCTACCAACGATGCGTCTTAGAAGCTCAACACAGGCTCTCTTAGTGGCTTTGGCAGCCCCAAGAAACTAGGATCGGGAGCGGTGGCCTAATAAGCCACTCTCCTTAAACAAAAATTTATTATGAAAACACGAAGAAAAGGTAAAATAAGAACCCCCCAAATGTTGACGACCCCCGCAAATGATATAAGGACCATGATTTAAGGATATGCACCTGGAATGTCCGAACTCTATACAGAGATGGTGCCTCTATCCAACTGGCGGATGTCCTCGACAAATACAAGGCTGACATCACCGCCATACAGGAAATGAGATGGACGGGACAGGGATGCACACGGCGGAAGAACTGTGACATCTTTTACAGCTGCCATGCAGAAAGATACGAATTTGGATGTGGTTTCATAGTCGGCAAGAGACTTCGACACCTGGTCTCGCGGTTTAACCCTGTAAATGACCGTATAGCCACCATTCGCATCCGGGCGAAATATTTCAACATTACTCTGATTTGTGTACACGCCCCGACGGAAGACAAAGACGATGACATCAAAGATGCATTCTATGAGCGCCTGGAGGATATATATGACCGCTGCCCTGCACATGACATTAAAATTTTTCTGGGAGATTTTAATGCTAAAATAGGAAGGGAAGATGCTCTTGGTTCAGCAGTCGGAAAATTCAGTCTACACAACAACACCTCCGATAACGGATTCAGACTGGTAAGTTTCGCGTCGGCAAGAAACATGGTTGTGAGTGGAACCAGATTCCCGCTTAAAGATATCCGCAAGGCAACCTGGATATCTCCCGATCAAAATACATGAAATCAGATTGATCACGTGGTAATTGATGGAAGGCATGTCTCAAGCGTTATGGACGTGCGCGTGAAGCGCGGTGCAAATATCGACTCGGATCACCATCTAGTTGTAGCCAGTTACGCACACGATTAAGTAGAGCTAAAACCACTCATAATCAAACGCAAAGGAAGCTAGACATCACAAGGCCACTGTGGCCAACTCTCTCAATTACTCCATACCAATCCCCCTAGTTCTGATGTTCCCGACATGCAGTGGCAGCATATTTCGAATTCTATGACCAATGCCGCAACAACCGTACTGGGTTATGAAAAACCACGCTCAGACAAGCCCTGGTACGATACTGAGTGTCGCGAAATGTCTGAGGAAATGGATGCTGCATACAAGGCAAAACTACAGGGATAGAGGTGAGGCCCGAAAGTTCTACCAAAAGATAAAAAGTAAAGGTTTTGGAACAGGGATCCCCACCTGTAAGTACAGAGACGGAAATCTGGTCACGGACACTCAGAGTGTGCTGCAAATATGGAGGGAACACTTTCAATCTCTACTCGTTCCCGAAGGCAGCATAAGTGACGAAATCACACCAATCAGCGGCGATGGTGTAGACTGTCCACCACCGAGCAAAAACGAGGTCAACATGGCAATTGCACGGTTTAAAAACAATAAAGCTCCGGGAGCCGATTACCTACCGGCAGAGCTTTTTAAAGGCGGCGGCGATGACCTGATAACATGCATGCACCAGCTCATAAGCTCGATTTGGCTCAGGGAGTGCATGCCCGATTATTGGAATCTGAGTGTTTTATGTCCTGTGCTTAAAAAAGGCGATCCAAGTGTGTGTACCAACTATCGCGGGATTAGCCTTTTACCCATCACATACAAGGTCCTCTCTAGTGAGCTATGTAAAAGTCTAAAGCCCATTCTGACGAACCTGACTGGACCTTATCAGTGTGGTTTTAGATCTGGTAAATCCACGACCGACCAGATACTCACACTACGACAAATCCTGGAGAAGACCCCAGAAATCCAGATAGACACCTACCGTCTGTTTATCGACTACAAAGTTGCATTGACTGTCCAGTACGACAGAAATTGTTAGATGCTATGGCTGCGTTTGGTATCTCTGCGAAGCTAATACGACATCGTGGGATGACACCGACTGACACGAAGTCTTCAGTTAAAATTGGCATAAATCTAACAGAGCCCTTTTTTACCAAGCGGAGCTTTAGACAAGGCCTTAGTCTGTCTTACCATCTTTTTTAACATTGTAATAGAGATGATCATGCTAAAACTAGTGTAATCAGGATTGCGGGATGTCACAGCGGCTTTTTCGAGCATTGAAAAGCTGTCGGGTCTGGTTACCTTGGCTCCGCCATAAACAAAATAATAATGTCAGCCTGGAAATCAAAAAAGGAGTATTGATCGCAAAGCGCTCTCCCGAAGAACAAAGGTCCAACTCTACCAGACTCTGATCCTTCGCAAAATATTTGGACCCATCATCGTTAACGGCGAGTATCGTCGTCGAATGAATCACGAGTTGTACAACGATATCGACGCAATCAAGCGCGTCGGAATATACCGAATGCGCTGGCTTGGACACGTTCCAGCTCGAAAGTTTTTAGGTAATAAACTCGAAGGGCGGCGCAGGAGGGGACGATCAAAATTTAGTTGGATGGACCAGGTAAAAGAGCTGTTATCTACACATGATGTGACTAACTATTTACAGAGCGCAAAGGCCGGAGCGCTTGGATTTTTTTTACGTGCGGCTACTGATACTTGAATGTCTGTTGAAGAAGGAGAATGAGTATGAACTATTTCGGCCGACCCATTCTAGAATCTTCCGGATCAATATACCTTACTTAAGTACTTAATTTACCATTACACCCTATGAATGAGGTATGGGATAGCTTCTCGCGTTGTTGTGAAATTAATATTTCTCCCCTAACTTCCAAACGGTAAAATGTTAAAATTTGGTTTTCCACACACCTCATTTATCCCATTCAAAATTGTTTTCCTCTCAAACGAACGAGCAGTTCAATATGCATCAATTGCGCATTATAAAGGACGTGTATCCATAAAACACAGATAGCAAGTTACAATCAATATGTATAAATTATATAACTTTAATAATTCCCCTATCGGCATTTGTATCTCTATACAAAACTCTATATTTCAATCATTTAACTAAACGCTTAACTTATCTATTAGCTGCAAATTACTCATTTAGAGCAAACATTTTGTAGCAATCAATTGGGATTACATGTTGTATTGTATTGACACACATCATGCTTATAATATCAACCATATCGTAGTTACATCAATATAATGTGTGCAAATAAATCCTTCTATTGAATTCACAATATCATCAAATTAGTAAAATAATTTGTTATATCATCTAACGATTTAGCTTGAAAACGCTTGTCCTTCCTATAGAGATTTAGTTAGAAAGCTATAATATGAGAGCCAATTTGTGAGCTTGAACGGTATAATTGTACGATTGGAATTAATGAGGCTTGTGATATAAATTTATAAGAGCATTAAGAATTGCTATTATTGCTAATAGAGGAGGGATGATAGAGCACATATCGATATGACAAATATTAACATACGTGCAATAGATATCATTTATTTTTAACATGAGAGAATATTTAATAAATTTACTAAAATTAAATATTCCCTGCAAGAAGACAGGGATCAAATGTCTCCAAGTCATTACTTTTGTAATCAAATAGACTAAAATTCATAAATTTTACTTTTATTACACTAACAAAAAAAAAATTAATAAAATATCTTATTAAAACAATTTGATTATTATTAAAGTATACTACTTCTCATACTAAATACTAGTGAAAAGATCCAAAGTATAGATTGGAATAAATAAAATGTACTAGTGACTCTCTGGTTCTTATATTTCTATAGGATCCTTAAGTACTACATAGCCAATATGTCTAGGGGCACATGACAAGTACATAAAACTGGGCTAAGTTTATATGGAAATGGAAAATTGTATTCCGATTCTCTCTCGATAAAACTGGTTTTGCTACTTTAAACGTAAATAAAAAAATATGCACATTTGCGATAATGAGAACCCGAAGGAAGTCGCTATGGATATTATCAAACAAATATATCTGTCGGTGTATAAAACTTATGTGCGAGGAATAGAAGCGATTGACGCCTTGCTGGAAAAGTTGAACACGAAAAAGAAGATAGCTTCCATTCCCATTCACCTTCCCCCGTGTGACACCGAAGTCTTCTCTGGTGATTACAAATCTTGGCCCTCATTCAGAGATATGTTCTCTGCGCTGTATAAGAACAATGAGAATATCAGTGATACTCAAAAAATGTACTATCTTATGCAGAGAACGGTGCCGTGACATAACCCCACACGGACATAATCCCCAAAACGATTTTGGGGCTTATGTCCGGACAACTTGGCGGACATAACCCCCAATTTTATTGGGGATTATGTCCGACACTAATCTGCGGACATAAGCCCCAATGGGGATTATGACCGAATTTGTTGTTGTTTTTAGTATTTCAACATATGAAGAGAACGATTTTAAATATTGCTATTGTAGAGAGGGACGAATGCGCTGGGGGGCACGCCCCCCACCGCATCCGCCGTAGCTAGTCTCGTTGCATACTTAATCTGTCTCACTGCAGCACTAGACGAATGCGCTGGGGGGCACGCCCCCCAGCGCATCCGCCGTAGCTAGTCTCGTTGCGTACTTAATCTGTCTCACTGTAGCACGAGACGAATGCGGTGGGGGGCACGCCCCCCGCCGCATACGTCGTAGTTTGTTAGTTCCTTAAAAGTCACTCTTTTTTTAGGGGGTGGGCGTCCGCCCACCCCCATTTCATCAACTTCATCAACCTTTTTCATTACTTTTAATTTTTTAGTCGCAAAATTAGTTTGGGTGTTATGTCCGTTATATTTGTTGGGGCTAATGTCCGTTATGGCCCGCGGACATAATCCCAAATGCAAATTGGGGGTTATGTCCGCAGAGCGTGGCGGACATAAGCCCCAAAATCTTGTTGGGGATTATGTCCGTGGGGGTTATGTCCGGGCACCGTTCTAATCCCAATTTGCATTTGGGATTATGTCCGCGGGGCATAACGGACATAAGCCCCAACAAATATAACGGACATAACACCCAAACTAATTTTGCGACTAAAAGTAATGAAAAAGGTTGATGAAGTTGATGAAATGAGTTCTCGTAAGTGGCCAGCTTAAGACTTTGTTTGGTATGGTCCCCATTAATAAAGAAACTGGTTCCGGTATAAAGAAAATGCAAACGACAATTAATGACTGCAGACATAATTTCTCCATGTTGGGGATCGACACAAAGAGCTGGGATTTGATTTTTATATTTCTGTGCTCCTCTACCCGTCTACCCGAAGCAATCTCAGTCAGCCTTTGGAAGCAATCTCAGTCAGACATTTCATGTCCAATCATCTATTTCACCCGTTAATAGTATTCGAAATAGAACAAAGCCTGGTGCCACAGGACGACATACGAGTTTCGCTACCAGTGTCTCTCATGAACCAGAATCCGAACAAATGGAAGAAATACGCATGGATTCTTCTGGTTCATCCGCAGTGCAAACGTTCACGACGCAAGTGGCGTCCCCATCTGAATCAAGGGTTCTTTTAGGAACCACAATAGTACAAGTCCACAACAATGACTTAAAAACTTGTTCGAGTGCTCTTGTAGTCCCCGCCTCTCAAGCGACTTTCATTACCCGAAAACTTCAGAAATATGTATCATTACACTTCGTTCTGATACAGATACTATTTTCAGCCTGACCACAAAGGCGTACGTGGTCGATAATATATCCCACCGATTGCCCTCTAGCATTCCGCCTCGAATAAATCAGTGGAAATTGGCTGAGATTAGAAAAGCTGACCCGAGTTGCTCTTGGGTGCCGATAATTATTCGAAAATAATGCTCTGCGGTGTTCAAAAGGATGCTGAGGGAAAGCTTATCGCTCAGAAATCTGTGTTTGGCTGGATTGTAACTGGTAAGGTCTCTTAATTACAAGTCCAGAAGCACATTTCTGTCCATGGTCGCTAGAATATGCAGAGGGAAGTCTCGAGTCCTAATATGTCTAAAGCGGCGTTTTCTGTCCGGCCCAGAAAATTTAAGAACACTGGCGACCTGAGAGCAACCGGTAGAGATTTTGCTCTACCCCCTTTTAAACACAACCGACCAGTGGAATGTATAGCGAGGTCCGTTCCACAGGTTTTAGGGCCTTGGCCCCCCGTTCCGTTGACAAACATTGTCTGCCCCACAAGACCCTTTGCCATTAAACTAAGTCGATTTCCAGTACAAAACATTTAGGGGTTTGTGTGGAGTTATATTGAAGGTTACGCTTTTAAATATATTCCACCCCGTAATGAACCTGCTATTAAAAACCACTAGACTCTAATCAGATGGCACGTTAGGTGGTAGAAAGTACGATCCCCGTAGGGTTATTATTTGTTAACCCTATCACGAAATTTTTATTCGTGCCCCGTTAGCTTTTGGTAAGCACATGCCATCCTGCGTTTATGAGTCGGTTTGGTACTGATGTTCGTGTGTCTCCCCTGACACCCCTGTATATTACACATACAATTTCATAATTTTCTTTTATTTCATGATCCATATGCGATATGCGATGAGATGATACCTGCGCTTATCGGATGCAACCTACATCAAAGACAATTTGCAGCTCTCCTGAACTATTATCCAGATTCCAATGGTCTATATTGCACTCCCTGCAAGGGGGGCGGGATGTCTAGCTGGGCACCCTAATAGGTAATAAGTTTAAATTGTTCCTTTTTAACATCACTGATTGTAACGAATAATGAAATGAAAAGAAACGTCAAACATTGATATACCAATACGATTATTACCAGCATACCACCCGAAGGAAATACCCCCAAATATAACCCGAATTTTATGCTAAAACTCAAAATTTACTTGTGTTTTATTTTCCCTATTTTTGGATAACTATTATTCTTCCCCGCCGTAATGTTATGTTCTAACTCATATTTGATTTTTTTACCTTCCTGAAATAAATTGCAATCATTCATCAATGTTTTGACATTATTATAAATTAGCTGGTTGTTAGTGATAGCTATATACAGCACTCACAGAAAAAACTTCCCTCACTCAATGAATCCTTTGCCCGCTCGCCCGCTTTGCTGGATTTAGTAATATGACACTGTAAGTTAGTTCGCTGCATACGAACCAGTTTTTTATTACCTGGACTTGAACTAAGTTTTCTTGTGTGGTATGGAACATGTTAGAGGGTGTAAAGTTTCCTTAGCTGTTATACGAAACAATGTAATTCATAATCTTGAAAAGGTGATGTGAGTAAATCTATCATTTTCAGAAAAGTTTTTGAAATATAATATTTGAAAGTGAAGGTTCAACAATTTGCCGTACACGCATCGTAAGCGTGAAAAGTGTTGGACGATGGATGTTGGCTGTGTTGAAGGTAAAATGGCATTAATGTGATGTGATTGGAAAGCATGCATGCACATGCAAAGTAATATACGAATACTTGTTTATGAAATGTTACACATATTTGTGTTAATCATACGTCACGCTATGGGTCATCGACCTCAGGCGTATGTTAATAGAATCACACGGTACATAAATTACTTCTATTTGGCTTTAGCTTTAATATATTGAGAGATCAACAATATGGATTTTTAAACTCAATTTAGAATTCAGTTGAAATATATCTGTAACGCTTTTCGGTACTGTGTTCTATCCATAATATTGTGGTAGCATTAATATTTTCACATTAACAATTGTCATCTATAGCTACAAACATCTAATGAAAATTTCTTATCGAACGGTGGTTTTTCCCACTGATACCCTGAAAAGCAATATTCATTTATCCACCTGTTATGAATATAACTCAAGGGTAGGGGTAATTGAATTTTACGGTGACAGACATCTTTTTGGGGGGCTATTGTCCTGTAATGCAACCTTTTTCGTTCACATCAGCATATTAAATATCCCTCCAATGTCACAAAGTTATAACAACGTAATTACAGTAATATTAAACCTCACACCATTTCAAGCAAAACCTTTCACTTTTTTTATGGTCAATAAAAGAAACCAATGAACTCAATTTTATCTGGTTCAAATATATGAATGGTACGGTGATAGCGTGCTACCTTTATGCCTGGGTGGGATTGTTAGAGCTCAATACTCCTTTGACAAATCAGATGTTAATGAGTTTACCTTTATGTGGGGCTTTGGTTTTTAATATGTGAACTTTATGAAGATTCAATGAACTGTAATTCATGTATTTGAATAATGTAATATTAAGTTGTCTGGGTTATTAAAGTTAATCAATCACAATTTGTTAATTGTTTGCACTAATGTTGTAACAAAACATCTCTTGAAAGTATATTAATCATACGCCACAGCTTTAGTTAAAAAATATTTAAGTGTTCTATAACTGATGCAGTTTATGGCTCATTCGACGACGTTACTCGCCGTTAACGATGATGGGTCCAAATATTTTGCAAAGTATTTTTTACTCGAAGACTCCCGAATAGACTGATCCGCTGGTAAGCCAGGTAATATCAGTTTCTGATAGAGTTGGACTTTTATTCGTCTAGAGAGAACGTTGATATTAAATCGTTTGCTTAGCGCACATAAGCAGCGGTTTGCTATCTATACTCGTGTTTAGATTTTCAGGTTGACATTATTATTATTGTCTATTACTTCAAAGTACTAGTTGGCAACGTTTACACAGCGTCCCAAACGAGTTTGGTTTTGTCTCTCTCCTCTCGCCGTTATACCGTTCCGTCACGTGTTAACATTTGTTCATTATCACTAATCGTCGTAAGTATACTAAAGAGCCCATACAATAGGCTGTCGCCTTGTATATTGTCTCGTCTATATATATAAAAAATTGTTGCAAGTGTGTTGTGACTTCATAACTCACGAACGGCTGGACCGATTTGCATAAATTTTTTTGTATGCGTTTGGGTGGCGCCCCGGGTGGTTTATATTTACAAAGGGGCGTGGCACCGCCCATATAACTTGAAAATCAAAAGGGCTGTATCTCATGAACTATCAGAGGTATGAAGTTGAGATTTGGTATATATGTTGTGGAGCAGTATTAATTACATCCAAGGTGGAAGTGGGCGGTGCCACGCCCCCTTTTCAAAAATCGCTCTAACGGCTTTTCAAATAGACCGATTGATACGAAAATTTTACCAAATGGTACTGTTGACCTGTTGATAGTCCCTGGCTATAATAGATTGTGATTGGATAAAAGGGCGTGGCACCGCTGATACAACTTGAAAATCAAAAGGGCTATATCTCATGAACTGTCAGAGGTATGAAGATAAGATTTGGTATATATGTTGTTGGAGCAGTATTAATTACAGCCAGCGTGGAAGTTGGGGGTGCCACGCCCCCTTTTCAAACCCGCTCTGCAGGCTTTCCCAATAGACAGATTGATACGAAAATTTTACCAAGTGGTACTGATGACCTGTAGATAGTCACTTGCTATATTTGGTTATGATTGGATAAAGGGGCGTGGCACCGCCCATACAATATGAAAATAAAAAGGGCTATATCTCATGAACCATATGAGGTATGAAGATGAGATTTGTTACATATGTTGTTGTTGCAGAGTAAATTCCACAGTATATATCAGTTCGCCTAGAGATATGATCAGTAAGGTGGGCCAGTTTTTTTATTCGCAAAAATTGTAACCAAATCTACGATGAATTGTTAGAAAATGTCACCAATAAACTTTGTGTGTAATATCAATTCCTAGCTCGCGCTGGGAAAGCTTAATTTAGTGCAGAAAAATTTTGATAGAAGTGTCTTAAAGCTGAAGTCTGTACGCTTTCAATAATCATGGGGCAACGAACGTCACTTCCAAAAGAAGCGCAACACGGAGTAAATAAACGAAAAATCCTTTTATCTTAAAAAAAGTATCAGCTAGGATTTTGATTCATGTGGATTTTTAATGTACAATTGACCCCCAACAAAACGCCATTTACCGTTTTTGTTGCCATTTTAGGTCAACCAATTCGTCATTCAGGCGAGGTGTGTGAAGTGTGATAGACTTTCATTGAGACTTTCTTTGAAAAATCACCATGTAAAGACTACACAAGAACAACGTTTACAAATCTTGCTAATTTACTTTCAAAATACGCGTTCTGTTTGCCCTTTGTGATGGTGCATATGTTCATCCATCTGAGCAGCTAATAGAAGCCATCAACGCTGTAGACGTAGACGCTGTGACAGGGGACTCGAATTTATCGAACCGACGCCGTTCTCAGCAACTCGGTCTCTGCAAATACTGAGGAAAGATCTTGGCCTATATTCATATATCCAACTGGTAGAAGAACTACCAAACCAATGGACGATCAATTGATTTTTTTTATTTATCATGTCATTGCACATTATTTGAAGGAGAAATGGTTCCAACACGACTGCGTCACTCTGTAAAGCCAAACGTTGGTGACCGAATTATCTCATAGAATGGTAATATGAGTTCAATACAAAGATAGTATTCGGAAATATTCTTGATCCATGTGAGAAGAAGACATGGCGAAAGAGGTTTTTATGGCTAAAGGCATAAAGCTTCAAACGAAATTTCCATTTTCGGTCAATAGGGGCGGAAGGCATGTCAAAAGTGTTTTTTACGCCCAAAGAGATAGTTAGTATACAGACGGTTACCGCTACTACATTAAATTTTGATCTAAACGGAATGCCTGTTTCCGATTTGTAAAAGATATGACTTTGCTGATGAACTTTTTACTATCGTCATAGAGCCTATGATATTTAGAATTTAAAACAACAACACTTAATTTGTTAACTTTCATGTTAAGGAGTTGCTTGAAATTAGTTACATAAGTTAAAAAACTCAACATATCATTATCGAGCTTAAGTACCGTTTTCAAAGTACTTTGTAGACCTAAATGTGAAATATATTACAAGTTAAAGTGCAATAGCGAAGCATTGCCGGGCCCACTAGTCTGGTATAAAATGATTCGCTAAGACATTTCTACAGTAAACGCAGATCAAAAATCTGATCTGTTGCCGATTTATCAGATTTAAACCTACATTGAGGCGTAATTTAGTATGGGTGGTCCCAAAAGGTGTGGAGTTATTCTGCCAATTTTCAATTCCATAACTAAATTCTGGTAAATTTCCCTAAGCATCAGTGAATGTTTACTCGAGGTTTCCCGCCCACCAGGCACCCATCCAGCCAGACAGACGGACATGGCACAATCGCCTTATAATGTCCTGAAACGAATTTAGTCTGAAGATACTTGGAGTTCAGCTCGTCTCCAATTCTACTTTTTCTCGTATCAGATGATGTAGATGATATGGGAGAGAGTACAATTACCATTAACCAAATCTAAAAACTACAGTTAGAGGAACGATAGCCCTATGCAGAGTAGGCGTAAGATTTAAGCGGTCTTACGAGTTCCCCCGCAGGGTTTCCTTTCCGCAGGGCCTTTGGGAGTATCGCCCTCGCATACCCGAGAGAACCACTTTTGGACCGCTAGGCAGGCCCTGCGGTGGTGGAAAGCGGTAGTAGGGGCGTATGTACTCACAAACTCCTACTAAGCTGCCTGCTTGGTCGTTAGGGTAAGGAACCATCTCGGTGGCTGCGGTTAATACCAACAAATACATTTATTATTTAAAAGTTGATGATCAAGTTATGGTGACGTTTATTCCTTGATACGGTCAGACTCGCATTTCTCATGTGCATCTAGAAAACGTTGGGTTGAACAACAACTAAACAGATTAAATAGCGTCGAACCTTTAACCTAATACCGCAGAAAAATAGGTACTTTGTAACGAGTTGGTGTTTTTGTAATGTGATAAGACTGGTTTATTAAATATGACTCATAATTGTGGTTCGATGAAATTTTTCCCGAGAGAGAGCTGATTCTTGTAGTACGATGAACGGAAATTTTGAAGGATGACGGCAGAACAAGCACACTGAGGGAAACTTCGGTTTCTGGCCGAATAGCAAGCCAAGAGCTTTGTAGTCGATTCTACAGAGTCGATTTATGATCGAATTGAAGTGTATGGTGCAAGGTCTGAAGATATAACCTGCTGTTGTAATACGCTCGATAAATGTTTGAAGGAAACACGGATATATGAAGCCATTCGAATGTGGAACTTTGTTCCAAGCTGAAAGATGGCAACATTGTGAGTTAACACTCTCTCGATAATGCAGTCTGTATCTGTTGTGTAGGCAGTAGTTCTGCTGGTGATGCGTGCGTATTAATAAACCTATTATTATTCCTAGGCGAGGACAAGATTGCGGGCCTTAACTGCGGCAATTTAGTATGTTCAAATAGGTCAAAAAGCTGCATGCCACCAAGATAGCCAATGCCTATTCCAACCAACTCTCTTAATTACTTCAAACCAATCCCCCCTAATTCTGATGTTCCCGAAACCCAGTGGCAGCATATTGCGAATTCTTTGACCACTGCCGCAACGACCGTACTGGGTTATGCAAAACAACGCTCAGACAAGCCCTGGTATAATGACAAATGTCGAGAAGAGCTGTATACAGGGCAAAATGGGAATGGGTGCAGTGACGGAGCGTTATAATGAGAAGAGGAGGGAGATGACACTCTTCTTTAGGTGGAAAAAGCGTCTATGGAAGAAAAAAGGTGCTTAAAAAAGGCGATCCAAGAGTGTGTACCAATTATCGCGGGATCAGCCTTTACCCATCGCATACAAGGTCCTGTCTAGTGTGTTATGTGAAAGACTAGAACCCATTTTACAAACCTGATTGAACCTTATCAGTGTAGCTTTAGACCTGGTAAATCCACAACCGACCAGATATTCACACTACGACAAATCCTGGAGAAGACCCAAGAAATGCAGATCGGCACATACCATCTGTTTATCGACTACAAAGCTGCATTCAACAGTCCCATACTACAGAAACTATTAGATACTATGGCTGATTTTGGCATCCCCGCGATGCTGATACGACTTTGCGGGATGACACTGACTGACACGAAGTCTTCAGTGAAAAGAGGCTCAAATCTAACAGACCCATTTTCCACAAAGCGAGGCTTCAGACAAGGCGATAGTCTGCATGCGATCGCTTTAATACCATAGTGGAGATGATCATGCGGAAGGCAACAGTAAACACGACTGGCACCATCTTTAAAAAAAAAACACATTCTGCTCGCGTATGCCGATGACATAGATATCATTGGTCGAGGACTGCGGGATATTACTGCGGCCTTTGTGAGCATTGAGAGGCAGTCGGCAGAAGTAGGTCTGGTGATTAATGAGGACAAAACTAAGTTATTTGTTTCAATAAACAAAAAATTGACTCGTTTAGGACGCTGCGTGAACGTTGACAACTATAACTTTGAAGTGGTAGATGATTTTGTCTACCTCGGGTCCGCCATAAACAAAAATAATAAGTCAGCCTGGAAATCAAGAGACGAGTATTGATCAGAAACTGCTGCTACTATGTCCTGAGCAAGCGATGTAATGATAAAGCCCTATCTTCTCGAAGCTGATACGACTTTGCGGGATGACACTGACTTACACGAAGTCTTTAGTGAAAATAGGCACAAATCTAACAAACCCATCTATTATGGGAGTTTTCGAGAGGAAAATACTACGCAAAATATTTTAACACGGTTATATTTCGGTTTACTGTACGGAATATCCATTTGGTGTCTAAAAAAAAAGTTGTAGTTATTGAAGATTAGAAATGAACTCAGAATTGAGTTCAAAATCAATGAGCTGAAAAATGTTGACTTTAGCAATTGGCATTTGGTACTCGCTTCATATGTATGTTTGTAAATGCAACGTATAAGTAATATTAATTTTATGGCGATTTTGTATTCATCATACGCACATCATTCCAATATTGTGGATTTATAATTTAATAAACGAATGCAACAGCCAATCTGGAGGGTGAGAAATTCCAAGTCAGGATGAAGGTAATAAGTCAGTATGGTGAAACCTCCAAAGATTTGACGTTCTCTATAATACTGCTGAAGAATTAAATGATAAGTCATCAATAGTTCTTGAGTTGTAGCTGAAACCAGTAAGAAAGTTTCAGTCGGAAAAGCCGACTTACATATCCTCACCCTCAGTAAAATATAAAATTTTCTAGTATATTGATATTATTACTCGATTTCTATGATGGCCGGAATGGTATATTTGTATGGGAGGTACCAAAAGGGGCCTGTATAGAATTCCACTTTTTTCACCAAATTTTTATCCTAGTAAAGCTTTACAAAACACGGAATTTAGGAACGTTCGCGTTGGTTGTATTGATATTATTACTTGATTTCTAAAGTGCGGCGAAATGGTAGTTTTGTATGGAAGGTACCATAAGGGGTGTAGCTAAACATTCAGTGTTTTCTCCACACCTTTATCCTGTTATAGCTTTACTAAAAATTTACAGAGTTTGGATATATTGATATTATTACTCTATATCTAAAGTGTACGGAATGGTACATTTGTATGTGAAGTACCTGAAGGGGCGTGGCCAGGCTTCCAGTTTTTATGAATTTGGCCACGATATTTCTACGCGATTTCTAAAGTGGGAGCAGTGGTACATTTCCTCCAAAACTTTATACTTCTTTAGCTTTCCTAACTACAGAATGTGGGCTCCACGTTGTCACGTTTTAGGCTCTTTTGCTTGATATAACTCAAGAACCACTGGTCCAATTTAGCTGAAACAAATTTAAAAAAAATAAAAATTACAATTCCTTTAGTCTGTTCATATAACGTTTTCCTACATAAGAAAGTTTCACTTTTCCATTCATCAAATGATTTTGAACTGTGTTTATTTTGTAGCAGATACAATAAAACTGTTGTAATCCGCGGCGTATTACGTGGAATATTACTTATGATGATCATACGCCACCATATAACAAATATAATATACAATATTTTTAATTGTTGGCGACAGTTTCAAACAATGACCAATGCTTATATTACCCTAGTACATTGTTTGAGTTGCATGTTTCTCGTCTACTTTAAATTGTATTTGCCTGTAACATCTAAGATCACTTGACTGTCCTTCAAATATTAATAAGTACAATTTAATTAATTTAATCGTTATAAAATGTCCAAAACTTTAGTCCAGTCATTGTATTATTTTGCCGGCCCTAAGCAGCAAAAATTTTATTAATAGTATACCCAAAACCCCTAAGCAGTTCCCTCTACACTCTCGCTGGCCAACAAACTCTGTGGATGTTAAAATGTCTATGCTTCTCTATGTAAACCATTCATGGCAACTAATTGGAATTTTTAACTTTTTTCTACAAATATATTTTACTAAGGGAAAATTGTTGTGGTCTACAACAACACCAACAATATTTTAGCATAAATTTGCTATATAATCTGGTAATATTTTCTTTATTCAGCGTAAATTCTTTTCAATTATCCGACAGTTATTGTTAGTAAAAGTGCACAAATTGCGAAAAATCGCAATTAAACGAGATTAGGATAGCAAAAGGGCAGCAAATGCCAATATAAATTAAATTCTATTATGTTGATATTTACGTTGCAGACCATGAATGTGTACGTTTGATTGGTCAATCACCTCTATTGTTTGCAGAACCTGCTAACATTGTAAAAAGGTGTGCTTGAAAATTATTTCAATATTCATTATGCGCTGAACCAATTAGTTGTTGCCATGGTTATAAAGTAGGTCTGAGGAGAACAATTTTACAATTATTAAGATATGAGCGATTTGTACGCTGTTAATATTAAAGGGTTTTACAAAAGAACAAAATTATTTACTATATGTTCAGCCAAAATATGCTTAAACAAATCAAATCAACTTTCATTTTCACAATTTCAACAATCATTTAATATTTATTTGGCTGACTTAGAGTCGAAATTGTCATTCATGCTCAGGCTCTCATGTCTGCCTACCATGTGGTTTTGCTGCACAGCCCTACATTCTTTGCAATATTTTTTTCGTGCATATTATTTAAAATCTTATTGTAGACCATAAAGAGACGGGTGCGGTAGCTAGCTGAAAACGTTGTGCCAACATTAAAATATTCAATTAAATTTTTTGTTGATTGAAAGCCATAAAATTTGCCGCATTTACCGCTGCATAATAATCACGTACACATTTTTATTGTATGACGGAAATATAAAAAAATAAATATAAAATAATTCGTGTGACATAGTAATAAAATATAAAAGAAAACTTTGCAATGCCAACAAAAGTAAAATGATTTTTTTATGTCTGCAGTGAATCAGGATTTTTTTTTCAGCAAAACTTTATGATAAATATTTAATGTCTCCGCATTTCGCTGTAAAGGGGAATACATAAATTCTTGGTACTGCGTAAGTGCGTGAATTTATATGTAGTTACGCTACTGTAATAATAAAACATGAAATGTTAATGATGCTTTCTGCCAAAGTAAACATATATAAGAAATACTGTCGAAAGGCAGTAGACTTAAAAATGGTGAATAAAGAGCTGCTTTATGTAATAAGTAAAAAATTTAAATAGCAATATTATAACTAGCTGCCATATTTGATGCTACTAAGGCATTATATAAGGATATTTTCTCTAAAACTTTAGTTAAAGAGGTAATTTCTAAAGTTTATATTTATGCGATGGCAGCAAGCTTATATGAGACTAGCTGACCCGGCAAACGTTGTTCTGCCATACAATTTCGGAACGGAAAACTTCGTCTCACTCATAAGGTAACGAATTCATATAAGCTCCAGGGTAAAAGTAAAACACAATGTGTTTTATTTGAATTGAATTGAAATCAGTGAAGAGCGATCTGATAAACAATGTAAAAAAAACTAGTAAGGCGGTTATCTTCGGCTCAGATACCCTTCACCATTTGTAAAAATGGTGGTAGAACTGGTTATTTGCACTACAACTATATTTTATTAAACTTTGTACCACAAAACAGGGGAGTTGGTGAGAAGTGGACGTTACTTTTAGCTTCACACATCCATTTTGTCAGTAATTCTGAATCGATTTTATTCGATTTACCGATAAGTTTATGAGTTGGTGAGTTGAAGCTTATTTTTATGAATTTTGTAACTCCCCAAAAATGGGAAGTTGTGTGGGATGTGGGAGTAGTTTAAATCAGATTATGCTTATCTTAGAACTTAACCTATCAGCCCAAAGCTCATAAACTATAGGGACATACAGACGGACACCCCCCAAAAGAGGGAGTGTGTATAGAAGGTGGGAGAAGTATTCGTCCGATATTGCTCATATTACAACGTAAGCTCCTACTGTAGGATTAAAGCTTGCATATACAATTTCAGCTCAATATGTCCTAACATACGGCTATAATCGCGGGGGGCAGTTACGCGGACACCCCAAAAAAGGTAGTTTGAATGCGAAGTTGGAGTAGTTTTTGACCAACATTGCTTATTTTAGAAAGTAGCCTCCGCTTAGATATTGAATCTTGCGTACAAAATATCAGCTATATACCTCTTAAAATACGGTTGCAATCGCAGGGACAAAACCCAGGTGAGAGGAGGTGAGAGTAGTTTTTGATCGATCGGTCTCATTTTAATACTCAACCTCCGCTTAGAGCAGAAAAGCTTTCATACAATATTTTAGCCTGATTGCTCTTAAATTACTACTGTAATCGCGGGGACTGACATACAGACACCCCCAAAAAGGGGGATTTTGTATGGGAGGTGAGAGTAGTTTTTGACCGATCGGTTTCATCTTAATACTCAACCTCCATTTGGTGCAGGCAAGCTTGCATACAAAATTTCAGCTTGATTACCCTTAAACTACAACAACTGTAATCGTAGGGATTGTAGGTTGTAGTCCCCAGCTTTTTCCCACAGAGTTCCGGCAGGTGTATAAGGCTTTTAAAACCTTTATCGTCGTCTCCTCCGTTTTGCGTTTCCAGTTTATTTTCCTATCTAAAATGACACCTAAATATTTCGCCTCAGAGGTGGTGTTCAGTTCGACATCATCTAAAACCTCTGAAACTCTCAATAAGGTCCTTGCGCGTGAATGAACAAACTCTGTTTTTAATGGATTCACATTCAGCCCACATGTTATGGCCCATGCCGATAAATCTCGTAGCCCGTATGAGATCACTCAAAGTCGGTGCAAATATCCCAGTAACAAGAATTACCACGTCATCAGCATAGGCTATAATCATCTTTCTCTCAAAAGTCCTGCAAGGGTGACAGGGTGACATTGCGGTTGATGACTATTTAAGGAGATGGACAGTTTTACTATAAACAGGATTCGAAGCTATTGAGCTCACTGTACTATAAAAAGAAAAAAGACAGAGCCCCGACATTATAACTGGGTTCAAATATCACCCTCATTTTGCCACATAACGTACCTTTTTCTCGAGACGACCTTATATTTGATTTACTTGAATGATAACAAAAAGTAAAGTAAGGGAGGAACGTCCCAAGAAAACGGCTAATCCTTATATAAAATTACCTCTTGAATACAAATATGACCTCCGGGTTTCCCCATAACCCACCGTTTTCTCGGTAGGCCCACATGTTTTTGCTTTACTTGAAAAAAAAAACTGAAATAACCTTCTAATACTGGGCACTAGTTCGATGGTGGCGAAATCAATACTTAGTAGGGGACCACCAAAGCAATGCATCTCATCATTTCGTTTTTTTTTTATGAAATGTCCGCATATAGGGTCAATCGCCACTACACCGTTTACCGCGAACTAGTGAAATGGGTCCATATGAAAAGGGTACTTACATAGGTATTTATGCTAGGGGGGGGGGGGGGGGGGGGTGATATGACTACAAAGAAAGTTGTAAAGGAGAATTTTCTATTTTTAGATTTCTTTACTTGTTTACTTTTACTAGACATTTCAATTGATTCTGAAAAGTTGCTTTTGTTCACATCGAGAGATCGATGAGGAATCGAACCATGGATCTCCCGTATGAGAGCCGCGTGTTCTTACCATCATGCCACGGCCAGACGCAACCAGAAGTGAAATATTAAAATAGTTTTACACGTTTATTTTTCGCTTTTTGTCACTTTCGTGCTCATAAATTTTTGTACTCGAAGATTCGTCGTTCGTTTACCCAAGGGCCATTCAAGTAAGTACCCATGCAGGAAGTAGTGCAGTAGGTTAGTCAGGCATGGTCAATCGACACCTCCAGAGCTGCAGTTATTTAAAATAACGTCTTTAATACTAATTTCACCCATATGTTTCCCTATAACCCATTGTTTTCTCTATTTTATTATTGTCCAATAACACTGCTCTACAAAAATGTAAAACCCGACGCTATTTCTTCTGATACCTATATAAAGTGAACTCCTAAATCCGAATATTACCCCCATATTGTACCATCACTCGACGTTTTTCGGATCACCCCTTATTTTACATCTGGTTATGGGAAAAATGAGGGTGATATTCGGATTCTGGAGGTAATTATACATAAGAATCAGCAGTTGGGATGTACCCCCCTTCTATTTTATCTACATACATTACTTTTTGATATAATTCAAGTAATTCAAAGAAAAGAGGGGCGTCCTTAAAAAAGTACATGATATAACAAAACTAGGGCGTTATTCGTATTCAGGAGGTCATTTTACATAAAAATTAGCAGGAATAATGTCTGGGACGATTTCTATGCCGATCAATGTTAACGCTGGGAACTAAGGACCATTTTTCCATTATGTATCTCAGAATAATGCTGTTGTGCCGTAGATCACTATGGTTGTGGGTCCCTCATATGTATATATTTCATATCATCAATTACAATTTCGATTTGAATGGCTACTGTAATAAAGCTCCTTATTACATTTTATAGGTATAACTGCTTAAATGCAAACTTCTTTTCACATTATATAACATTTATATAATTAATTATGTATTCAATTATATACTCAATAGATCACGGCTTTTATTGGCGCTCTGTTAAGCTCTTCTAGACGACATAAACCTGTAACTCCTCATATTTTTATGGCTTTATTAAAATATTATTGCTGTCCCTATATATTACTATGCGCTATTGACAAGCAGTCTAGATGATTTGCTGTCATAAAATATAAACATAAAATACGCTCAGGGGACGTATGAGTTTTATTATCTCCATACATATGTAGCTTTAATTACTCATCACTCATACGCACAGCAGCCTGCGTTAATTTATGAATTTACCAGCACTAATGGATTTCATTTCTATACTCACCAATATTGCCACATTTTCCTGGCATGATATGGTAAATTGCACAGAGCAAACGTCAGGACAAAAATAATCAACATTCGGACAACGCCTCGTCTGGCACGTAGCACATTATTGGATGAATGTGAGAAGTGGGAGACACGTTGACTGCCATGCAATCCACCGCCGCCGCCACCACCACCACTGCTGGTGCCACTGCCGCTGTGATTGTGCAGGAGATGTGGTCGATGATGATGGTTGCCCATTGTGGCCTGTCCCGGCTGATGATGTGCTAAATGATTGTGTTGATAGAAACTGGTTTTACGACAAGCCGACACTACGGGACGGTCAGCATCTAGAGATACCTGAAAAAGACAATTTGCAAGAAAATAGGACAAATTTTAGAGTGTAGTCCTTGGCTGTAGCTGGTGTCACAACAAAGTTTCGTTCTTACGACACAACAACAAAATTGGGGCGCAACTAAACTTTTCAAAGAATGCTAAGTAACAAAGATAGCAGCAACGAAAAAAAATAAAGGAAAACTGTGGACAATGCAAAATTGTGTCATTTTGTAGAATTTTTGTGTTAGCAGGTGGGAGGTGACTGGTCCCTGGTGGAAATTTTAAAACTTTAACTTTAGTTGTAGAAAAAAACGGTGTCATGTCCGTTCGACACTTTTGGGTAAGAGAGAGTTTTTTTCCTTGCATTTGCAGTCTTTAACATGAGGACACAAAAACTTAGCACCCTGAACACCCAATGCATTACAATAAAGTGTAAAGTGAATTTGCAGTCGAAAAAGAAGAGACATAAAAAAAGTCGAAAAAGTTCACAAGTTTTAGCAAACATTTGCATATAACTTTAAATAGAAACGAGGCAAAAAGTTTTAATGTTTCTGGGAATTTTTTTCAATTGACGACAGATAAAAATATCATTAAAGATTATGGCAAGTTCTTGGTGAATAATGAAACTATACCGTGCAGAAAATTACAGATATTGAATGTAATTTAACAAACATCTAAAGGAACGTGATTTATATCTTAAATTACTTTAAATGATGTCACTTTTTTATTGAATAAAATTTAAAGTTTAATGTTAAGACCTTTTAATAGAATTAGACAATCAAAAGAAACATAACGACGACAATAACTCTAACACGCGCAAATTTGAAATATTTAATTTCTATACAAACTTATAGAAAATAGCTTTCGTTATTGCCTCTAAAATTTGTTTGAAGCTAAAAAAGTGAATTAGTAGTCGACCGTAGATATGCTTTACATAAAGACTTAGATATATGGTCTTGCAGTTTAGTTCTAAACTCTAAACTGCTTACGGAATACAAGGATATGGTCATAAAGAATGTATTTTGAGCTGAAGAAAATGTTTTCACCTTGCGTCGGCAAGAAACATCATAGTGAGTGGAATCAAATTTTCACACAAAGATATCCACAAGGCAATCTGGATATATTTTGATCAAAAACCATGAAACAAAATCATGTTTTAGATCACGGACGTGCGTGGGACTTGTGTGGTGCAAGTTTCGATTCGAATCACCACTTAGTTGCGGCTCAGATACACCTATTGCAACCAACCCGCTAATTTTGGTATTCCTGAACGCACAGAAGCAGCATGTTACGATAAGCTGGAAATGAGGAACCGGTATCCCATAAACACGATTTGACTAAAATTGGCATTCCCGATGAGGGGAATATGACTGTTCTAGAAAGGTGATGCATGTATGCACACCAACTACAGCGGAATCATCCTTTTACTCATCGCATACAAGGTTCTGTCGAGTGTGTTATATCAAAGACTAAACTTCATCTAAGCGAACCTGATTGGACCACTAGGGCCTTAGACGTGACAAATTCCTGACTGACTAAATACTCATTCTACAGCAAATCCTAGAAAAGACCCAAGAAATGCAGATCTACACTTACTATTTGCTTATCGATTACAAAGCAGCATTCGACGGTCCAGTAAGACATTATCCATAAGATGCCATGACATGTAAGGTCCTGTTGAGTATGCTTTGTGAAAGACTAAATTTCATCTTAGCGAGCCTAATTTGACAACAAGGGCCTTAAGCGTGATAAATTCCCCACTGACTAGATACTCATACTGCGGCTAATCCAAGAAAAGCCCTAGAAATGAGGATCTAAACTTAATATCTGTTTCTCGATAACAAAACTGCATCTACAACAGTCCAATAAGACATTGACCATTACTTGCCATGGTCGAATTATGTATACCTCCAAAGTCGATACGACTTTGCAAATTGGCACTAACCACTAACCACAGTCTTCAGCGAAGATAGGCAAAATTCTGACGGAGCCATTTTCTACCAAGCTTTAGACAAGGCAATTCTCTGTCATGCAATCTCTTTAACAACCTAAGGAAGGCTACAGTAAACACGACTGGTATCATCTTTAAGAATAGTCACATGCTTCTCGGGTATAATGAGAAACAGACGGCAGAAGCGACCAAATTTCGTTGGTTGGGTTAGTATTACGGCGTTTTACCTTAGGCTGAGATAGTCTCAAATGCCTCCAGGGTCTCTGACGAAATATAAAAGTAGATGTTCCCTGACTAGGGCAGGATGCTAAATTTTTAGTTCCTTAATTTATAATCAACTGAATTGATATGCACATAACACTCCTTGATCCATGAGCTAAAGTGAATGTCCTTGAAATGTCTGATGGCAGTTAGTAAAGCCTGGGTATATGTTTGATCCGTTGTCTCGTATCGTTAATGGTGTCTGGTGTGGTGAGTAATGATGCATGGAGATATGTTGTCCTCTGTTTAACGGGTTTAGTTTGGCGTTCTTTGAAAGTTTGAAGAAATTCCAATCGAGGATTCCAATATAAAATTGATAGGATTTTCTGGTGAAATAACCTAAAAATGAGAAAAGCTTTTTCCAAGCTCTGGTCTTACAATTGTGAGGACACGTTGTACAGGCTTAAGGTCCGTAGCACAAGCTTATTTCCCGGCGCACAAGTGCAGGGACTCGTTGTCCAGAATCCATGGCCGTTTTGCAGGCTTATAGCCCGTTTAGAAGTGCAAGGATTCATTGTACAGACATACTGTCCTTTTTACAGGCCTATACCCCATAATGCAAGTGCAAGGACTCTATTTATTGGTTTTCCACTGTTATGCATGTGCAAGGACTAATTATAAAGATTAAACATCCGTTTTACAGGATTTAAGTCAGCTTTACATGTGAAAGTGTCATTTTACAGACTCAAGGGCCGTTCTACAGGCCTATAGTTTATTTTAAAAGAGCAAGGACTCGTTGTTCAAACTCAAGGTCTTCGTACAATCCCAGAAGGATCAAGGAGATCAAATGGCAATACATAACATGGCAATAAACCTCGGCCTGAAGATGTCACTGACGCACTGTCGTTTTAATATTTTCCGTTGCAAAAATTTATTGAACATATTTTAAAAATTTAAAAAGATATAAAAGCCAGTCAAAGATTTTCGGTACATAATTTCGTATGTTTAACTTTTTTCTATCTAATATGCATATTTTTTGTCAATTTGTATAGAGCACTAGCTGACCCGGCAAACGTTGTTCTGCCATACAATTTCGGTCCCGGCAAACTTCGTCTCGCTCCTAAGGTATCGCCTTCATATAAGCTCCAGAGCAACAGTAACAAAAAGGTAGTTCAAGTTTTAATGTGATTTATTTGAATTTAATCGAAATCAGGGAAACTCGAGATTGATCCCACAAACTTCCAACGATTGGCCTTGCGATTTAATGATTGTCATCGCAAAAGCCAATCGAATGGGGAGTTGAATTCGCTTGACTTCGGAAGGGGAGATCGGTCAGAATAATAGGAATTCGTCGGATAAAGACTTCCTCACCTTTTCATTTGTCCCTGATGAACGTCGCTTTAATCACATTGATCATCAGTTTCTTGACGGACAACCACGTACGGTTGCACAATTTCGGATGATCCAGATTCCGCAACATGCTTATGATCTATCCCACCTTTAGCTGTAAATTATGCGGCGGAGGTCCTGACACATTTCGATTCGACTTTGAACAATAACATTCAAGCTATCGACGTGCTTATTCTCCGCTGCTAGTTTGGCCCGTTCACTAATCTAATCTAGAAATCTAGTTTTGTGCAATGCCGGGGGAAACTTTGGTGATGAGGAACTTCGACGATGTAAACTCGCAAAAATTAGCTGGGAACGTCAGTAGTCGTTTTGCAACGTGACTCTGATGTTCGTAGTCAATTTCAACTTCTTGACATGCCGCCACGAAGACGACGATTTCAGGCATGCAATTATTTCATAAGCGGTAGTAGATTTTGGGATAACGGGAAGCGTTTGACGAAAACCTCCGGGCAGCAATATCATAGCCCCCTCACAACAATTTCGCTGCACGTTGGCTTGTCAACCTTGAGAAGATTCATCGGCAGCTTCAAAGCGGAAAGTGCAGTTCGACCGCCTTTCAACAATGTGGCAGCAATACCAGAGGATGCAACAGCTAACGCAATTTGTGATCTTGACCGCATTGTTGCCAGATTCAAAGAAATGAAGAATGCCTTTCCTGTCCCACCGGGAGCATCGATAAAGGAAATGCCTCCCGTTCCATCGTCGACAACCTTCATCACCGAATCGTACACGTTCGTTTGCTCGGCATTCAACGGCGGCACATTTATTCGGACTCTTTCAGTCAGCTCATCTCGATCAAAGTCTTGATCTCGTTGCAATTCGCGATTGAATGCATCGTGCATCGATCGATTTGGCGCTGGTATTCCTAATTTCGACAGTTGACTACCGCACATGAGTACACACATGTCATCTATCAGATGTTAATTTCAAGATCGAAATTCGATGATGTCGTGCAAAATGTCGTCAGCCATCTCTTGTATTTGTCCCACAATGCGCTCGGGTTCGGCAGTTGACACGTGGCTATAATCATCAAAAAAGTATACGAATTTAAATCGCTGAGCAGAAACAGTTGCCTCGGCGAGCGATGAGTCCCAATGCGTATCGTTTTCGAGCAAATGCAAACGTTGGCGAAGCGAATAAAATTGAGGCGCTCCGTTTCGACATTGACGCACATGTCAATGCAGTACTGTTGAAATAACCGCCAATATCTTAATAGATGATTGTCAACATCTTGCCGAATCATCAATCGATATGCATAACAATTCATTGAAGTAACCATTTTATGCGTTTTTTTTGTAATACGAATTCAAACTTGCATAGAGAATGAAAAATAATTGATGACTTGTAAACAAATCTTTCGTTCTATTGACCATCTTTTAATTGAGGTGATAGCCATCTCTCAACAATCACCACTGCAACTTAATTGGTAGTGGGAGCATTTAACTGTCCAGAGGGTCATTTGTCTGCTCTGATAATGATTTTGAGGTAGTCATAATGCATTGTATCCAATACGGGTTTGAACAATAGGTTTAATGCGTTATGCTCAGCTATGGGCAGGGAGCTCTTTAGGAGCTTCAAGAGCATAAGAATTCGTATCGATTCGAAGAAGTTACAACAAAAAACAACAAATAAAACATCGAAGCACAAACACATGCAAGGCTTTCAATGTAGTGGTGCCCATAGCTGTTTATGCTCATGTAGAAGATTTTGAAATCGTTTGATCATTTCGCCTTTAATCTTTTCACACAATAAAGTTCACAATGATCCAAACTTTTCGAGTTTTTCCGGAATTTTTCTCTTATCCGAAATTTTGCACACAAAATTTTAAACAAAAATTCAATTATCGATTTTTATGAAATCAAGCGATACAAAGAAAAATTTTTTAGAAAAAATCCCAGTTTTTCCGGAATTTTCCGAGTTTTCCACCAAAAATTTTTCTATTTTTTCATTCGAAAAGTCATTTTGGAATAATTATCCGAAAATATTCACAGTTACACCTTCCAAATTTATTAATTCATTCCATAAAATGCAAAATTTCGTCGAAAAAAATTTTCCCATTTTTTTAACTTTTTCGGAATTTTCCGAATTTTTAACAAAAATTTTCTATTTTTTTATTTAAAAAGCCATTCTGTAACAATTGCACACAAAATTCTATACAAAAAGGCAATTTTCCTATTTTCCAATTTTCCGACTTTTCCGGAAGATTTTCCCAAAATTTTCTTTTACATAAACCTGCTCCTGGCAATTACGAACAACTGAACAAAAGTTTGAGCAAAATCGGCCCAGCCGTTCTCAATTGATGAATTACTATACATTTTTGCCATTTTTATCATTTTTATATATATAGAAGACTAGTGGACCCGGCAATGCTTCGCTGTTGCTTAATTGTCGAATACCTATAATATGTTTGGCATGCCTACTTAAAGGGCTGAGCTTAAGCGTCGTTCTTGTACGCTCTGTAAACTATTCGTTATCCCAAGTTACTCCTTAACCTGATCAAACTAACAACGTCCCCCTAACCGATATTAAAACATAGGTCAGCAAATTCATATCTATAGCACTAATTACTATCTGTATACAAATATTACCTTATATAGCCCTAAAAACATGTATATGTTATACTCATGGCTCATTTATAGTACTGACATCATTTCCCTTTAAATTTTTTTTGACAAACTTTTTCTGACGACTTATTGCCAAAATTTTTGACAAAATAAATTGACGCAGTGTAAATAATCCATAAAATTGACTGACACAATTCTTTAATTCTTGCTCTTTGCTTCAATAACAGTACTTTTTGACAGAAATAAAAGTACTTTTTGATACAGTAAACATCATTTTTGACACAATTAAAAAACTAATTATTAGTAAATTTAAAGTATTTTTTGGTACAATTAAGGAACTCTGTGATGCAATTAATTGTTCTTTTTGTGCACAATAAAAGTATCTTTCAATACAACAAAATCTACTTTTTGGTACCAATAAAGTACTCTTTGATGCCTTAAATGTTATTTTTTAACAATAATTGTACTTTTTTGTATAATAAAAGCACTTTTTGGTACACAAAATAGTACTTTTTGGTACAATAAATGTACTTTTAGTGCACTAAATAAATTTTTATTATATGTATATCAAATATTATCGCTCTAGGGCTAAAACAGTTTTGTCACGCTCCCTCCGCCCACTGGTCCAAAATGCTATCTACATATTCATATTCGTGTTGTCGTGTACTATCTAGGTGTCTCTAGGGATAAAATACAGTTTTCCACGCCCACTCCGCCCACCGATCCAAAATATTAATTTCGTTTGTTTATTTATATGCGTGTAGTCGAATACTACCCGTATATTTCATTTTATGTCTCTAGGACTAAAATGCAGTTTTGCCACGCCCCCAATAATGGAAAATTAAAATATCGTCTGCATATTCATATTCGTGTTGTAGTGTACTATCTGGGTGCTAAATTGTATCTCTCTAGGGCTTAAATACAGTTTTGCCACCTCCACTCCTCCTACTGATCCAAAATTCAAAATTTGTTTTCATATTTATATTCGTGTTGTCGAATGCTATCTGTGTATTAAATTTTATCTCTCGAGGACTAAAATACTGTTTTGCCATGCCCCCTTCGTCCACTCGCTCACTGATCGAATATTTAAATTCCGTCTGTATATTCATATTCGTATTGTCGAGTATTATTTGTATACCGAATTTTATTTCTGTGGGGCTAAAATACCGTTTGGTCACGCCCTCTCCGCCAACTGATACAAAATTTAAATTTCGTCAGCATATTCATATTCGTGTAGCCGAGTACTATCTAAGTACCAAATTTGATTTCTCTAGGGCTAAAATACAGTTTTTCAACACCCCCTCCGCCTATTGACCCAAAATTAAAATTCTGTCTGGATATTCATATTCATGTTGCCGAGCACTATCTGTGTATCAAATTTTATCTCTCCAGCTCTAAAAATATGTTTTGCCACGCCCACTATGCCCATCGGACCCAAAAATAAAATTTCGTCTGAATCTTCATATTCGCGTGTCAAATTTTATCTGGGTATCAAATTTTATATATCTAGCTCTAAAAAAAGTTTTGCCACGCCCACTCCGCCAACTGGTCCAAAATAACAATTTCGTCAGCATATTCATATTCGTGTTGTCGAGTACTATCTGGGTATCAAATTTTATGTCTCTAGCTCTAAAAATTGTTTTGCCACGCCCACTCCGCCCATAGGGTAAAAAATTACAAAATATATAGCCTATAGTAATTTCCATATAGTACACTAACTGTCTTCCAAATTTCATTGAAATCGGTTCAGCCGTTTAGGCGTGATTGAGCAACAAACATACAAACAAACAAACAAACAAACAGACATTCACATTTATAATATTAATAGGATAGGATAACAAATGCACCAAGCTGTCGTCAAAATCGTAATGTACGATGAATTCTAAGAAAATTTGCTTTTTACGAGAAAATGTCAAGATTTCAAACTTCAATATGGAATAGGGTTGGTACAGGCTCACATCATAATTTTATGGGGTTTGGAAGGATAAAACATGAGCCAAAAATGGGGGAGGTGGGATGGGGGCAAATGACTGCGCTTCGTGGTCCAAGGTGATAGGGAAAAGTGATAGGTCCCGCATCTGCCCCGGAGTCGCCCCTAAAGGTGTAAAATGTATGACCGACTCCCGAACATTTGTAGCTCCTAACATTTTTCCGAAACATACCTACCCTTTACCTTTACACCGTACACAACAATTTTCTTATTAAACAAAAATTCTTGGCGCCCATACAAAAAAAAAACCAAAATTAATTATTCACAATAAAAACGGAAAATGTCAACAAAAATATTATTTTGAGGATAATTTATTTGTTATGGTCGTTTTATGTATGGGTGTAGATAGGGGTTAACCCTCTAGGAGGCACCATGGGAGCAGCAGGAGCTGATTTGATAAAATTAAATTATTAAAATAAAATAAATTCTATCGCGATCACCTTAATGGTTGAAGATAGAGGGTAGATATGATCTGAGAAACTGTTGTGGTTGCATACATTTGACTCCTTTAGGAGCACATTATGGGCAGTGGAGGCTGCAAATTTTTTAAAAAAACTAGTGGACCCGCCAATGGTTTGCTAAAAATTAAAATTGTCGTCTGAAATTTTGTAATTTTAGTGCCGAATACCATCTGTGTACCAAATTTTATTTTTCTATGGCTAAGATTCGATTTGAGTTTTTGTAATTGTTGTGCATATTATTATCTATTTATTGTGTTGCATCTCTCCCCACCCAAATTGGCCACGCTTTATCCTTCCATTCATCGTAAATTTAAATTTATAAATATTTGTGTTGTCGAGTACTATCTGGGTATAAAATTGTTTTGGTACAAACAATATGCCCATAAGGCGTTGTCGGGTACTATCTGGGTAACAAATTTTATCTCTTTGGCTCTAAAAAAGAGTTTTGCCACGCCCACTCTTCCAATTGGGTCAACAATTTAAATTTTGCCTTCATATTCATATTCGTTTTGTCGAGTTGCCTAGCTCTCAAAACAGTTATGGCACAACCAATATACCCATAGGGTCCAAAACTAAAATTTTCTTTTACATATTCATGTTTGGGTATCAAATCGTAGATATCTATAGCTCTCAAAACAGTTTTAGCACAACCAATATGCCCATAGGATGCAAAAATAAAATTTCGTCTGCATATTCATATTCGTATTGTCGAGTACTATCTGGGTATCAAATTTTGTCTCTCTAGGGCTAAAATACAGTTTGGTCACGCCCACTATGCCCATTGGGTCCAATATTAAAATTTCGTCTGCATTTTCAAATACGTGTTGTCGACTACTATTTGTGTACTAAATGTTATCTCTCAAGACTGCATATTCATATTCGTGTAGCCGAGTACTATCTGTGTGCCAAATTTTATCTCCCTAGCTCTAAAAATAGGTTTTGCCACAACCATTCCGCCCACAGGTCCAAAATTAAAATTTCGCCGGCATATTCATATTCGCTAATTTCCATACAGTATAGTCCACCAGTTTAGCCGTGATTGAGCCACAAACAAACAAACAAACACACAAAAAGACAAACATTCACATTTATAATATTAATAGGATAGGATTTATTTTTGTATGGCAGCCCTCTTAGGGGATGAAGATGGGGGGTTGGTATGTTTGGGAAAAATGTTAGAAGGGAAAATTGACTGGGTTTGGTCACACATTTAAATCCTCTGGGGGTGAATCCGGGGCAGTTCCGGGCTTGCTGTGGATTTTTTCCCCAATTCGAAAAGATTGTCGTTAAAAACCAGGTGCTTTGTTTTGATTTTAGAGCCATGGTTTCTTTGGCAATTTTTTTTTAGAATTCATCGTAGACTACGATATTGATAACCGCTTGGTGGAGAAAATATTTACTCATTCTAATAAAAATGTATATTTCTCTAATAAATTCCAAACAGAAAAGTTGAAGATATTTAAACCTTGTCAGATTATTACCAATATAAAAGTAGGTAAAACCCCAGAAAACCAAAATATTTGCCACGCCCCTTCTAGTACTGCCCATTCAACAGTCCTAATTCACCGTAACATACCTACATGCACATATTTTTTGTTACTACATTGAATTCTGTAAAAAGTTGCCCAAGGATAACCCTAATAGAAGCCTGACTTAGGAATAAAAACGTGCTATATCTACCTACCTCTTCTGGTACCTCCCATACACAATGCATTTTTTTTTTTAAATTCATATTTCTTCAATAACATACAAGCGGGCAACTGGAGGATATTTAAATTTGGTTAGTTTCTTTACCTTGTAATAGTAGACAAATCCTCAGAATATCCAAACCTTTGCCACACCCTTTCTGGTATCTCCCAAACACTTATAGTGAATTAACACGCTTTCTGTTTTTAGATTCGCAACTAACGGCACCTACTTGTTTATCGATAAATGCGATGAATGCGATGAATGCGATGAATGCGAATGAATCACTGTTTGAGAAGCTTTTTTCTAGACATGCCGATTGATTCGACACTTATACTGCGAAGTTGCTGTCGACAACATCGAGGGGGGTCAGCAATGAAAGGATTTTTTTTTCTTTTTTCCTAGATGATTGGAGCCTAGAGTTGAACCTGTGATCTCCCGCATGGTAGTCGCGTGTTCTAACCATCATGCCAAGGCCATTTAAACAACAACATCATATATACCATCTATACTACATTTGTTACTCTCGACAACATCGAGGGGGCGGCAATGAAAGAATTTGTTTCTTTTCTCTAGATGACTGGAGCCTGGAGTTGAACCTGTGATCTCGCGCATTCTAGTTGCATGTTCTAACCATCATGCCAAGGCCATTTAAACAACAACATCATATATACCCTCTATACTACATTTCTTCGTGTTAATAACGAGGTTGTGACAGTTTTTTTCATCTTGTAAGTCAAAGGGTAAGATCGGGCGGCTAAATGGACTTAAGAAAGGAAAGAAAATCATACAATATTTCCCATAACTTATATACCACAACTACCATACCATACCATAACTACCACATAAATGACTGCATTTATATTTTTTTTAAACAAAACCACAAACACCTTCTCTAATTGAAGGCAAAATAAAAATTCTTATATGAAACATGAAGAACTGAAGTAGAGACTTTAACTACCATTTTACAGGCTCACGAATTGTGTAAGCAGTCGACATTATTCGTTTAGCAAAATCTCCCAGAAATGATGCTGTATCAAAGTGGTGTGGTTTACTTTGTCACGTTTGTTAGGTTTTTTACATATTGTCCCCTTGTATCCTGAACGCATGTTTGACACCATTTCTTTGAGAATATTCCAACCAGTTGGACAATATTAAACCAAATTCGTAGAATTTCCATGTTGTGGTATTTAATAAATGGTGCTTCGTAATCTACAGCAATACAAGCTGTATGGTTTTTTTTCAACAGTATTTACACAATTTAATCTAAAAAAGATTTCCCCCTTATCGTTTGCGTGGTTTTTCTGTATTTCGGGCGCCTTAATAACGCCTTGCCATTCGTTCTAGTTGCTCTTGAGGCACATCCGTTCAAACAATGTTGCTCACATTTACATCTACTATGGCAGTATGAACACGTACTTCCGTGGCCTTAATTCGCTGGAAGTTGATCTTTTAGTTTGCTGTTATTTTTCTTTGCTTCTTCTATGCTTTCTTTTTTTTCCTATGCCACAAATTGTTTGCTTATTTAAAGTCAAGATTGTAATGCAATTTTCAACATTTACATAACTTTCACTTTTCACACACATTTCCACACTCAGCAAATATCCGAACAATTTTGCGTGATTGTCTGTTTTTATCTTTCCGCAGAGACTTGGAGTTGGTGATGTGACGGGAAGTATTTAATATTATATGATAGTATTCTGCACACTTTAAAACTTACCGCATCAGGATATTTAAAATATTTTGTTAAATACTTTATTCAACTGGCGGACATAGCAAAAGATGATGTCAACATCACGTTTCATGATACCGAAATATAATTACATTAGTTTGTGATATCAGCAGCTTTTCGTGATTTGTATAGATTTGAATATGAACTATTGTTATATTGGCAGAATGGGGTTTAGCGGCATCTTTTGTTTTATTTCTAAAGTAAATTTTTGAAAATTTTAAATTCAATTATATATTCACATTGCTACGTGTTCGAAGAGCAATCTTATAGATTTCCACGATTGAGTGTGACCATGGAGTCAGCATTTTTTACGATATTATTATCGACTTATAATGATGATGGCGGAAAAGTCTTTTTTTAAAAGTTTAACCAAAACTTTTCCTTTACGGATCACGTGCATTAATGTTTTCTGTGAATACACAAATGAAATACACAAACGGAAGTTTGTTTGAAATAATTAACATTGTGAGATTTAGCAATATTAAAGAATAACTTTAACAAAATCTATATAACTATGTGACCCAGCGGTTTCATATGAAAATTAAATATTACGCACTAGGTGGGTTATGTAGTTTCTTAAGATAGGAATTTCTGTCGTATGCCCAGACGTTTACATTAGTAATTGTTCCACTGAAGAAATTGATAATAAATTTGCTAACAAATGAAGAGTTCCGTTTAGAAATTTTATAATTTGTACTAGTGAACCCGACAAAGCTTCGCTATTGCATATTAACTAACACAGTTCAACACATGATTTTGGGACTCAATTATGAGAACTGCACGTACAAGTTAACCCAAAAAGAAGAGTTCTGCATCATTCGTTTGGTCAAGTTACATGCTGTAATAATTTAATATCGATTTGAAGTTAGTAAGTATCGTATAGGGGGGGCTACTTTCACGTGCAGTTCTCAGAATTGAGTACCAAATCAGTGGGCTGAAAAATTTTATACTGTGTTATTACCAAATGTTCGGTAATGCTACCTCTGACATACAATGAAAATTCAATTCAAGTACAATGAAAATTCAAGTTGTGCCCCCAGTCAAACAAAAGCTGTTTTTCTGTCCAACTCCAATGAACATTGCTTAAATAGCCGCTTCATATCTCTAAGCGAACTGCAACAAATTGTTAAATTTTTAGGACGATCAAACTATTCTATGCCAGTTATAAAGATTTGTTTTAAAAAGGGCGTGGTACAGTTAACTTCCACCCTGGCTGTAATTCACTTTCATACCTAAGACAGTTCATGAGACATATATCCATTTTTAATTTTAAATGGTATGGGCTGTACCACGCTCTTTTTTCCAATCACAACCAAGGATAGCCAAGGATTATCAACAGACTATCAGTACCATTTTGTAAAATTTTCGATAAATCGGTCTATTAGAAAATCGCCCTTACTGTAATTCATATCGTACCAACAACATATATAACAGATTTCATCTGCATCTCTCTGATAGTTCAAGAGATAAAGCCTTTATAACTTTCAAGTTGTATGGGCGTTGCCACGCCCCTTTATCCAATCACAGCCAGGGACTATCAACAGACCATCAGTACCACTTTGTAAAATTTTTCGTATCAATCGGTCTATTGGAAAACCCGTCAGAGTTATCTTTGGGGCGTGGCACCGCCCACCTGCACCCTGGATATAATTCTAACAGTACGAATAACAGATATACCAAATATCATCTTCATACCTCTGATAGTTCATGAGCTATAGACGTTTTAAGTTTCAATGTAAGCCACGCCCACTGATCCAATTCCGCCCATTGTTGTTGGATCATGAATTTTGGTACCAAATGCATCCACACAAATTTTCAAGCGATTGGTGAAACAGTCCTCCAGATATTGCATTTTCAAAATTCGTAATAAGTATTTTTGACCCTATGAGAGATATAATTTGATACCCAGATAGTACTCGGCAACACAAATATGAATATGATGAAAAAATTTTAGTTTTCGACAGGTAGGCGAACGGGGAGTGGAAAAACTGTATTTCAGTCCTAGAGAGAAGAAATTTGATATCCAGATTGTACTCGGCTACACGAGTATGAATGGGCGTGGTAAAACTTTTTTTTAGAGCTAGAGAGATCAAATTTGATATTACTCGGCACCACGAATATTAATATGAAGACAAAATTTGAATTTTAGATCGAAGCATTGTCTTTTCCACTAGTTATAAATAATGTTTAAAAATTATTCTATACGTGTCTTATTGAAAATTTCGCACTATTGGGTTATCAAAATTTGATGAGGAATAACTGAATTTAAAAATTGATAATTATATAAAGCACACCTATGTTAACTTTATTGTACCTTCTTGTATATGCAACTGCAGGAAATACGTTTCCTAGATATGCAAACAATGCAATTGTTTATTCAATGGATTCTTTAGTATTGAGCAAATACAATGACGTTTTGTTGTTGTTATTTAAACCACAAACGCTTCATAACAACCATAAATTGTTGAACTAATACCGCCATAAACAAAGAGTTATTGCATTGCCAATAACTTGAATAAGAACAGAATTAAGCATTAGAGTGCAACGAATATTACCCAAAATCTACATAGAACTAGAGGAGAAATATCCATACAGATATCAATAGATACGAGAATGACACGAAAAGTCATTATTTATATAATTTTGATATTCCAGTTCCTTTGAAACTATTATCTTAGCAGCGGATCGATTTATTATAGCTAGTGGACTATCAGTAGTGCGGCCATACTTCCTAACATAGGTAGAGAGGGTAGCAGACGAGCGCGAAGGCATCCGACGTACCAACCCCAACGGCCCAAGTATTGTCCAGCTAAGCCCACGATATGAGCAAGGTCGTAAATGCGAACAAGCAGAATAAATGGTTAGATAATTTGTAGAACTGCAACTTGAGCTCAGGAGTTGTAGTAAGTTGTATTCCATAGTTCGGTTCCTCTCCAAGCGTTGCGATTAAGTTTGCAGTTACTAGCATTTCCGACCCTGAAAGGTGCTCGCATGTATTTGCCGACTTCTTACTGAACATCCAGAGAGAAACAAGGCGAAAAAATGTTGTTCATAAACTTCAAAACCTTTCATTCCACAACCCTACACCCCTTCTGAAGCTGCAAAGGCTATCAATGCAGCCATCCAAGACGATTGGCCTTGATTGGTCTGATGTTAAGACACCTTGACGAGCGGGAATCGAGTACTTGACAACGGGTTTCAACCTGTCAATGAAAAGCCTGTTAATACCCAATTCCTGGAAAATGGGAAGTGTAATCTCGATACTGAAACTAGGAAAGAACGATGCAAACGGTGTCACCAGTCGCGAGGACTTTTGAGGTACTTCTCCTCCCCCATCTGTCAAGCGACCTTACAGTAGCTCGCTACCAGCATGGATTCCTTAAAATGCCTAGTACCACCACCATAACCACTCACTTCTCATATGGCTTAAAACAACAGATGCTTTATGAAATGACACTCCTGGTGATGCTGGACTTATCAAAGGCCTTCAACTCAGATCTCACAGGGCTTAAATCAGCAGAAGCCTTGTGAACGGACAATCTTAATGTTGCTGGACTTGTCGAAGGCCTTTGATACAGTCCATCATGCCCAACAGATTGAAAAGAAGAATTATGAATTATCTGAGTGGTCATCAGTCGTTCGTTGTTGTCCAAAACCCACAGAGTTAAACGACAAAATTTTTTTTTTTTGACTCAACTGCAATTAAATGTATGGAGGCACTATTTTCAACTTTAACACGGTGTCCAGGTCATAAATATTATACGATTAGAACAAAACTTAATTTACAACTTGGAAAAGTTTCAAGAAAGTCATCTGTAAAAAATAAGCCAAATCAGTGAAGATCACCATGCTTTTTTTGTGCATATGTACCATTAATTGAGGTCGGTTCAAAATTTTTGACATTAAAGTCTAAAATTATTTTTTCTTCGACTTTGACAAATTTTCAAAAAATAACAGTAAAGAATTCTGAAAAAAAACGTACATTCTGTGCACAATTTTGTTTCCAATAATACAAAAAAATAATTTTGAAAATTGGTCAAGAATTGCGGCCTGAAATTTCAAATTTCCAAAAAAACTGTTTTCCCCACTGTGAGATATAAGATTTATAACGGTTTTCTCGGAGAAATACACAATTTCTGCACTAAATTATCACCAGCGAAGTCTTCAGCAACACCTTTCACCACCTGGACGATGGAGGTAAACCTAAATTTAGGCGTCGTAGTCGATGGAGCCCAAATACCGACTGTAAACACAAAAATTATAGGGTTTTCGTGATACCTAGAGGACAATTTTTCAAAGCTGTCAAAATGCTGTACTGTAATGAGTTGCATTCAAATAACCTTTAAACACCAACCACACGAGGAAACGAAGGTAATTCCAGCCAAAAAACATCATGCTGACTAAACAGTTTCTTCAGGGATGTCACTTGATGTGTCCCCCCAACTTTAATATCACACAGTTAGATGCTCCCCAGAAACATGTCAGGAAGGACCTTCGTGTATACGAGGAGAGCACACGAAAATATTTGCCGAATCCCTTGGATCGTACTTGGTATATAGCAGCTTTGAACGACATTCATAGAGGCGCCATCAATACCACGGTTGCAAGTTACCACATGAATGTCGTACTTATAAGTCCCCTACCGCCTATGGCAGAAATAAAGAAAAACATGCCGCGGAAAACCAAAGTTGCTCTGACACAACTGAGATCGGGCTGAAGCAACCTTAATATCCCTTTACACACCATGAATGAGGTATAGGATAGCTTCTCGCGATGTTGTGAATTTACACACATTCTATTTTTAGATTCACAACTAACCGCAACTACTTGTCACTAGACAATAAGCCAGCCGAGCCGCCGCCGCACAGTGGGGTATGGGACCCCCAAAACGGAGATTAATTAAAAAATTAAAATTGCGATTTTCAATTAATGTTTTGTATACAATAATTGTACACAGGATACTGATTCAATGGGTACTAGAATCAATTACATATGTTGTTTATTTAATATTCTATGCTCTCTCAAACTGCGGAATTTTTTTCTACTTTTCTACGTTTTAGCGAAAAGTGAAATATCGATATTTTGGAGTGAAAGTTTTTGTCTTTTAGTCATTTAAAAACCTAATTATTTTTATGGACTATTCAACGTCAGCTATTGAAGAATAAGAATAGCAATTAGTTGTATAAAATAAATATGTATAACTATTTTTTATTATTTTTAAAAAAATGGTCTAAATTTAAGGTATTTTTGAAATGTATGTAAATTTTTAAAAGGGTTCCGGGTAAAACCCTGTTGAAAAATTAACATCATTGTAAAATATAACATCTGTACTTACAAAATCAAGAAAAACATTTTGCGCGTTTTTGCGCCAATTTGTTTAATTAAATAAATTGTGATATTAGACACCCCTGCGAAAATGGTAGATAATTACTTTTGTTTGATTTGGCCTCATTTTTTTGGTTTTGCTGTATTGCAATTTGTTGCTGAGTATAAATTTAAATTAAACCCTACATAAGGCAATATATTCTGATTTATATTAATTAAATTGATAATATGGTTAAACATTATTTCATAACAACTCTAGATTTTATAGCCGTCACAGTAAATTTTTTCAAAACGTTAAAATATCAACATATTTGGGAAAATTAATTTTGAATAATATTAATATCAAGCACTAAAACTAGTTGTTCATGCAAAATTCAGAGAAGTACCTTCTAACTAGTACAAGTTTTTTTTATAAAATGTGATTCCTTTCAAGGTTTGTTTTTTAAATGGTTTTGTTTAAAAAAACACGAGTGACTAATTGCGAATTGTTATTTGAATGGTATTTAATATTGTTTGACATTTTGTAATAAATTAACTGAAATAAAAATAGCGCCTCCAAAAGTTATTTTTTTTTTAAATATATTTTTCGAGCCCTTCGATCAACAAGTAGTGTGCATAATAGATTATCTGAGGGCACTATTGCCAATATCATTCTCAAATTTTAGCCTCAGTGTACGTTATTGGATAATACGCAACCAAAAATACTACTTCCATCTTACAGAGAGGAGAATGTTGCGCCTGTAGCGGAGACCGTTACTAAAGATACCGGCCAGCCGATTAGAAACCGTGAGCATTCTGTGCACCCTTTTCATTAGATATTCAACAACTTGGAATGACGGTGTAATAATGAATTCCCATTTGCAGTTTTTTTCTTTCCCAACGCCTCCGCCCCACCCCCAAGATTGCTCTATGCAGATACTTATTCAAATGTATTCAGCTTTTTGGTCCGCCCTGTTCATAAACACATAAGTGTGTATACATATGTACATAAGCTTTTATATATATTTAAAACATTTAAAACATAAGTCAATATCGAATTTCAAAGAGATCTAATGCAAACCGTAGCTTTTATAAAGGTTTGATTCTACTACAGTATATATACATATAAGTATATATATGGGGACTATATGTATATATG
Source organism: Muscina levida (assembly GCA_964034835.1). NCBI lineage: Eukaryota > Metazoa > Arthropoda > Insecta > Diptera > Muscidae > Muscina > Muscina levida. Next base: position 35,339,456 of record OZ035881.1, on the reverse strand, counting down.
GACCGATTTCTTAAAAACTTCAAACTAATTGATCTTATAGCAAAAGGATCATCCGTGCCAAATTTGGCTAAGATCGGATGCTTCCTTGAATTAATCTCCGTTTTGGGTGGTCAATATCCCACTGTGCGCCGGTTCTCTGCTGTCCAGCCCACCCTTCTTCGCTTAGCCCAATGAATTTATGGACTAATCTAGTAGGTGTGCCATAATTTTTAGGATTGGCCCTCAACGTAGGAGCGGTTGTGGGCTATATAAGTCGACCCTTTCTGGTACCCCTTATACAATATGCCCTAATTTGGAAAATATATCATTTAGAGACTAAATGCAATACAGTAAAAATCCATACTTTATAAATTAATTATGTTTTATGTGAACAATTATTTAGCTTTAGTTTAGCATAAGTTTTTATTCCTAAATATATGTCAAACGATTTCCGTGGCAATAGCTGTTTAGTCTGGTAGATGGTACCAGTTTTTCGATTTTAATAATAGCCGGTGGTTCAGGGCTACAGTACCAGATTTTATTTACTTTTAGGAATTCTTACCTCTAAAAATACCAAATTCGAAAAATTTCATCGGTTCACAACTGCTCTATAAAATAAGTGTTCTCCCCAAACTCTCGCTATTTTACCCGTATGGTCTGGGTGATGGAACCAATTGTATCTCCATTTTCCGGGCTTTTTATAACTAAAAGTACGAATTTCGAAAAAAAAAACCATTAGTGTAGCTTTCTAATTCTATGGGGAGTATGCCCGTATAAATAAATGCGATTATGCAAGTTTTATAAATTTTTCGGCCTTTTTGCTCACAAAAGTACGAGTTTCGAAAAAAAACCCTTTCGTATAGTGTGGCTAGACCTCCAGTTTTTTTTTCCAAAACTTTATCCTGCTGTAGCTTTACTAAATACAGAATTTGAGCACGATCGCGTTGGGCGTTTGTACGGCTCCACGAAAAGCCCCCCAATGAAATAACGCCCAAACGAGAAATGAAATATTCCCCAAATTTTTTTCATACATTTTTGGGTGTTATTTCATATTAAATAACTCCCAATTTTTTTGGGCCATTTTTCATTTTTCTTTGGGAATTATTTCATTCTTCATTTGGGGTTTTCAAATTATGAAATAATCTCCAATGAAATAACACCCAACCAATTTTTTAAATTTGGGGATTGTATCATATTGTGTATAATTTGGGTGTTATTTCATTTTTTATTCGGGGGTTGTTTCATTTTAAAGCTGTTGGCTTTTAGGGGTTATAATTATATATTTATATAAAAATAGGCCTTTTACAAGAAAACTTTTAGTCTGTGAATATATGACAATATCTTTTGAATGTTTACAGATATTTCCATTTATGTTCATACCGACGGATAGAAAATCAACAAAATGCTAAATTCGATTAGTACACACTAAGAATGTAATTATTTTTTTAATTTGTAAGAGTTCTTCAAAAGGATTAATTCAGTAAAAGCAGAGAGTTTGATTTGCTTGTAAACACTGGGGGTGGTTGTAAACGTAAAAGGCAAATTGCCTTCCGAACTGCAAAAATAGAGGAGGGCTACAACGATCTACGATCCACACGATTTATTTCAATAATTTTGCGACTTTGCTGATTGTCCATATTGACTTCATGAAATCCTTGGTGAAACTGACTTTTATGAATTTTGGGCATCATTTCATTTTTGTTGCTGATGGGGTTTATTTCATTGGGGGTTATTTCATTTTCATCATTGGGTGTTATTTCATATGAAATAACTCCCAAATATTGGGGGTTGTTTCGTTTTCGCTTTGGGGTTTATTTCATTTATTTTTGGATGTTATTTCATTCACTGTTTTTGGGTGTTATTTCCAATTTTTTGGGGTTTATTTCATTGGGGGTTATTTCCTGGGCGTTATTTCATTGGGGGGCTTTTCGTGGAGCCGTTTGTACATGGGGGGTACATTTTTATGGGGGGTACCAGATGAGGCGTGGCTAGACTTCCAATTTGTTGTCAGAAACTTTATCCTTCTACAGTTTTATTAAAAACGGAATTTAGGGACGATCGCGTTGAGTGTATTGATTTTATTACTTGATTTCTAAAGTTGGGAGTTACAAGAAGGGGCGTGCACATGTAGCCCATTTGCAATACCGTAAGTATTTTTGGGGAAATATAAGTCTATGCAAAGTTTCAAAAATAATTAGTTGCGTCTTTCGAAAGTTATCGTGCATACCAGCCGGACAGACAGAGGGACATGGCTCAAGTCGAAAATCGAATTAGGTTCAAAAAAACATAGGGTCTAAAGTGTATCCTTCTATGTGGTACAGTTTTGGGTCGTATTAAATGATATATACCCTCCTACCCGCAGGGTGAGGGTATACAAAACATTCACCCCTGTTTTCGCGATTCTGCCTATAGCCGTTGGTTGTGGGTGATAGTATCAGTTGTATCCCTTTATTGGCCTTTTAATCCCACAACTACGTCACGGAAGAGCTGGGAGTGATCAGTCAGTCATGTAATAGAAATTGTGAAAATATTATTTAAGTCTGCCCATTAATATGACCGGTAAAAAGGTTTTTTAAAGGAGGCGTGGCACCGCTCACTTCCCAACAAGACGTAATCCTCCTTGTAGCAGTAACATATGTAGGTAACCTCATCTTCATACCTCTAATAGCTCATGAGATACGACCTATTCAAATTTCGGTTTGTGTGCCCGCCTTTTATACTTTTTGCAGTCCGAATATTTTATAGCTTTAGCCGTTTGGTCTGGTGAGTGATCAGTCAGTTACTCAAGCCTTATAAAGGGTGTCCCAACAAGAGCGCAATTTTTAAATTTTAAATAAAACACAGATATTTTAAAAAATATCGTAAAACTTTATTATATCGTAAAGTAGACAGAATGAGGTTATGTATGGAACAATATATCGTGCAGATGGCCGCCGCGGCATTGCTGGCATGAAATTTTCAATGACCGTTTCGCATAAATGCTGCGGTATTTCATTAATGCAGCGTCCAATTTACTCTTTTAAGGCTTGAGTCCTCGTCGGCTTATTCGCGTAAACTATCGACTTCCAAAAACCCCAAAGAAAAAAATCTAATGGTGTTAAATCGCACGATCTAGGCGGCCAATTCAGATCTCTAAAATGCGAAATAACACGACCGGGAAATGACTGATGCAGCAATTGAATTGTTTCTCTGGCTGTATGACATGTGGCACCGTCTTGTTGGAATCACATGCCCTCCACATTCTTTCTTCAATTCGAGGCAAGAAAAAACTGGTTATCATTTCACGATACCGAACACTATTGATTGTTTGCGCTTGACCTGCCTTGAGCGACATCATCACGTACAGCTGCGACATTTTCGGTCGATCGACCTGGTCGATGGCGCGTTGTTGTCTTTACATCACTAACAGACCCAGTTTCGACAAATTTATCCATTAATCTCTTTACAGTTGACTCTTTTGGAGCATTATTGTGACCCCAAATTGATCGCAATTTGCGAACTGTAGCCGCAAAACTTTCACCATTTTGGTAAAACAATTTCACAATGAGAATGCGTTGTTCATTCGTGTAGCGCTCCATTTTTACTAACCTCGTACCTTCTACTAGAAAACAATAACATTTGTCAAACAATGACACTTCGAATGTTGCCAGATTTAAAAATTCCGTTCTTGTTGGGACACCCTTTACAACATATATAGATATTTGTTGCAATTGTATTAAATCCATTCAAGATTCGTAGAATGTAATCATATATGGAACGTTCAATTACGATTAAAAAGGGCATCGTTGTGATGTCTCTACTGGTACCTCCCGAAAATCTTAACCTATTTCACGAAAATTAAATATTTCCCTAAAATTTAAAAAAGGAAGTCTTTATTTATTGACGAATTCATTAAAACTTTTTACACTGTAACCAGTTCCATAGTTTTAATACATTTCTGTCTGACCATGCGACCGATAGTCCTATCTCCAACAGTTTACGCTTCAACAATATCCACTAGAATTTTGGAGAAAGGACATTCGGTGATGTTATTTATCAGTCAGTTCCACCTGACTGAAATTTCTGTACTGGTTCTATATACATATTTTTTTAGAACAATATTAGATTAGGGATCATCTAAAAGGATTAAGCTAAATAAATAAACTAGCAACCTCCGACTGCACATTTTAGTAAAAACCATATTAAATATCGAGCCACTGTAATAAAATAACATGCAAAATACATAAAAACACATCATCAACCCACCTGCAAGTTATCATGCTGTGTAAAGTAGTATTGGGCGATTGTTAGGTTCAGGTCGGTTCGGTTGGAATATTGGACAGTTCAGACAGTTGGAGATGTGGTAGTAACAGTAACGGTTGCATAGATTCGATGTCGAGATGCAATAAAATTTATAGCAGTAGGTGGCAGTCGATGCACAATAGAAATAATCAAATTTTATCGTCGTGTTGTTATTTGTAGTATTTTTAGTGTTGGTAGTGTTGGTGTTATTGATATTTTATTGTTGTGATGTCAAGTGACAGTAAATTTATTAGTGTTGGTGCCACATACATATATATTCACAACATTGGAAGTTTCGATTTGTTGTTTACAGTACCATAGAGTGTAGTTTTATGTACATTGAAAATCCATTCAAAGAATACACAAAGATATGTGGATGGAAAAATACATTTTAAGTTGTACAGTTTGTGTATGATTGTATGTAGTTTCAGTTAGCAGGGGGAGAAAAAATGTAGAAAAAAGAGAAAAAAGTTACAAGAACAGAGCATAATTGTTAGAATATCACAGTGAAATAACATATATTGTATTATTATTTTTATATACGGGTTGGATTTACATATGGATACGGGGAAATGGGATTTCAAAATAAAAAAAAGGAAAACAGCATGCATTTTTTTTTTTAACAATATACAAATAAATAACGATTATTTTGCTATATGTGGGCACAGGCAAGTGTGGATTTTGTTGAGCATAAAACGAAAATATAGTATTTTTTTTTAAGAATACGAATAACTCTATATCTTGGATCTAAAATTCAAAGATGATAAAAAAACTAAACCATCAATGTTATTCTGCAAGATGATCGCCAATTTACTTTACACATTGTACATACGTACATATGTTCCCTAAATGTAGAATTATAATTGATAACATTTCGACCTAAAATATATTTAAATTTGTATATCTCATATTGGAGACACATTTTCTTTCAGCTCATACCATCGAACAACGACAAACAAACATGTTAAGCTACCTTGTGACCTTAGTTTGATGACATTTCGACTTCGTTTGCCATGAAGAATGTCAATCAAGTGTCACAGATATTCCCTAGTCATGTGATATGCTTTGTCATTAAGCTAAATAAAAATATGAATATGAATAATAATAATAGTACATCTCAGTATCTCTTACCTACACAATGTGAATGACAAGTAAAATGTTACTTTTAAAGTAAACTTCAGAGAATTCGTAGGGTGGCAAAGAAAAGTCATTCAAAAAGATGACAAGTACAAATTCATAAAACATCAAGGCTATATGCAATAAAATTGTATCAATGATAAGTTATGTTCTTGACATATAGATACGATATGTGTGTCTTGAATTTATACCATGGCAAATAGACTTTTCTTTTGAAAATTTCAATCTTGCGATATGACATAGATAAATGAGAAATATTTTATACTTATTACATACTAGCTGACCGGGCAGACTTCGTCCTGCCTAAAGAAGTATTGACTTAAATGTAACTTTTTTGGATGAAATAAATCTTTATTTTGTGTTAGTTTCTTTTGGTATTCTCATAGAAATTTATCAACAATTTTTGAGTTATATTAAAGGCTTAATATATTTTTAATGACATAAATGTATTGCAATGCTTTTGATAATAAAACGTGTATGGGAGAACCAAAGGAGTGTACATATGTTAATCAGTGGGTCCTTCTACACGTGAACATGCAACATAAAGCTGTTCATGGAAAAAACATGGATTTTTCAAATTCAAGCCGCAAACTTGAATAGACTGTTCTTCAGCATGACTGATTGTCACCGCAAATTCTAACCGAACTGGCAACTGTAATCAGTTGAATCAAACGTCAATTCCGTGGGTATCATTGGAATTCATAGTAGCTATACATCAGTTCCCTTATATTTTCTGGTTAAATTAATTTAAAAAGGATAATTTAATCCTGTATTGCTTCTTAACTCTTAAAATGCGTCATCAAGGGTATTCAGCGATTTTTTGTGTGTACACTCATCCCTCATTATGATTTGACATGTTTGCAACATTTTTTTATCTTGATATCACATGTGCGGTTCTCAGAAACTTGTAATTTATTGCGCCATTCTGCAACGTCAAAAAGGGTTGCGCAATACAGAAGTTTACAGTAGATTCGTTTTGTGATCAATCGGGGCCACGCCAAACAATCTTATCCCGCTAGTTTTTGACTTGATCATATTGCATCCACTAATGATTTAAAGTCACTAATTGTAATAGTCGGGTTGCGGGAGTGTGATGCAAGGTAAAGCTTCTGATCGGTTTAACTTGGCAAACCCAGAGTGACTCTTGCCAATTGCATTTTAAGTCTACCCACAGAGCTCCGTATTCGTGGTACTACTGCGGACGGAGTAATTCTACGTGGTGACGCTTGGAACCGTGGTTTTGACACCCGTCGGAGCAAAGCTGTGAGGGGCGGAACTTAAAACCCAGGCACGTCGGCTCAGAGTGAGCGGTACCCTGGTCAGCGTCTGACCTAGAACGGGCTGCTGTAATAAAACCCTGGCAGGAGGAGAAAACTGCGACGTGTACGCTGGGCTTATTGTAATGCTTTTGATAATAGAGTATGTATGGAAGAACCAAAGAAGTGTACATATTTTAATCAGTGGGTCATTCTACTCGTGAACATGCAACATAAAGGTGATCATGCGAAAAATTTGGATTTTTAAAATTTGAATAGACTGTCCCTCAGATTTATTCAATGTCATTGCAAATTTTAACCGAACTGGAAACTGTAGTCATTTAAATCTAACGGCAATTCCGTGGGTATCATTGTTATACATAGTAGCAACACTTCGGTTCCCTTATATTTTCTGGGTAAATTAATGTAAGAATGATAACTCAATCATGTATTGCTTCTTAAATCCTATAATACGCGATCAAGGGGTTTCAACGATTTTTTGTGTGTCCTAGTACACTCATCCCTCACTATGATTTGACATGTTTGCAACATTTTTTAACTTCATAACTCATGTGCCGTTCTCAGAAAATTTAAATTTTTTGCTCTATTCTGCAACATCCAAAACAGCTGCGCAATACAGGAGGATGCAATAGCCAACGAGATCAAACATTTTGCAAAATCAACAATATCAAAACCCATGGGTGCAATAAGGAAATAAAATCCTCCACACTCATTCGTAACTGCTAATATTACACTGTTGTATGACGTTTGTCGATCTAAATGTAATAGAATGCAGATTTGAGAAATGTTTAAATTCGTGAGTATTCGATTTTTTCTGCCGTAGATCTCAGTCACATACGCCACTCGTCTCCAAAAATTGCATACCAAATATCAAGACGAATAGTGCTACAGTTCTTCAGCTATTGCTTTTTGGAAAACATTATTTGGCAGGGCTACCCCTTATGTATATTAATGTTAATTGAATCCACAACAAATTCCATTACCATTCGCAAAATTACGTCCTACGGACGGAGCCATGCCTAATGATCTAGGCCATCAGATATTGCACTTTTACAAATTAGGTCCTATGAGTAGGGCCATTCCTACTAATCTAGTACTTCAGATACCGCACTTTAACAAATTAGCTCATTTGAAAATTCAAATATTGACAAATTTAACATTGACATACTATTTAAATTTTCACAATTTAAAACTTTTGAACATTTTTTGTATGGGAAAATCGAAAATCGACTCAATAAATGGACCACATGATTCAAATGCAATGTTTAAGTAACCTATAACGATCCTCGAAAGATTGTCTTTCTATTGATGCCGGTTTGTTGCACATCGGTTGGGTGGTTTTGAAGTCTATAGTGGACATACGTAGAAACAAATGTTCACTTTTATATATATAGATATCTTGATGGGTGGACAATATGGTGTTAGGTAACAATTTTAAATTAAATAAAAGTTAAAAATGTGTATTTAACAAATCATTTAAAAGCTCTTTTTGCTGATGCAACAGATCCATTCCACTTTGGGAACACCAACAAAACTAAAAAAGTTTTCAGGTTGTGCCAATGTCCTGACGTTGTCGACTTTAAATATTTACATAACATTGATATATGCGTTGTTTTGAAAATTTTTCGAAATTGGCAATTAAACTCCAAATATTTCTTTTTGATTTAAGGAAAGGCACGCATCTGGACGTACGAGTGATCAGGTGTGCGAACATTGAATCCATCACTACCTTACAGCAGTTAAGGTACGCACAAGGCTAAGCATGGAGATAAAGGTACGTAATCAGGCACAACGAAAGCTGGCCATCGGTAAACTGAGGACCACAAAGATGGCGGACGATTACTCCAACCACCTAACTCAACTGCTGCGGAATGCTCCAACCCCTGATAATATTACCTCGCAGTGACTCCTCAGAGCCGTCTCAAGAAGATGCCTGGTAGGATGATGAATGTCGCAATGCCACGAGAGAAACTGCGCTGAAACTCGTCGTTTTAGACGGTTAAAGAAGGAGCTGAAAAAGAGAAGAGAGATGAGATGAGATGCTCCGAAGTAGAGGCGAAGCCCGAAAATTCTACCAGAGAGTTAAGCCGAGAATACGTGGAACTGGGTTGGCCTCCCGCTAGGACAGCGGTGGTCAGCTTGTGATGGACCTGCATAATGTCATGAAGATATGGAGAGATCATATCAGAAATCTGCTGGATACTACGGACACCACTCCAGAAGACCCCGCTCCAATCCATGACGATGGTGTTAACTGTCCACCTCCGAGCCAGAGTAAGATACGTCTGACAGTATCCCGCCTTAAAAATAACAAAGCGGCTGGAGCCGATGGTCTCCCTGCTGAATTGTTTAAGGCAGGTGGGGAGGAGCTGATTAGGAGCATGCATCAGCTCATGAAGAACATCTGGCTAGAGGAGAGCATGCCCGGGGATTGGAGTCTTAATTTGTTATGTCCCATATACAAGAAAGGAGATCGTAGTGAGTGAAGGAACTACCGTGGAATAAGTCTATTACCAATTGCGTACAAGGTCCTTTGGAGCATATTGTGCGAACGTCTAAAGCCAATTGTAGAAAAACTAATTCGACCTTATCTATGCGGCTTTAGACCTGGCAAATCTACGGTGGATCAAATATTCACTTTACGGCAAATCCTGGAAAAAGCTCATAAGAAGCAGATCGACACCTACCACCTCTTTGCTGCCTTCGCCTCTCCGATATGGAATGGGCTATATGAGGCCATGCCTAAGTTTGGTATTCCTGCAAAACTGAAAGCAACAAATCCTCTATTAAGATTGGTAAGGATAACTCTGACCCATTTAATACGGAAAGAGGTCTCAGGCACTGTGATAGCTTGTCCTTACACTGTTTAATATAGTTATGGAGAAGGTGATGAGAAAGGCTGGTGCCAACATGTCTGGCACCAGAGCGACATGCCACTAGCCTATGGTGATGATATAGACATCATTGGCCGAAATCTGCGGGATATTACTGCAATTTTCTCATCACTTGAAAAAGAGTCAGAAAAAATGGGTTTAGCGGTCAATGAGGACAAAACAAAAATAATGATTTCGACGAACAAATAGTCTTCTTGATGGGGATGCATCGTGAACATTGACAATTATTGTTTTCAGGTAATATATGAATATACCTTTCTCAGATCTTCTGTCAATAAGAAAAATATTGTCAGCCAAGAAATCAAGCGGTGAATAGTCCTCGCTAATAGATGTTGTTACGGACTTTGGCAGCACTTTAGTAACACCACCTTTTCTCGTGATACTAAGAAACAGCTGCACCAGGTGTTAATTTTACCCGTTTTATTGTATGCCGCCGAATCGTGGAGGCTTACGAAAACGGACGTACAAAACATGGAAGTATTCGAGAGAGGCTGTATGAGCTTTGCCACGATATCGACGTAGCTAAAAGAGTCAGAATCCAACGACTACGATGGCTGTGACATGTTGCCAGGATGGATGTAATTTCTCCAGCGAGAAAGGTGTTTGAAGGCGAACCGGCGCAGAGCAGTGAGACCCACACTTCGTTGGAAGGACCAACTGGTTGGTGACTTGCCACCATCTGGTAGGACTAACTGGAGAAGGCCTCAAATTTATGAACCACATTCGTAAGTTTTTATGGACCACTTAAGTTAGTAAGTAAGTAACTTACAAGAGACTGAGACATCCTCTTAGTGATCGACTGGCCGCAATCAGAATTACATTACGCTTATTTGTGCACATGCCCCGACGGAAGATGAATACGTTGACAATCAAGATACAGTACCTAAAGGAATCATACGACTTCTGTCCTAATTACCACATTGAAAGATAAGATGTTATTGGTAGATCGATCGGTAAATCCAACCTACATATATTTACCTACATCATGTGGTAATCGATGGAAGGCGTGAATCTAGTGTCCTGGACGTACGCGTGATCCGCTGTGCTAACATTGACCCGAATCATTACATGGTTGCAGCTAGGATGCGTACAATATATAACAGAGCAAAGAACGCACGTAACCATTTAGAAAGTATGCTGGACATGACAAAGCTGCAAATCCCAGAGATAGCCACTGGCTACTTCTAACAACTCTCTCAACTACTACGGCATAACGCCTCTACTTCTGACGTTACTGATACACATTGGCAGTATATTGCGCATACCATGACAACCACCGCAATAATTGCGGTACGATGAACTATATCGCATAGCGTGTGAGGAACAGGATGCTGCTTTAGATCAACTGCTGCTGGGATAGATGTGAAGCCCGCAAAGGCTATCAGTAGGTAAAAGTAAATTGTTGGCTATCTTACTGTAAGGAAAAGATGGAAATCTAGTTACAGCTCTTGGACATTGTGTGACTTATCGAGTGCGTGTTCTATTATTACAATATAAGTGTATTATGTTCTGGCCTAAAAAATTTGATCCAAGTATGTGATCCAACTACCGCGGGATTAGTCTTTTACTCAGGTCCTGTCGAGTGAGTTATGTGAATATTTAAAGCAAGTACTATATCCAAAGAACTATCGGGTCCTATCAGTGTGGCTTTAGACCTGGTAAACCAAACACTGATCAGATATGCACAATGCGGCAAATCCTAAAAAAAAACCTAAGAAAAACAAATCTACGCACTGATTTAAGACAAGGCGACAGCCTACCTTATGACCTTCTCAACATAGTGATAGAGATAATAGTAAAGGGAAAGCTGCAGTTAACAAAAAATGGAAAAATATTCAACAGAAGCTACATGCCGCTAACATACGATATGGACGATATTGACATTTTAGGCCGAAAACTGCGATATGTGACTACAGCCTTCTCAGGTATACAGAAGAATCAGCTCAAATGGGTTCCAACAGTGAAAGAGGACAAAACGACGTTATTCGCATTACCAAACAAAGAATCTACTCATTAGGGACGCAGCGTGAGTGATGGCAACCACAATTTCGAAGTGGTAAAAGATAATATTATATCTAGGCCGAAAAAGAATAATGCTTGCTAATGTAAGTTATTACGGACTTAGCAAGATATTTAATGACAATGCCCTCTCTCGACGAACAAAAATCTAGCTTAACGTGATACTGGCTCTGAATTCATCTTAGGCAGTAAGTAAATAAGCTGAGATATAAGGCACTGGTGCCGGGAGAACCGTGGTTTGATTCCCGCATCCAGTCATTTACATTTTTCTTTCATTGCCGGCCCCCTCGGAGTTTGTCGACAGCAACTTCGCAGTATAAATGTCGAGTTAATCGACATGTGTAGTAAAAGCTTCTCAAACAGTGCCGTTCGCATTCGTCGATAAACAAGTAGGTGCCGTTTGTTCTGAATTAAAAAAAGAAGTGTGTTAATTCACAACAACGCGGGAGGCATCCCATACCTCATTCATGGGGGTGTAAAGGGAAATTTAAATTCCAAACTACCGATAAAGATTTTGTTCGACGAAAGTTCCGAATTAAAAAAAATTCTTATGTTCAAATGTAGAATTATTGTCATTACTTTCTTCATTAAATCCCTATGAAACCAATCCCATGACGAAACACTTTCATAGTATTTAACATTTGGCTTCGCACAAATTAGTATCAAAACTTAATTTTTTTACGGAAATTCTTATTGAGAATTACTATGTTTTTTTTAGTGTTAATGTTCTCCCTCTCTTCCTAAGTGTTTGGTTTGTGCAAAATGTTTTTTTTTCACGGACAAATAAAACCAGTACAGAAATTTCAGTCAGTTAAACTGACTGATACATACCATCACCCAATATAAGATATTGTTTAAGTCTTGAGTTATTGAAATTAACCGATTTGTAATTAAAACCAGTTAGAAAGTTTCAGTCGGGCAACCCAACTTACATTTACCCTTTCCCTCAGTAAAACAAATAATTTTCTATTATATTGATATTATTACTCGATTTCTAAAGTGGGCGGAGTGGTACATTTGTATGGGAGGTACGAGAAGGGGTGTGGTTAGGCTTCCAGATTTATTCTCCATTATTTTACCCTGTTATAGCTTTACTAATTACTGAATTTGGGCACGATTGTCTTGGGCGTACTGATATTATTAGTACATCCCTAAAGTGGGCGGAAAGGTACATTTGTATGGGAGGTACCATAAGGGGCGTCGCTAGACTTCCAATTTTTTCTCCAAAACTTTGTCCTGTTATAACATAACAAAATACAGAATTTGGGCACGATCGTGTCGAGTGTATTGATATTATTACCCTATTTCTAAAGTGGGCGGAGTGGTACATTTGTATGGGAGGTACCAGAAGGGGCGTGTAGGTCTTTAAATAATATTAATCGATTTCCAAAGTGGGCGGTACCAGATGTGTATGGGAGGTACCAGATGGGGCGTGAATAGACTTCCAATTTTTTTCTCCAAAACTTTATCCTGTTATAGCTTTACTAAAAATAGAATTTGGGTACAATCACGTTTAATTTATTGATATTATTTCTCCATCTCTATAGTGGGCGGAAAGCTAGAATTGTATGGGAGGTACCAGAAGGGGCGTGGCTAGGCTTTCAAAATTTTTTCCAAAACTTTATCCTGTTATAGCTTTACTAAATACAGAATTTGGGGACGATCCCGTAGGGTGTATTGATATTATTACTCGATTTCTAAAGTGGGCGGAATGATGTATTTGTATGGGAGGTACCAGAAGGGGCGGGGCCATGTAGCCCATTTGCAATACCGTAAGTAGTTTTGAGAAAATAATAACTCGTGCAAAATTTCAAAACATTTGGTTGTGTCTTTCGAAAGTTATCGTGCGAACCAGCCGGACAGCCACCAGACAGACAGACAGACAGACAGACGGACATGGCTCAAACGAATTAAAAAGTCATGAATCGAATTTGGTTCAAAGAAACCTAGGGTCTAAAGTCACTCCTTCTATGTGTTACACTTTTGGGTCGTATCAAATGATATATACCTTCATCCCTAAGGGTGATGGTATAAATAAAGATAAATAAGTCAGCCAACAACTTGGTATATACCTGCCTGTAAATTCAATTTTCACTCGCCCAATGTATTCTGAACATTGACTTTCAACTTATTTGCAACAGTCAAAATATTTCCAATCACATGCAAATTGCTTTTACATATTTTACTGTAACTAATTTCAATTTCCATTAAATATTAAATTCAGTTTTTGTACAAAATTGCAGCATATTGTGCGGAATAATGTATGCAAAGTCCTCATAATGAAATTCAACAAAATTATTCTCATGCAAAATTAAATACGTAGACATTTTCCCACGAATGTGGAACACAAATGGAAATAGGATTTGAATATGATGCGGCCAAATTAATTCAAACATGAAACCGAAACGTATTGAGTATAGCGAAGGAAACATAAACCAACAACAATTTTAAATTCAAACTCATGGTGTGGAAAATTCAGCGATAAATGACAATCAACAAATTTATGCAAAATTATAGAATAGCTAAAAACTAAAATTATACTAGAAGTAAGTCATATTACAAATAATATACTTTTGCTATAATATTCAAATTAATATCCTGAGTAATATATGCTAAATCTATCTCATTGTTCAATACAATAGTAACGTTACAAACTATGTGTAATACTTAATTTAGTTTTTATACCATCACCCTTAGGGATGAAGGTATATATCATTTGATACGACCCAAAAGTGTAACACATAGAAGGAGTGACTTTAGACCCTAGGTTTCTTTGAACCAAATTCGATTCATGACTTTTTAAGTCGTTTGACCCATGTCTGTCTGTCTGTCTGTCTGTCTGTCTGTCTGTCTGTCTGTCTGTCTGTCTGTCCGTCTGTCTGTCTGTCTGTCCGTCCGTCCGTCTGTCTGTCTGTCTGTCTGTCTGTCTGTCTGTCTGTCTGTCTGTCTGTCTGTCTGTCTGTCTGTCTGTCTGTCTGTCTGTCTGTCTGTCTGTCTGTCTGTCTGTCTGTCTGTCTGTCTGTCTGTCTGTCTGTCTGTCTGTCTGTCTGTCTGTCTGTCTGTCTGTCTGTCTGTCTGTCTGTCTGTCTGTCTGTCTGTCTGTCTGTCTGTCTGTCTGTCTGTCTGTCTGTCTGTCTGTCTGTCTGTCTGTCTGTCTGTCTGTCTGTCTGTCTGTCTGTCTGTCTGTCTGTCTGTCTGTCTGTCTGTCTGTCTGTCTGTCTGTCTGTCTGTCTGTCTGTCTGTCTGTCTGTCTGTCTGTCTGTCTGTCTGTCTGTCTGTCTGTCTGTCTGTCTGTCTGTCTGTCTGTCTGTCTGTCTGTCTGTCTGTCTGTCTGTCTGTCTGTCTGTCTGTCTGTCTGTCTGTCTGTCTGTCTGTCTGTCTGTCTGTCTGTCTGTCTGTCTGTCTGTCTGTCTGTCTGTCTGTCTGTCTGTCTGTCTGTCTGTCTGTCTGTCTGTCTGTCTGTCTGTCTGTCTGTCTGTCTGTCTGTCTGTCTGTCTGTCTGTCTGTCTGTCTGTCTGTCTGTCTGTCTGTCTGTCTGTCTGTCTGTCTGTCTGTCTGTCTGTCTGTCTGTCTGTCTGTCTGTCTGTCTGTCTGTCTGTCTGTCTGTCTGTCTGTCTGTCTGTCTGTCTGTCTGTCTGTCTGTCTGTCTGTCTGTCTGTCTGTCTGTCTGTCTGTCTGTCTGTCTGTCTGTCTGTCTGTCTGTCTGTCTGTCTGTCTGTCTGTCTGTCTGTCTGTCTGTCTGTCTGTCTGTCTGTCTGTCTGTCTGTCTGTCTGTCTGTCTGTCTGTCTGTCTGTCTGTCTGTCTGTCTGTCTGTCTGTCTGTCTGTCTGTCTGTCTGTCTGTCTGTCTGTCTGTCTGTCTGTCTGTCTGTCTGTCTGTCTGTCTGTCTGTCTGTCTGTCTGTCTGTCTGTCTGTCTGTCTGTCTGTCTGTCTGTCTGTCTGTCTGTCTGTCTGTCTGTCTGTCTGTCTGTCTGTCTGTCTGTCTGTCTGTCTGTCTGTCTGTCTGTCTGTCTGTCTGTCTGTCTGTCTGTCTGTCTGTCTGTCTGTCTGTCTGTCTGTCTGTCTGTCTGTCTGTCTGTCTGTCTGTCTGTCTGTCTGTCTGTCTGTCTGTCTGTCTGTCTGTCTGTCTGTCTGTCTGTCTGTCTGTCTGTCTGTCTGTCTGTCTGTCTGTCTGTCTGTCTGTCTGTCTGTCTGTCTGTCTGTCTGTCTGTCTGTCTGTCTGTCTGTCTGTCTGTCTGTCTGTCTGTCTGTCTGTCTGTCTGTCTGTCTGTCTGTCTGTCTGTCTGTCTGTCTGTCTGTCTGTCTGTCTGTCTGTCTGTCTGTCTGTCTGTCTGTCTGTCTGTCTGTCTGTCTGTCTGTCTGTCTGTCTGTCTGTCTGTCTGTCTGTCTGTCTGTCTGTCTGTCTGTCTGTCTGTCTGTCTGTCTGTCTGTCTGTCTGTCTGTCTGTCTGTCTGTCTGTCTGTCTGTCTGTCTGTCTGTCTGTCTGTCTGTCTGTCTGTCTGTCCGGTGGCTGTCCGGCTGGTTCGCACGATAACTTTCGAAAGACGCAACCAAATGTTTTGAAATTTTGCACGAGTTAATATTTCCCCAAAACTACTTACGGTATTGCAAATGGGCTACATGGCCCCGCCCCTTCTGGTACCTCCCATACAAATACATCATTCCGCCCACTTTAGAAATCGAGTAATAATATCAAAATACCTTACGGGATCGTCCCCAAATTCTGTATTTAGTAAAGCAATAACAGGATAAAGTTTTGGAAAAAATGTTGAAAGCCTAGCCACGCCGCTTCTGGTACCTCCCATACAAACCTACCTTTCCGCCCACTATGGAGATGGAGATATAATATCAATAAATCAAACGTGATCGTACCAAAATTCTATTATTAGTAAAGCAATAACGGGATAAAGTTTTGGAGAAAAAAATTGGTAGTCTACCCACGCCCCATCTGGTACCTCCCATACACATCTGGTACCGCCCACTTTAGAAATCGATTAATATTATTAAAAGACCTAACGCGATTGTGCCCAAATTCTGTATTTGGTAAAGTTCAAGCAGGATAAAGTTTTGGAGAAAAAATCTGGAAGTCTAGACACGCCCCTTCTGGTACCTCCCATACAAATGTACCACTCCGCCCACTTTAGAAATAGGGTAATAATACCAATACACTAGACACGATCGTGCCCAAATTCTGTATTTTGTTATATTATAACAGGACAAAGTTTTGGAGAAAAAATTGGAAGTCTAGACACGCTCCTTATGGTACCTCCCATACAAATGTACCTTTCCGCCCACTTAAGGGATGTAGTAATAATATCAATACACCCAACGGAATCGTGCCCAAATTCTGTATTTAGTAAAGCTATAACAGGATAAAGTCATGGAGAATAAATCTGGAGCCTAAACACACCAATTCTCGTACATCCCATACAAATGAACCACTCCGCCTTCTTTCGAAATCGAGTAATAATATCAATAAAATAGAAAATTATTTGTTTTACTGAGGGTAAGGGTAAATGTAAGTCGGGTTGCCCGACTGAAACTTTCTAACTGGTTTTAATTACAAATCGATTATTTTCAATAACTCAAGACTTAAACAATATCTTATATTGGGTGATGGTATTTATCAGTCAGTTTAACTGACTGAAATTTCTGTACTGGTTTTAGATGGAAAAAGGAGGATCTGAAGAAGAGACAGGATGAGTGCACAGAGTTGTTCCGAAGTAGAGGGGAAGCCCGAAAATTCTACCAAAGAGTTAAGGCGACAATGCGTGGAAAAGGATTGCTCTTCTGCAAGGACAGCGATGGCCAGCAGAAATTTACTGGAAACGGACACCACTCCAAAACACCGCTCAAATCCATGACCATGGTATTAACTGTCCACCCCCGAGCTCAAGCAAGATACGTATGGCAATATCCCGCCATAAAAATAACAAAGCTGCTGGAGCCGATGGTCTCCCTGCTGAATTGTTTAAGGCAGGTGGGGAGGAGCTGATTAGGAGTATGCATCAGCTCATGAAGAACATCTGGCTAGAGACGAGCATGCCCGGGTATTGGAGTCTCAGTCTGTTATGTCCCATACACAAGAAATCTATGGTAAATCTATGACGGATCAAATATTCTCCTTACACAAAATACTGAAAAAACTCATATAAAGCAGACCGACGCCCACCACCTCTTTTTCGACTACAAAGCTGCCTTCGCCTCTCCAAAATGGAATAGGCTATATGAGGCCATGTCTGAGTGGTATTCCTGCAAAACTGAAAAAAAAATCAAATTTTGCGTACCTCGAATCTTCCGCCAACAAGAAAAATAATGTCCGAATAGTGCTCGACAATAAATGTTTTTACGGACTTCGGTAGCACTTTAGTAACACCACCTACCCGTTCTGTTGTATGCGTGGGTGCTTACGACAACGGACATACAAAACCTAGGAGTATTTGAGAGAAAAGTACTCCGAAAAATACATAGACCTATCTGTGTCGACGGGCTGGGACATGTTGCCAGGATAGATGTAAATCCTTCAACGAGAAAGGTGTTTGAAGTCGAACCTGAAGGACGAAGTAAAGAAAGAATACCCTAACTTCGTTGGAAGGACCAAGTGATTGGCGACGTGCCATCATCTATTAGGACTAACTGGAGAACGTGCGCAGAAGACCGAAGCTTGTGGAATTCTTTAATACTTTAGGCCTCACATTTATGAACCACATTCTTAAGTTGTTATGGGCCACTTAAGTAAGTAAGATGACGTTTTGATAATCATCAGTCATTATCATTAGTTTCTGCCGCTAATTCTCTTTTAGTATTCGAAGTGGTAATTTGTGTTTCGGAAGTGAGTTTCAGAGTCGTATAGGCGAACACTGTGGATTTTTCGATTATATAACTTAAAAAAAATACATAGTTTCCCTTTACTTCCCATTAATGAGGTATGGAATATCATCTCGCCTTGTTGAAAATTAACACGCTTTCTATTTTTAAATCCACAACTAACGGCACCAACTTCTTTATTGACGAATGGAAACTTCACTGATCGAGAAGCTTTTACTAGACATGGCGCTTAACTCGACACTATACTGCGAAGTTGCTGTCGACAACATCGAGGGGGCCGGCAATGATAGAAAAATGTAGATGACTAAAGCCAGGAATCGAATCATAGAGTTTTTGCTGATAATTCAGGTGATTCTGAACTTGTGGAGCGGAAGCGCGTTTAATGCAAAAAAAAATCCATTCAAATAGTTTTGATTTGATTCGGTAGCTGCGTAGGATAAAGGATAAAAACGGGTGAACCCTGACGACGGAGTCATCATTGCACTATCAACGGACGGATAAACATATTTTTTGCACAGAGTCAGTTGTAGACTTTCCTACAGCGCATACCAGTCAACAGCGTGACACTGAGTGAGGCAAAGGCTGCAGCTGGCATCCCTGCCAGAAAGCCAATACCTGATATTGTAGATTGCAGAGGATCCGGTAAAGCTAATCTCTTGGCTGATTCCAATTAAGGTACTAGTCCCGATGACGTTACGATGAAGTGGGACAATGTTAACATATTATTATAGCCGCAAACTCAATTAATGACTGCTGATGTATTCATTCATGGAGATAGAGGCAGGTCAAGACAACTTGATTTTCTGTACCCTAGGACAAAAGCACTTGTCGTTGTTATCTGGGTACGACCGTTGCATGACTATGGGTGGCCTGGGTTCGGGGCCTGTCACCGCCATCTACATTTATTTGATTCTAGATTTGCAGCGACATTTTCACGATAAAGTTATTGCCGACAAATTGGGTCATTCGGAATTAGTTTTGGCCTCCAAAGAACAAGGCTTTCCTCACCACCACTTAGGAGGTATGATCGACAGGCCTTAATAATAATAATTCGAACTACAACTACATCTGTCATGCGTAAAAGCAAAAATTTGGATTTGGATTTGTAATTGGAAAAGACTTAAACATCTTGTCTCGTGGTTCAATCCTTTTATTGATCAATTAGCCACAATCCGCATTTAGGTAAAATTTTTCCGACGCTGACGTATGGTTTTCGTTATGCTGACGTGTGGTCTTCGTTGATGATCTTGTGAAAACAAACTCTTATGGCAATAATTGCCAATAGTAAATTATCTTTAACCGAACTATGAAACAATAATCGTTTTTACATTAAGCTGATTTATGCTCAAGACCCAACGGATGATAATGACGGGATTGGTGATACATTACACGGATGTCTTTTCGATACACACTCTAGGTGCACTGGCCACGACATTAAAATTGTCATGGGAGATTTTAATGCAAAATTTAGAAGGGAAGGGAAGGACCAAGATTAGGTCCTTCGATCGGTAAACTAAGCATTACCAATAACACATCCGACAACGCGTTTATGATGGCTAGCTTCGCAACGGCAAGGAACCTGTTAGTGAGTGGAACATAAGCAGAATGATATCCACAAGACAATTTGTCCATCCCCCGATCAAAAAACCAAAATTAAATTGATTATGTGGTAGTCAAAATTCCATACGAATTGTTCTCGTTGTGCCAAACGGCGACCATAATTACAACAAAGAATCATTGGTTCGGATCATTATATGGTTGCAGCTAACTTGCGCACAAGAGATAGTCATTGCCTACTCCAACCAGCTCTCTCAACACCTACGACACAACTCCTCTACTTCTGACGTTCCTGGTACACAGTGACATCATATTGCACCAACGATACGATGAAGAATATCTCATAGCGTCTCAGGCATAGGATTTTGCTGCAGAGCAACGCTACACTATTGTAACTCGGGCTGTTAGGATAAGGCAAAAGGAGAGGTAAACAGGTGAACAAAATAAAACGATGAAATTATACAGGGATAGGGGTGAAGACCGCAAATGCTACCAGAAGGTAAAAGTAAATTGTAACGATACTGGGCTTTCTTCCTGCAAGGACAAGATGGAAATTTAGTAACCGATAAACGGAGTGCACTGCACATATGAAGGAAGCACTTCCATCAATTGATGTTTCTGGAAGGCAGCGTAAAGGTCTCACGTCATTTGTCGACAGCTAAGATTGCTAGCCACCAAGTTTAGAAGGTAATATCGCATAAAAATAGTAATGTAGCCGGTACCGACTGACTTCTGGTAGACCGCTTTAACTCCAGTGGCGATGAGCTGATACAGCATGCACCAGCTCCTAGACACGGCCAGAATTAGCAAATACATGCCCGATGATTAAAGCGGATTAGGTTCTGTGGTGTGTGTTATTTGTATCTTGAAGCCAATGCTATCCAACAAACTATAGGGTCTTATAAGTGTGGCTTTATACCATGTAAATTAAATACTGATCAGTTCAAAACATTAGAACGTATGCCTGATGTTTGGGACCTCTGCGTGCTATGTCCTGTACACAAGAGAGGAGACAAGACAATATGTGCCAACCACTGAGGAATAAGTTGTCCTTTCGTTGCTTACAAAATCCTATCGAGCGATTTGTGTGATAGTATAAAATCTAGAGTCGGCGAGATAATTGGACTTTAGACATGGTAAATCCACCATCGACGAGACATTCACACTACGCCAAGTCCTAGAAAAGACCCATGAAAGGCAGATCGACACCTACCATCTATTTGTCGATTACTAGGCCGCTTTTGACAGCCGCATACGTTCAAAGGTTTTTCAAGCCATGTCTGAGTTTGATATCTCTGTAAGACCAATACGACTTTGCAGTATTACCTTAACTGACCATCCTCATCCTCATCATCCTAAGTTAAAATAGGTACCAAAAGAGGTTCAGGCAGGGGGAGCGACTATCGTGCGATCTTTTTAACATTCAGTTGGAAAAGGTCATAAGAGACGCAAAGGTTAACTGAACTGGTGCAGTATATACCATACAACACTTGTTACTCGCTTATGCAGACGATATTGCCATTATGGGTGGGATATTGCCAGCGGTAACTGCAACTTTTGCTAACATCGAGAAAAAATATGCGAAAATAGGTCTGTCAGTACACGCAGATACAGAAGACTCTGGCAGAAAGTGGTAGTTGAAATCTATAACTATGAAGTAGTTTGTGTTTATATATTGTAAATAAATAAGTGAGCGAACAATTTGGTATGCACCTGCCTATAAGCGCAACTTTCCCTCGGCCAATGTTTTCTAAAACATTATTTTGGCAACAGCCAAAATATTTCCAATCACATGCAAATTGCTTTTGCATATTTTACTGTAACTTATTTCAATTACCATTAAATATTAAATTTAGTTTTTGTACAAAATTGCAACATATTGTGCAGACTAATGTATGCAAAGTCCTCATAATGAAATTCAACTAAATAATTCTCATGCAAAATTAAATACGTAGACATTTTCCCACGAATGTGGAACACAATTGGAAATAGGATTTGAAATGATGCGTCTAAATTAATTCAAACATGAAACCGAAATGTATTGAGTATAGCGAAAGGAAGCGTAAACCAACAAAAATTTTAAATTCAAACACAAGGTATAGAGAATTCAGTGATAAATGACAATCAACAAATTTATGCAAAATTATAGAATAGCTAAAAACTAAAAATAACTATCATTATACTAGAAGTAAGTCATATTACAAATAATATACTTTTGCTATAATATTCAAATTAATATCCTGAGTAATATATGCTAAATCTATTTCAGAGTTCCATACAATAGTAACGTTACAAACTGTGTGTAATATTTAATTTAGTTTTTTTTTCCAAAATTACTGAAAAATAAGCAAATGACGACTTAATATTATGCAACATAAATCATAATGAAATTCAAGAGATTTTCTTTCTGTCATAATTAAATAATTTAAAATGTCCGTACACAACGAATACAAATGAACATAAGAGATTTAAAAGCATCGTGACTGAATTAAGTTGAACTCTTGATAGGAATATTTTAACCACCGCAAAGATTAAACAAAAGGGCAAGGCATTACATTAAGATACTTAAAAAAATTGTGAATTTATTGACACAAAGCTCGACGGCTGCGTTGATATTTTACGATTTCTGGCAATCAATCACAAAAGTTTTAAGAGGAAATAACTGAAATTAAAATTTTGGGACATTTTAGTCAGTGAGTTGATCTAGGTGGAAGTACAAATGGGGATATCACTCTTAAGAATTAAAATACGAAAATAGTGTCGTCCGAGTATTGTGGGTGCTATAAACCTGCCGATAGTGCTCCTGAGCTCTTCCATATATTATTTACAGAATGCAAAAGGAAAGATATTTATTTGTATAGTGCCCTTGGTATAAACTCATAGTGGTAATGCCTTAGCCTTTATCCAAAATTTGATAACTCAAGAACAGGTAAAAATTGAAATTACTTTTCCCAGGCACAATTGTTTTTTTTTTTTGTAATAATTTTAGTTTTTAAGGAGTTTTTTTTAACATAATTCAACTATAACTTTTTATCATATTGGGTGCAGTTGGGTATGCAAAATGAAACTTGGATCTTAACGCGCAACTTTGTTTTGTGAAGTTTTTATCACTGCAGAGAGTGGTTGCTCGCAACCAAACGCAAAGGAAGCTTGACCGCGATAGCCAATGCCTACTCCAACCAATTCTTTAATTACTCCAAACAAACCCCCCTAGTTCTTATGTTCCCGACACATAGAGACAGCATACTGCGAATTTTATGACCACTGCCGCAACGACGCGACCACGCTCAGACAAAACCTGGTATGATGGTGAATGCAGTGAAATATCTGAGGAAATGGATGCTGCATACAAGGCAAAACTGCAGCCAATAGCAACACGTGAGGTGACTGAGAGTTATAATGGGAAGAGGAGGCAGATGAAACACCTGGTCAGGCAAAAATGGTATGTAAAAGAAAAGAGAGAGTGCCAGGATATCGAAGAGGTGACGCCTGAATGTTCTACCAAAAGATAAAAAGCTAAGTTTTTGGAACAGGGATCCCCACATGTAAGTACAAAGACATTCACGGACACTAGAAGAGTGCTGCAAATATGGAGGGAACACTTTCGATATATACTCGTTCCCGAACGCAACATAAGTGACGAAATAACGCCAAACGTAGACGATGGAATGGACTGTCTACCACCGAGCCAAAACGAGATCAGCAAGGCGATCACAAGGCTTAACAATATTAAACCTGCTTGAGCCGATGGACTGCCGGCAAAGCTTTTTAAAGCTGGCGGCGATGAGCTGGCAACATGCATGCACCAGCTCATAAACACGATTTGGCTCAAGAAATGAATGTCCGATGATTGGAATCTGAGTGTTCTATGTCATGTGATTAAGAAATGTGATTAAGACTATCACGGGATCAGCTTTTAACTCATCGCATACAAGGTCCTGTCTCGTGTGCTATGTGAAGGACTAAAGCCCATCGTGTCGAACCTAATTAGAACTAATCAGTGTGGCTTTAGACCTGCTAAATCCACGACCGACCAGATATTCACACTAAGACAAATCCTAGAGAATACTCAAGAAACCATCTAATCATCAACTATAAAGCTGCATTTGACAGTCGGACACGAAATAAATTGTTAGATGTTATGGCTGAGTTTGTATCCCCGCGAAGCTAATACGATTTTGCAGGATGACACTGACCGACGCTAACTCTTCAGTGAAAATTGCCAAAAATCTGACAGAGCAATTTTCTACCAAGCGAGACTATAGACAAGGCGATAGTCTGTCTCGCGATCTCTTTAACGTAATAAAGATGATCATGCGGAAGGCTGCAGTAAACAGGAACAGTTCCCTCTTTAACAAAAGTCACATGCAGCACGCGATGGTATAGAAATTATTAGCCGTGGATTGCGGGATGTTACTGCAGTCTTTTCGAGCATTGAAAGTGTGACCGGTGATAAATGAGGACAAAACTAAGTTATTTGCTTCAACGAACAAAGAGTCCACTTCTCTGGGACGCTGCGTGAAAGTTGGCGACTATAACTTTGAAGCGGTAGATGATTTTGTCTAGCTTGGCTCAGCCATAAACAAAAATAATAATGTCAGCCTGGAAATCAAGACACGAGTATTGATCGCAAACCGCTGCTTCTATGCGCTAAACAAGCGATTTAATGGCAAAGCGCCCTCTCGAAGAAAAAAGATCCAACTCTACACAGACTCTGTATCTATCTGTCTTGCTCTACAGCGCAGAATTCTTGGTAATGACACAAGAGGATCAATCTATTCTGGTATGTCTTCGAGAGAAAAATACTTCGCAAATTATTTGGACCTATCATCGTTAACGGCGAGTATCGTCGTCGAATGAACCACGAGCTGTATGAATTGTACAACCACGTAGACGTAGTCAAGCACGTTGAAATAGACACTTGGTGTGACATACTATCTATGGACCGCAAATACCGAAGCCCGTGGAATTCTTTTCTACGTGCGGCTACTGATAGATGAATTTTTGTTACCGCTGCCAATTAAGAAGAAGATACAAAGAAGGTGCCACTATCCGACTGGCGCATGTCCTCGAAAATACAAAGCTGTCATATCACCGCCATCCAGGATATGAGGACAAGGATAATCGCTGTCATGCGGAAAAGCACGAATTTTAATGTGGATTTGTAGTTGGCGAGATACTCAGACATCACGTCTCGAGTTTCAATCCTGTTAGTGATCAAGGCAAAATATATTTACATCACGCTGATTAGTACACATGCCCCGACGGAAGATTAAGACGATGAGATTAAAGATGCATTTTACGAGCGACTAGAGGAGACATACGACAAATGCAAAAATAGCAAGGAAAGATGTTCTTGGTAGTGGAACCAGATTTCAGCATAGAGATATCCACAAGACAAATTGGCTATTCCTCGATCAAGACACCAAAAGTCAAAGTGATCATGTAATAATTGATGGAAGTCATAGAAGTGGACGTAATCCGTGTTGCTAACATTGTCTCGGATCAGTGACTGGTTGCAACTAAGGTTCGCATAAGATTGTGCAGAGCAAAACGAGCTAGAAAGCAATCACAAAGAAACATGAACATCAGAAGGAAAGCTGGAATGTAAGCGTATTATGTCCTGTGCTGAAAAAAGGTGATCCAAGTGTGTGCTCCAACTTCCGAGGAATCGGCCTTGCACTCATCGCATATAAAGTCCTGTCGAGTGTGATATATGAAAAACTAAAGCCTGTGTTAACCCACCTGATCGGACATTATCAGTGCGGCCTTATACATGGTAGATCAGCAACTGACCCTAAAGCTGCATTCGATAGCCCGATATGGCAGAAATTAATCGAAGCCATGGCTGTGTTTGGTATGCCTACGAAGATGATACACCTTTGCCTAATGACGCTGACTGACACGAAGTCTCCAGTGTAGACTGGCAGGGATGCTACAAAGCCATTCTGTACTAGTCGAGGCCACAAACCAGGCGACAGTCTATGGCATGACCTCTTCAACAAAGTGATAGCTATTATAATAGGGAAAGCTGCAGTGAAAACGAGTGGCACTTATTCAACCACGTGCTACTTGCGTACGCTGATGACGTAGACATCAGCGGCTGAAACCTGCGTCTACAGCCTTCTCCGGTATACCGAAGGAATCAGCAAAAATGAGTCAAACAGTGAACGAGGATAAAACGAATTTTTTAGATTCAACAGACAAAGAATCTACTCGTCTGGGACGTTACGTGAACGTTAACAACTATAATTACGAAGTGGTACATAATTTTATCTTCTTATACTTTCCATCATTAAAACAAATAGCGTCAGCCTTGACTTCCGGAGAAGAATCCTGCTTGCGTAAAGATGCTATTACGGACTTTGTTAGCGATTTATTGACAGAGCCCTCTCTCAACGAACGAAAGTCCAGCTATACCAAATACTGGTTTTACCTGTCTTAATGTGTGGTTTAGTTTCCTGGCTTATGACAAGAGTGTGTGAATCGGTTCTGGCAGTATCTTCGAGAAATATACTGCTTAAAATATATGGGTCCTTCTTTGTTAACAGAGAGTATCGACTTCGTGTGACCTACTTTTAAGTGGTAAAACGCATGGATGATGAAACTGTACCAGCTTGAAAAGACTTCGACAATGAACTCAATGGACGGAGCAGAAGAGAACGACCAAAACTCCCTTGGAAAGACCAGGTTACTGAGAGTTTTGCAAAACTTGGTTTGACGAAATGGATAAGTGGCGCATTTCTAAATACGGCATATTATCACAATATGCGATTGCAAAGAAGTGCCAGCTAAGTAACTAATAAAGTGAATGTCAATAACTTGGTACGTTTACTAATACTGTCGGACAAATTGATCTTGACAAGGATCACTACATTCAAAAATAAAAATTGTTACCAAAATTTTTTAAAAAAACTTTTGGGTATGGAATTTATTATCGACTAGTTTTGTAAACGAGCTACCATAGCACTTCAACAAATATATTGGGTATATTTATGTTCTTTTGGATAAATATCATGACACAAAACTTACATTTTATGTAAGTCTCTGGAGGAACCAAACATCCGAATAAAGCAACCATCAAAATTTCCAAACACATTATTAAAATAAAGCAGAGCTCGCAAAATATGCTCAACCAAATTTTACTGCGCGGTCTGCTCACTTAAAAGACCGAAACAAATGAGACGGAATCGCTCAGTGTCTGAACAGCAACCATTTTTTCGTTTTGTTCGTGTTCTTGCTCTAAAGTTTCGGGTTGAACGTAAGACATGAATCGGTCTCTTACTGACCGCTCGATACGAACAGAACCTTCCGTCGCTCAGCTACTGAGAATCAGTAAGTGAGCAAATCCCTTAAGTGTCCGCACAAAAGGGATTTATTTTTATTGTTGCTTTGCATTATGTTGTTGCCTTAAAAATTTCGTCATATGCTTTAAACAGGAGAGAAGAAGAAAAGGGGAAGGGGGATCATTAGTGTGCAAATGTGTATGCGTACGTTTGCCTATCCACACGCGCAACACACATTCATGCTCAAAAGACCGTTTGGCGAGTTTTTACGAAGTAAAGGGTCTCGAGTAAACCCATGAGCCGATTTAGTGAACAGAAATGCTCGTCGGTTGAGCAAAGAGCAAGCCAAAGAAGAACGAAGTTTAAGGGTTTTTTCGCGACAGTTTCGCATCGTGTCAGTGGATGAGAGGTTTTTTTCTGACAACAAGAACAAGAGAGACCAATTATTGCGAGCTCTGAAATAAAGGCAAATGTATACAAGAAATATATAATGGTAGCTTGAAACGAATTCATTAAATCTAAATCTAAAATTTCCAAAGCAATACAAATATTTATTTAAAACAAATAAATCAAATCATATAAATAAAAACTAAACTTTGGTATAAACTTTAGTAATGCTTTCCTGCACTTTAGCCACCCAACCATGACTTGCCATGCAACACACCTACCTGACTCTCGGTAACGTTGACACCACGCTTCTCATATTTGCTGCTCTGCTTACGTGATAGCGTCGTGGAACCACCGCTGCCAACGGAACTATTCACGGATATTGGGGTACCCAATGCCTGATGGGTCTGTGTTGTGGTGGCTGGTTGCAACTGATGATGGTTATGGTGGAGATGATGATTGTTGTGCACATGATTGTTGTGGTGATGATGGTGATGGTGGTACATGCTATTGTGCAGACCCATACTGTTCTCTTGTTGGGCCAAATGATGGGAGAGACCACGCGAACTGCGCCACAAAGCGATAGCTATTTTACTGTAGAGAACCTGAAAAACAAAAATTATTGATATTTGAGATATTACGAAATTTACATGAATTAAGATTAATTCTATATTGCACGTATTGATTTATATTTTCGGGCGATTGGTAATAAAAAAAATTCATTTGAAGTCTCTTGGGTAAAGTAACTCTGCAAAACCTAACAGCAAAAACACTCATAACATACATTTTATATATATATTTGCTCTTCCAATATCTTGTTAACTTACCGTCATCACCAGCAATGGTATAACATACAACAGTACAAAATTGATCATATCCAATAACTTAGAATTAAACATTTTTCTATCCAGCACGCAAATTTCCTCCTCTTGTCCCGATTCGGTGTGGACATTTTTAATGGTCTTGCTAAAAACAAATTTTGGCGTTGAATAGACTGCGGATGTTATCCAGACAGTAAGGATGACCATCTGCAAGGATAAAAAAGAGTACAAGAGAAATAGTGATTGCAATAACTGTTGAATGTTAATTGATATTGAGTTTTGTGGTTTCATTAGAATCTGTATGTTACATCAACATTGAGTTTTCTGTCTTTACAAATATAGCTTTTTTTCATTTAACTCTTTAGTAAGTTGATGAAAACAAAAGCTGTGTGGATGGTGCACAATATTGTTGTGCTTATTTTTAGACACGTAATAAACGAGATAGTATTTCTGTTTGAGAGAACATAGAATGGTGGGTGTATAAGTTGACAGATGAAGATGATGAAAATTGACACCACTTTTTAAAATAACGTCTGTAATCTTAAATATAATCAAGGGATTTTAAAGTATTTTATTTAAATAAATAATAAGAGAAAATTACAAATAAGAAAAAAAAACATGCATCCGCAACGCCAGGAAATAACCATATAAAAAATCTTGTGCCACGGTGTTTGTAATAGCAATCCTCCGAAATGGCTTGACAAATCTTTATGAAATTTTGTATGTATAGGTGGTATGTATAGTTCGGTTGACCACGACAAACAATTGTATGTACAAATGGACCCGGTAGGTGGCGGTGGGGTGGATTTATATCAAAAGTTTGAACAAATGGATCAATTTAACTGAAATTCACAATGTGTGTTTGTTTGTTTTGGTATAAATTGCTTATCAATTTGTGTTATTGTATTTAATAATACACCAAATTGGCTAAACGATCAGAAAAGTTTTTGTGTTTGATATTAATAGCCACTTCAATTCAATGTTCGTTTGTAATCTTCTTATATATACAAATCTCATATTACGGTGTTTGTAATAGCAATCCTCCGAAACGGCTCGACCAATCTTCATGAAATTGTGTGTATAGTTGGCAGGTATGACAATAGGTACCATTGTATTTTCATACCTCTAAGTGGCGCTGGGGTGGATTTATGTAGAAAATTTGAATGGATGGACCAATATACCATAGATGTTAATTTGAGTAATTGTATCTAATGATACACCAAATTGGCTAAACGATCAGAAAATTTTCAATTTTCGTCTGTAGTCTTCTTCTAATATATAAAAATCTCGTGCCACGGTGTTTGTAATAGCAATCCTCCAAAACGGATTGACCAATCTTTATGAAATTTTCTATGTATAGTTGGTATGTATAGTTCGGTTGATCACGACAAACAATTATATGTACAAATGGACCCGGTAGGTGGCGTTGGGGTAGATTTATATCAAAAGTTTGAACAAATGGACCAATTTAACTGAAATTCAGAATGTATGTTTGCTTGATCATGAGAAAAAAGTTTTTGTATTTGTGGACCCAGTATGTGGCGCTGGGGTGGATTAATTTCGAAAATTTATATTGATTGTCTGATTTTACTCAAAACCCGTATGTTGAACAAATTTGTGTTGAACATATGGATCAATTTATCCGAAATTTAGTAAGTATATTTGTTTGATCATGAGAAAAAATTATATGTACAAATGGACCGATAGGTGGCGCTGGGGTAGATTAATACCGAAAGATTTACGTAATGAACCAATGTAAGTGAAATTAGGAATGTGGGTTTGTTTGATCATGAGAACATTTTTTTGACCCGGTAGGTGGCACAGAAGTGGTCTTGTTTCAATAATATAGAAAAGAACTCCTCCAAAAGGGTGCGGGGCGTGTACAGTTTTTTTTGCATTTTCCATATGGGAAAGATTAATGTGAAAGACTAAAGCCCATTCTGGCGAACCTGATTGGACCTTATCAGTGTGTCTTTAGACCTAGTAAATCCATGACTGACCAGATATTCACACTACTACAAATCCTGCAGAAGACCCAAGAAATACAGACCGATATCTATCATCTTTTCATCGATTACAAAGTTGCATTCGACAGTCCGATACAACAGAAATTGTTAGATGCTGTGGCTGAGTTTGGTATTCCCGCGAAGTTAATACGAATTTGCGGGACGGCACTGACTGACTCAAGGTGTTCAGTGAAAATTGGCAAAAATCTTACTGAGCCTTATTAAGCCAAGCGAGGCTTTAGACAAGGTGATAGTCTTTTTTGCGATCTCTTTGACATCGTTATGGAGACGATCATGCGGAAGGCTGCAGTAAACAGGAATGGTTCCATCTTTAACAAAAGTCACAAAGGGATGTTACTACGGCCTTTTCGAGCATTGAAAAGCAGAAGTGGGTCATAAATGAGGACAAATCCTAGTTATGTGTTTCAATGAACGAAGAGTCTACTCGTCTTGGTATGGACACATTCGGATCAATCTATTCTGGGAGTCTTCGACAGAAAAATACTTCGCAATATATTTGGACCCATAATCGTTAAAGGCGAGTCTCGCCGTCGTATAAACCACGTGCTGTATTAGTTGTACAAAAATATCGACGAAGTCAAGCGCATTGAAATAGACCGAATGCGATGGCTTGCACACGTTGCACAGTGTGAGATTTAGTCAATCTAGGATCTCAAAATTAATTATACCATCACCCGTAGGGATGAAGGT
The DNA here is from genome assembly GCA_964034835.1 of Muscina levida. Taxonomy (NCBI): domain Eukaryota; kingdom Metazoa; phylum Arthropoda; class Insecta; order Diptera; family Muscidae; genus Muscina; species Muscina levida. The sequence continues at coordinate 35,308,273 of OZ035881.1, read as the reverse complement.
ATATATCATTTGATACGACCCAAAAGTGTTACACATAGAAGAGTGACTTTAGACCCTAGGTTTCTTTGAACCAAATTCGATTCATGACTTTTTAAGTCGTTTGAGCCATGTCCGTCTGTCTGTCTGTCTGTCTGTCTGTCTGTCTGTCGGGTGGCTGTCCGGCTGGTTCGCACGATAACTTTCGAAAGATGCAACCAAATGTTTTGAAATTTTGCACGAGTTATTATTTTCTCAAAACTACTTACGGTATTGCAAATGGGCTACATGGCCCCGCCCCTTCTGGTACCTCCCATACAAATACATCATTCCGCCCACTTTAGAAATCGAGTAATAATATCAATACACCCTAAGGGATCGTCCCCAAATTCTGTATTTAATAAAGCTATAACAGGATAAAGTTTTGGAAAAAATTTTGAAAGCCTAGCCACGCCCCTTCTGTTACCTCCCATACAAATCTACCTTTCCGCCCACTATAGAGATGGAGAAATAATATCAATAAATTAAACGTGATCGTACCCAAATTCTATTTTGAGTAAAGCTATAACAAGATAAAGTTTTAGAGAAAAAAATTGGAAGTCTATTCACGCCCCATCTGGTACCTCCCATACACATCTGGTACCGCCCACTTTAGAAATCGATTAATATTATTAAAAGACCTAACGCGATCGTGCCCAAATTCTGTATTTGGTAAAGTTTAAGCAGGATATAGTTTTGGAGAAAAAATCTGGAAGTCTAGACACGCCCCTTCTGGTACCTCCCATACAAATGTACCACTCCGCCCACTTTAGAAATAGGGTAATAATATCAATACACTCGACACGATCGTGCCCAAATTCTGTATTTTGTTATATTATAACAGGACAAAGTTTTGGAGAAAAAATTGGAAGTCTAGACACGCGCCTTATGGTACCTCCCATACAAATGTACCTTTCCGCCCACTTTTGGGATGTAGTAATAATATCAGTACACCCAACGCAATCGTGCGCAAATGCTGTATTTAGTAAAGCTATAACAGGATAAAGTTATGGAGAATAAATCTGGAGCCTAAGCACACCCCTTCACGTACCTCCCACATAAATGTACCACTCCGCCCAATTTCGAAATCGAGTAATAATATCAATAAAATAGAAAATTATTTGTTTTACTGAGGGTAAAAGTAAGTGTAAATCGGGTTGCCCGACTAAAACTTTCTAACTGGTTTTAATTACAACTCGATTATTTTCAATAACTCAAGACTTAAACAATATATTATATTGGGTGATGGTATTTATCAGTCAGTTTAACTGACTGCAATTTCTGTACTGGTTTTTATATGAAGTTTTAGAGTTATCAACTTGAAATTTGGCACTATCGTTAAGGAGATTATAAGCTTCAATATGGTGAAAGATAACTAGTTCCAACTAGTGTCAAAAGGGACTAGTTCCGAACTATCCTCAAAAACACTAGTTGGGGACAATTTTTTTTTTACACATTTATATTCAATATTTCTTCTTTTTTTCTCTTCTAACCAAAACTTGTCAATATATTGATATAAGTACCCATATACAACCATTTCTATAAAATGCTTCAAGTTTCGAACTTAAGTTTTCGATGATTCTTTGCAAATGAGAAAAATAAAAAGTTAATGTTGTTTCAATGTTAAATTTATTGATATCTAAAACATTATAAAGAGGAAAAACTAAAAAATTCAACGAAAGTTCTTAAAAGAATGGAAAATATTCACAATAAGATAATAATCAAAAACCAAAATAAAGAAATTATATACAAATTATACAAATGTAAAAAGCGAAAAGTAGAAATAAAAAAAAATAAGGATTTTATACAAAAATAAAAATTTCAGAGAGCTGCAAGAAAAGTTTTTTATGCTAAATCATCAAATTCATCATTTAGATGGGTGTCAGACAAAAGTGCAATGACCTCAGAAGGTAAAGTAGAACGCTTGGTTTTTGGGGGCAAACGTAAACTTGCAATCAAAGGGTCTGACGTGATAAGCAACCTATGCAATAAATCTATGTTGGTGTCAACTCGGGACATTTTTCTTGTGAACAGTTCGCGATAATGTCTCGACTCTTTATTGCGTGCTTCTTGCGCTTCTTCAGAAAAGTTTCCTATGGGAAGAATGCATGAAGATATTAACTCTTTGCATTTCCGTTTTTGTGTACTCGAAGCACCTTTAGCAAACTCTATTTCTCGCTTTCCGCGGTGCGGTATTTGTTTTGAAGTTGATGGTGCGTGATCAAGAGCAAAATCAACAGAAGAATTTTTTTAACTTAGCCAAATAGCATTGTCATGCATAAATCTCGCTTTATCACGGTGAGATTTGCTCCATCGCGATTGAAATTGGAAGCAAAGCTTTTTTATACGATCTTTAATTTTGGTATCGTCAACATCTGGTCCAAAAATTGATATAACGTGCTTTTCGACCGCTTCTGTTTTTTCTATATTCACCTTGCTCAACCAATTCCAAAATAGCTCCTCTCGCGATATTTCACTCATACTAAAAAAAGGCAAAAAATGGGCAGGATTTTAATTTTTAAATTTGTTTTGGGCACATTAACCCTGCTATTATGTTGGGGTCATTTGATGACCCAAATCGAATTTAACGTTATCTTATTTCTTACTGGTATGATATTTTTGAAAGCTCTTACTGCTCAGTGCATAATTTTTTGAAATACATCGAATTTAATTAATTTCAAAAAAATTTTAGGCTTTGAAAATTTGTTATGGTTAGTGTACACACATATTATGTTGGGGTCATATTATGACCCATATATATTTAGTAAGGCTGATAATAAATATATTTTTGGACGACTGCATTAGAAGTTAATTTTTTTTTTAATTTTTTCTCCTGCGTTTGAACAGCGCTATTTTTGCGTTTGTCTTTCACTTGTAGAAAGATGTAGAAAGAGAGTCAAAGTTTAAATGCACATCAATTGATGACTCGTTCCGTGTGGAACACATCTTTGTTGTCAAGGAACTTACACTCATTTACAACAGTAAGTGGCAGCCTGGCGCCTGGCGAGGCCGGCAATAATCGTATTTTTACACAGACACGATCGACAATCCAAAAATACGCGAAGCTATTATTGATTCAAAGTAGTTCGCCTCTCGTCAGTCTATGCTTTATGCTTTATCAATATTTCTCGTGTATTAGCATTTGACGATAGGCAACGAAGAAGATCTGAACAAAGGGGAGATAAACTTGCTCCTATTCGTAATTTTTATGAGCAATGGACTCAAAATATGCAATTGCTTTACGTTTCAAACTCTAACATAACTGTTGACGAACAGCTCATTCCTTTCCGAGGCAGATGCCCCTCCAAAGTATACATGCCAAACAAACCTGGAAAATATGGCATGCAAGCATGGATAGCAGCGGATTCTGATACAGCGTTTTGTTTGCAGTTTCAAATATACTTGGGCAAAGAGGGAGACATTGCTGAACGGAACCAAGGCGAACGGGTTGTTCTTGAGTTAGTATCTTCATATTGTGGAAGAAATGTAACTACCGAAAATTTTTTTACGTGCCATAATCTTGCCCTAGAATTGCTAAAGCAAAAAATTACTTTTGTTGGAACAGTAAAAAAAAACAAACGTTTTTTGCCGATCCATGGAACAGCACAACAATTACGTAAGCTTCCAATTTACTCGACCTTTTTTCATGAAAAAGAAACTGTTGTTATGTATGTGCCAAAAAAATACAGAATGTTTTATTTGCTTAGCCCATTTCATCATAATAGCAATATTTTGGATAATCATCCAAAAAAATTCCTGAAATAATTGAATTCTACAACTCGACAAAAGGCGGAGTCGACACACTGGACCAAATGGTTCGAACATATTCATGTAAAAGAAAAACCAATCGGTGGCCAGTTGCTCTATTTTCTAAAATACTTGATATTTTAATGCATTTATAATGTGGACCAAAATAAATCATCAATGGCATGAAAATAAACTTCACAAACGGCGAATATTATTAGAGCAACTCGGCGAAGACTTAGCTAAAGATCACATTAAAAGGCGTAGTAGACATCTTCGCGCAGAAGCCTATGCATCATTAGTCAAAGAATTCGAGCAGAGGACAGTGCATCGCCACCCATACGTTCGCCTTCTCCAAAACGCCAATCCACCAGCAAACGTAAAAGGTGCAAATTTTGCCCGTCGAAAAAGGAAAAGCAAACCTTTACGGAGTGTATAATTTGCAAAAAACCTGTTTGTCCATCACACCGACACACAATTTCTACAACAACAACTTATTGTACTGATACCAAGCCTTAAACATTGTTTTTTTATTATATAAATAAAAATTTTCTCAATAAAAATATATGGGGGTCATAAAATGACCCTAACATAACGAGTGTGATTTTTTTCTAACATAGTAGCAGGGTTAACAAAGATTCTGCAGGCATTCCCATCACGGAACTCCGTGGGACTTGGAAGTTCTAGTCTATCAAAGATTTAAAAGCTTTAAAATTTGTTTTACCTTTTAGGTGGTTATAAAACAATTTTTTTAAAATACTTGAGTGCAAAAATAAATATTGTAGGGAGATATTCTCAAATAAAACTCGCAAGTTACAATTTTTGGTTTTATTCGGCTTTTCTCCTTTTGATTTCTAAATCTGTTGTTTAAGAATGACAAAAAGTTTAAGAATAACAAAACAATAACAAAATCAAGTAAAAGTGTGAACGTTCTGCTCTAAAACAATTGTGAACATTCGCTATCGCAAATAGAACACACTCAGTTTAATATTCCACACTAATACAAAACTAAGGGTTCACTATCGTTACCCCGAAGCAATTGCATTAATGTGTTTACCAAAGCCACTTTTCACACCAACCTGTTGTTTAAGAATGAGCTCTTCTGTCCAGTGCGTCTCCTTTTATACTCTTTGAAAATGCACTAAAAACCAATCAAAACAAACGTTCTAAAATGAAATAGCCGTTGACCAATCAGGACACAGCTTCTAAACAAATTGTGTGAGGATCACAACAAAAGAGCTTTTTCAACAACAGGGTGGGTATAGTGCTGTACAACATATGATTACATGTAACCATTGTATGGTTACTAAAACTTTATACATTAATGAGTTCAAATGGGTTTTAATAAAATAAACGTACAATGAATGTGATGTGAAATATGATTTAAATGATGAATAATATAAATAATATGATAAAAGGTAATAAAATATATACAAGGATATCGATCCGCTACAGACTCCCCCTTTGACGTGCAGGGCTCGCCCCGAGCTGTGCGTCAACATCTTCTGGTTCTCTTCTACAAGGCATCTTGAAAAAATGACATCAACTAAGCATCTTGAAAAACATCTACTAGGCATCTTGAAAAAATTACATCATCTAAGCATCTTGAAAACATCTACTAGGCATCTTGAAAAAATTACATCAACTAAGCATCTTGAAAACATCTTCAGTTAGGCATCTAGCTTGGTTAACTTCATCGGTCTGCCGCGCTTCTTAATTGGGTGAACAGGTATTGGTGTCTCATTGGCATTGGTACCCTTGTACAATGTTAAGGCCGAAACGTGGTAACTACCAAGAGGAATCTGGGAGTTATCAGGCGAAGCAACTTCGTATGTGGATGACCCAATTTTACGCAGAATAACGTACGGACCATCTCTTTTAGGTACAAACTTGGAAGTTATACCCTTTGGTGCGTTGCTTAAAACATGTGTGTTAACTAGTACCTTCATACCAGTCTCAAAATTAGGTTGCGGACGTCTATGTTTATCAACATAAGTTTTATTCTTGTCCTGAGTTTTGACTTCTGATTCTCTTGCGTCCTTTAAAATATTTATCATCGTTCGAAGGTATGATGATATTTCAGGAATAAAATTTTCCGATTCTACAACAGCTCTGATGTCATGTTGTACGTCATCTATAGTACGTAATTCTCGACCGTACGTCAAAAATGCTGCGGTATAACCCGTGGTGTTGCATCGTGCGGTATTCATTGAGAAACGAATGGCAGGTAAACACTGGTGCCAGTTCCCATGATGGTGTTGGACTATTATTGCCAATTGAGTTTTTAAGTCACGGTTCTTTCGCTCGACAGGATTCGCCTCGGGATGGTAGACAGGAGTAAATTGTTGCTGTATGCCAAGGCAGTATGTGACCTTCTGCATAATGGCTGACACGAATTGAACCCCATTGTCAGATTTAATTCTCCGAGGAACACCGAAACGAAGAAATACTTCCTCGATCAATAATTTAGCACACGCTTCTGCTGTGGCGTCTTTCAATACAAAAAGTTCAGTCCAGCGGCTGGCCACGTCTTCCACTATCAGGATCCATTTAAACCCCTCTTCAGTTTGTGGTAAAGGACCGAACAAGTCCACTGCTACAACTTCGATTCTTTGTCTGCTACTTGTTGTCTGCAAAAGACCTGCTGGCTTCATATTGCTCGCTTTAAATCGTTGACACTCAATGCAGCTTTTTACGTACTTTGAAATATCGCCACGCATTCCAGGCCAAAAATATCTGCTAGTTATACGTTGAATAGTTCGTTCTGCTCCATAGTGGCCAGCAGTGGTCTCATCATGATATGTCTTAAGGATATCAGGACGTTCTTGAATCGGAATAGCAAGTTGGGCGTCTTCGCTGTCATTGTTTCCGTAGCAGTACAATATTCCATCGTTGATGATATATCCTCTATTCAACCATTTTAAGGAATTTTCATCATTAGATTCCAGCGAAGTTATAACATCCTTTAGATATTCATCTTTCAGTTGGTCTGTTCGAATATCTCCGGCATTTTTGTTAGGCATATCGACAATAAACGCGTAAACGTAGTTTTCTTTATCCAAATGATCATCTACGGTGCATGGTGGTCTGGATAACATGTCTGCTATTGCATTTTTCTTGCCGGGTAAGTACTCGATTTTCAAATTATAATGTTGTATCTGGAGACCCCATCTCGCAAGCCTACCCGTGGGCGATTTAAGCGTTAACAGCCATTTTAGAGGTTGATGATCCGTCAGTAGCATTATTTCTCCACCTTCAATGTAACCTCTAAACTTATTACACGCCCACACGATAGCTAACGCTTCACGCTCGGTGGTGGAGTAATTTCTTTCCGCATTGCTTAATAGCCGACTCGCGTACTCTATTGGGTGTTCTTCTTGATCCTCCCCCTGGAGTAGAACTGCTCCCAAAGCATAAGCGCTAGCATCGGTTCTTATAGAGAATGGCCTCCCATCCACAGCTTGACTTAAAATTGGTGGCATGGTTAAAGCTTTTTTAAGCGCGTTGAATGCTGTCGTCTCCGATTCTCCCCACTTCCATGTCACAGACTTCTTCGTTAAATTTGTCAGTGGTCTGGCGATTTCGGCGTAGTGTTCGATGAACCTGCGATACCAAGAACAAGTCTGGATAAACGAAATTAATTCCTTTATATTTCTGGGCTCTTTGCGCTTAATTATTGCCTCAATTTTATCCGGGTTCACTGTAATTCCCTCCGGAGTGAGAACAAATCCTAGGAATACAACTCGTGAGCAGCAAAATCTACACTTAAGGATATTAAGTCGCAACTGGAACAATAACAAACGCTCAAATACAATTTGTAGATCCTCGAGATGTTGCTGGAATGTCTCGGAACAAATAATGATGTCATCCAAGTATGCCAATATCGTCACATTAGGTATGCCAGCCTTAAAGCGATTAATCAAACGCTGAAATGTTGCTGGAGCGTTTCTAAGCCCAAATGGCATTCGTTTGAATCGGAAAGTACCAAACGGCGTTATCAAACATGTTTTGTCCCGATCTTCCACAGCTACGCTTACTTGGTAATAACCACTTTCAAGGTCCAATGTCGTCATATATTTGGTGCTTTTTGCCGCATGCATTAAATCATCCATGCGGGGCAGTGGGTACCGGTCCGGAACAGTAACGGCGTTCAATTTCCGATAGTCGACGCATACGCGAACGGATCCATCTCGCTTAGGTACCATAACCACTGGTGATGCCCACGCGGATTCGCACTCCTCGATTATGTCGTTCTCAAGCAAAGCTTCTATTTCGATTTTCAGACCACGGACTTTCTCAAAAGACAACCGATATGGAGGTGAAAATATCGGCGGATGATCCCCGGTGTTTATTTTATGTTCTGCATACGGAGTAGGTTCACTGGATCTACCAAACAAGGAGCAATATTTTACCAAAACTTTGTCCAGCTGTAGCTTTTCACCCTCTGCGATGTTCTCCGCGTCAGAGCTTTTTAAAATTTCATAATCGAAAGCATACAATGGTACAAAGATTGGGTCGCCTTCTTGTTCTGACTGTCCTTCGTATGTAACACCAGCAAACAATTGTTGCTCGCGGCTTCTATCCGGAGTTGTCATGTCCGTTGGGACTGAATCCTTAAATATCGCCTGTATGGAATGAGGTGAATAGTCCGAAACATTCTTGTAGTCCGGGCCATAACTTTCGAGGTCTGAAGCATGATTGCTGCGGAATCGCTTAGGGGTAAACAAATTTGGTCCTTCTTCTCTTACAGCAACCCCGGTTGGATTTCGTTTCGACTGTGTTACCTTCATGGTCTCCAATAAATTTAAGTTCAACGGCCAGGAGTCAGCAAAATCAAAAACTTGTGTTGGGCAGTCCTCATAGTACCAGTATTTTTGACCCATATTGAGTACAATTCCTGCGCGTTCCATAAAATCGGTTCCAATAAGCGTGCGATTATTCTTGGCGTTAGGGAACACCAAAAAGTCTATGTCAAGAGATCTACCACCGATGGCTATTTGGCATGTCGTTTTTAAAAATTTTGTTCTGCTCGTGCTACCATCCGCAAGTGATGTATTACAGTCCACAGTTTCAAACTTGCAGCCTTTAAAATCCATTATCCGCTTGAGATTTGCCCCTGCAATGCTCGTTTTGGCACCAGTGTCAAAATACGCCTGACCTGGTACGGTAAACAATTTGACATTGACCGTAGGTATGTCACGGCCAACACACAAACCAAGAGAATTAAAACTTACGCTCATTGGTGCGCTTTCACTTCGACTCTTGCTGCACTTTGGACAATTACTTCGCACAACTCCCGGTGTATTGCATCCATAGCATGCGAACTTTGGTTTAGCTGGCGCTTCAATTTTTACCGGCACTTGCTTTGCGATGACGTCTTGCCTTTTGAAACACGTCTCCATAGTGTGACCCTTTTTACGGCAAAATGAACACCGTTTCACACTACCACTGGCAACAACTTCGACTTCAGTACCACGCTCCTTTATTAACTGCTCAGCCTCCCTGGCATCTGATAGCAAATCTTCAAACTTTTTTACTTTTCCACGGGAAATACGCTCGCGAATTTGTACATTCAACAGGCCGAATAGCATATCAATCTGGTCCGATTCGGATGGGCTATTAACCAGTTGAGAAAACAGGGCTCGTTTCTTGCGAATGAATGTGTCCGTCGGTTCGCCTTTAGATTGCTTCACTTCGTATACCTCAGCATACACTCTCCATGCAGGCTTTGGTGGGGAAAACGCCTCTCGTATCATTCGGACAACATCAGCAAAGGTTACAGCATTACCCTTCACTCCACGCCACCATTCTGCAGCATCTCCTTCCAACAGCATAGGCATGCCATTCACGGCACTCGTGTCGCTTATTTTCTCAACGATCTTATATGTCGAAATGGCCGCGATGAATTCCTCTACTTTTGATGGATTACGCTCTCCGTTAAAACGTGCAGTACAACCACTGAACGATCCACATCTCTCACTTGACTGATTGACCGACTGCAAAAGTCGTTCAAATTGTTCCGGGGAGAGGGACACCATTTTTGATTTACCAGCAATTCGTTTACTCCTACGTAAAAATCCAAATAATTCTGCCACGGTATCCAAAATCGACAAATATATTGCAGAATTACGTCACTATGTTTAGGCAGTGCACGGGTTCGCCATAGCTACACTTCAACCTTTTCCTTACGGGACGCTCGTCGAGCCACTATGTTGGGCGCCAATTATGTAGGGAGATATTCTCAAATAAAACTCGCAAGTTACAATTTTTGGTTTTATTCGGCTTTTCTCCTTTTGATTTCTAAATCTGTTGTTTAAGAATGACAAAAAGTTTAAGAATAACAAAATAACAAAACAATAACAAAATCAAGTAAAAGTGTGAACGTTCTGCTCTAAAACAATTGTGAACATTCGCTATCGCAAATAGAACACACTCAGTTTAATATTCCACACTAATACAAAACTAAGGGTTCACTATCGTTACCCCGAAGCAATTGCATTAATGTGTTTACCAAAGCCACTTTTCACACCAACCTGTTGTTTAAGAATGAGCTCTTCTGTCCAGTGCGTCTCCTTTTATACTCTTTGAAAATGCACTAAAAACCAATCAAAACAAACGTTCTAAAATGAAATAGCCGTTGACCAATCAGGACACAGCTTCTAAACAAATTGTGTGAGGATCACAACAAAAGAGCTTTTTCAACAACAGGGTGGGTATAGTGCTGTACAACATATGATTACATGTAACCATTGTATGGTTACTAAAACTTTATACATTAATGAGTTCAAATGGGTTTTAATAAAATAAACGTACAATGAATGTGATGTGAAATATGATTTAAATGATGAATAATATAAATAATATGATAAAAGGTAATAAAATATATACAAGGATATCGATCCGCTACAATATTGAATAAAACAAAAATTTTAAGTTTAAGTAATAACCTTCAATACAAAAAATATTTTAGGCCAAAAAAAACACTCACAACTTCGACCTGATCACTCAAACTTTTGTGATCAATGCAAGCTTGAAAATCAATTGTTGCAAGCTATGAAATTGCTCGTGTTTGATAGCTGTTATCACGCAAATAACATTTTTTTATTCTCTTTTGTGTTTGTTTTCGTAACAATTGGGGTTCCTTCTCACGTAAAAAAAAATATGAGCGAGTTACGAAAACATTTTTTTTTCAATTTCGAGATGCCAGATTGATTAAATTGTGATTAAATAGTGAATTGAACGTTTTATATTAGTTAACGACTTTATTAACACTTTTTACACTGTAACCCTTTTTACAGTTCTACTAAACGTCTGTAAACCTCTGGTCTTACGACCAAAAGTCCTTTCTCCAACGGTTTACGCTCGACAGACAGGAAAATATTACTATATAAGAAATTTCATTTAAAAATTGATTAATATCACTTACTCAAGACTTAAGCTGTATCATATATAGGGTAAGGGTATCTATCAGTCAGTTTACCTGATTGAAATTTCTGTACTGGTATTTTGATTTCAAATCCTTTTTGTTGTTTCTTATTCTGCAAGGATTTTTCTTCGATTATTTTACTGTAATACTGCTACCCCATAAACTTGCTACCTCTACCTAACTGACCTCAACAAAAACATTCTTTGCATACCTATCGCCTACCAGCCCGCCAATATTCATTTGCATCCTATTCTGCAAACTATTATACAAAACTTTGCAAAGCAAACAGAAAGTTTACAAACACAATGATGATATAATAAAATATAAACAAATGCATAAATGCCGACGACAATAACGATTATTAAAAGTTAAAAGTTTTTAAACAAAATCTTCTGCTAATGAAATTATTTTAAATATTATTTTTAAACTTTTTCATTTATTTTATATAGAATTCTGGTGGAAAAATTTGTTTTTAAATAAATTTCATACCAGGCACGCAGTTTTTTCGGAGCAGTAACAACAAGTTGTATGTTTGCTGCAAAGTTTAAAAAATTCTGATGTATGAAACATCAGGAAAATACATAGACACATAAATATACATGGTGGTGGCAGTCTATGAATGCTTATAAAATATATGTTATACATACCCGTTATACATAAACGCACATATATTTGTGGATTATATGTTTATATACACATATGTGTGGTGCTTTCCACAACATGACATAACCAGAGCACAAATATATTTTAACACAGAGGCGAGGTATGAATGTAAAAGTGAATATATTAACATATATTCAAGTAACATTTTAACAAATACACACAACAAATTGTATGTTCAGATATGTAAGTATGTGTAAGAGGGTGAACAACATTGTATCCTTTCACACAATAGCACTGAGAGTACAAATAAAGTTTTAAATTAATATACGGGGACTCACACACACACGCGCGCATACACAGCATGTGAAGTTTATTGTACCACCTCCTGTGACACTCTGAATAATTGTATTATTTAAAAATGACATCTTTTGCAATAAGTATCTTACTTAAGAGTATTAATATTCTTTTGAGAACAGTTTATCTTTCATAACATACGCAGGGGGGACTAAAGTTTTAAAGGTGTCAAATATTATGGTAATAAATGGATTGAATAGAGGGGAAAACGAATAATAAAGAATACGACGCAGAGAGGCATGTGTAAGGATAAACTAATTTATTGGTTACCAGCAAAAATGTAAAAATTATAAATAATGGAGAACCTCAGGTTCTGAGGAAAAGTGGTAATTAATTACAATAAATAATTAAATGACACACAATTTAGCGTCCATTTGTTCATGAAAAGGCTATTTATTAACATCGCTTCCGCTTTTTTAACTGCAAGTTGTTTTCTCTTAAAAAAAACTCAAATTTTTAGTGTACGCCCTTGATTGACGTAGATAGTGCCGGCAACATGCCATACATTTAGCTGTGACTTCGTATATTTTCGGGCATACATCCTGTCCAATGTATGCAGTTCATTAGTATTAACCTGCATAACGTTAATCTAATGCAGTTTTGCAATTGCACATTTATGTTCGATTCTTTTTTATGATGTGGACGTCACTGAAATACACTTCAGTGTTTAACAATTGGACATTTATGCTCGATTCTTATTTACGATGTTGACGTCACTGAAATACAAGTCACTGTTTGTAGTTGTTGCAATTCTTCAAGTGAATTACGGGTCCCAATTCATGACCCATATGTGCTATAAATAAACCCAGGTCAACGATGGAAAACAAGAAACGTGATTTAAATGCAATCATGACTATTACGATATCCAACGACATCGTTAACGCCTTTATTGTCGCCATTCAGAACACTCATTTCCAAACACTTCCCTTTATTTTATATATTTCCTTTCACTGATGAAGTGATTCTGTAAATCAAGTAATTGAGTAATAAATTCGTTGGGTTATGGTTAATAACAAATAACGGAAATATAATTGTGCCATCAGTTTATTCTGTGTTGTAATGAATAAATGATTAAAAATAAATTCGATAGTATTTATTATATAACAGAAATTAAAGCTTTGCCTTAAACCTTTGTGATGTGATAAGAACGACGTATAGAAAGGTAAATTGATAGAAGTTAATATCGAAAATAAATTCAAAACTAATTAGATAATTATTTTGGGCTACGAATATTGAGGATATTTATGATCATGAATATTTAATATTTTTTAACCCCCAAATAAGGAGAGTTTGCATGGTAGGTGGAAGTAGTTCTTGTCCGATTTTGCTTGTCTTAGAACCTCCACTTATAGGATAGTATATACCACCTACACGCAATAAATAGTTATGCTATGAAACTGGGTACTAGTTCGTAGATTGTGAAATCACTACTTACCAGGGGACCACCTGTACTTACTTTGCAAATACTACGCAATGCATTTCATCATTTCGTTTTTTTGTATGAAATGAATGTGAAATGGGTCCCCATGAAAAGGGCCCTTCATATGTACATATGCTTTCGTATGTACATATTTTTTTACTCGATGTTTGGGCGCTCGTTTACCGTAGGGTCCTGTAGAGAGTAGTGCGGTAGGTAGTTCAAGCATGGCCAATCGACACCTCCAGATTGCAGCCATGGCTAAAGCCAAGTTGCTGTGTACCCGATTACACTTACCCTTCTCCTTAGTTGGTAGCAGCAAAACAAATTCATCCATCAGAAGCCGCCCGTAGAAAATATTTTCACGAACTTCGGTCTTTTGCGCTCCGTAGATAAATCGTCGCACCTAGTTCAGATAACAGCTCTTTTACCTGGTCCATCGATCAAAGTTTTAGTCGCTCCTCCTGCGCTGTCCATCGAGTTAGTTGCCAAAAACTTTTCGAGCTGGAGAATTTTCTTCTGTTTGTACAACGACGACCCCTGATGGTTGGGCTAGCTACCTGCCTTCAGGTCATTTACTGGCTTTGAAAACACGAGAAAGGAAAAGTAACAAACGCAACCCCCCAAATCTTGACGACCCCCGCAAACGAAATAAGGAGCATGATTTAAGGATATGTACCTGGAACGTCCGGACTGTCTATAGAGAAGGTGCGACTATCCGACTGGCGGATGTCCTCAATAAATATAAGGATGACATCACCGAAGATAAGATGGACAGGACAAGGATGCTCGCGACGTTAAAATTGCGACATCTTTTACAGCACGAATTTGGATGTGAATTTGTAGTTGGCATGAGACTCAGAAATCTTGTCTCGCATCAATGCGAAATATAAAGACAACGTAAGATAAAGACGACGAGATTAAAGATGCATTTAACGAGCGCCTAGAGGAAACATACGACCTCTGCACTGGCCACGACATTAAAATTTTGCTGCAAAAATAGGAAGTGAAGATGAAATCCGATCTTGCTAATATTAGAATTAACCTCTGCTTCTGGACAGAAGCTCACATACCAAATTTCAGCCCGAAAGCTCTTAAACTACAGGGACATACAGACGGACACCCCCAAAAAGGGGGAGTTTGTATGGAAGGTGGGAGAAGTATTCGTCCGATATTGCTCATATTACAACGTAAGCTCCTATTATATGATTAAAGCTTGCATATCAAATTTTAGATCGATATTTCCTAACCTACGGCTGCAATCGCGGGTGCAGTTAGGCGGACACCTCAAAAAAGGTAGAGTTTGAATGGGAGGTGGTAGTAGTTTTTGACCGACATTGTTTATCTTAGAAAGTTGCCTCAGCTTAAAGATTGAATCTTGCGTACAAAATGACAGCGGACATACCTCTTAAAATACGGCTGCAATCGCATGGACAGACCCCAAAAAGGGAGAGCTTGTATGGGAGGTGAGAGTAGTTTTTGACCGATCGGTCTCATCTTAATACCCAACCTCCGCTTAGAGTATTTCAGCAATATTTAAGCTTGATTGCTCTTAAATTACTACCGTTATCTCGGGGACTGACATACGGACACCCCAAAAATAGGGATTTTATATGAGAGGTGCGAGTAGTTTTTTTTACCGATCGGTCTCATCTTACTACTCAACCTCCGTTTAGTGTAGAGAAGCTCACATACAAAATTTCAGCTTGATTGTCCTTTAACTACGGCTGTAATCGCAGGGACAGAGCTCAAAAAGGGGAGTTTGTATGGGAGGTGGGAGTAGTTTTTGACCGATCGGGCTCATCTGAGAACTTAACCTCCGCTTTTATGATAGAAGTTTGCATTCTAAAGTTCAGCTCAATATCTCTTAAACTGCGGCTGAAATCGCGGGGACAGACAGACAGACGGACGGACAGACGGTCACCTTTAAATCGACTCAATTTCGATGCTGATCATTTATATATATATATTGTCAAACCTACCACGCCTCCTTATGGGCGTTACAAATGGAAGAACAAAATTACTATACCCTTCACTCTGTTCATGCGCGTGGTGAAGGGTATAAAAAACGGTGCTCAGACGAACCATGGTACGATAAAGAATGTTTGTGAGGAAAAAATACTCCGTAAAATATTTAGGCCCATCATCGTTAACTTTAAGTATCGGCGTCGTATGAATCATGTGCTGTACACTGACATTGTCGTGGTCAGACGCATTATTGTGCAGCGGTAGCGTTGGCTAGGTCATGTTGTACGGATAGACGACATCAGCTCGAAAAGTCTTCGACATTGATCTCGATGGTCGGCGAAGAGGGCGACCAAAACTCCGTTGGAATGACCAGGTTATTGTGAACCTTGCAGAACTTGGTGGGACTTACTGGAGAAGAAGCGCAGAAGATCGAAGCTCTTATAATATGTTTATACATAATTATAAGTAAGTAAAAGCGGTTTACTATCAATTCCCGTCTACTGATTTACAGGCTGGCATTACTATTTTTGTCTAGGGCGGAGCTAAGGTAGACAAAATCACTACCACTTCAATCATCTTGTTGTCAACATTCATGCAGCATCCTAAACGAGTATACTCTTTGTTCGTTGAAACAAATAGCCAGGTTTGAAACTTATTATCACCTGACCCACGCTGAAAGGCTATAGTAACGTCCTTCAGTTTTCGGGCACTGATATTATCCTGAATTGCAGACAAAATCGAATCATCACTACGAATCCAAGTCGCTGATACGATCCTGAATTGCCGACAAAATCGAGTCGTCACTACGATCCTGAGTTGCTGATACGAACCTAGACTACGAACAGGCCGTAATCATTACGTTCCCGAACATCGAACAACTCCTTCCGGAGACATAATATACAAAAACCAAACCTTTCATTACAGCCACAGATCACATTCCAAGCGTATACTAAAGTTCCAGAGCACTTCAAATCATCCACGGTATAACTAACAGAACAGGCAATATCGTTATCGCTGTTTTCGTATCTTAATACTTTATCCGGTAGATTAAAATTTGAGTTATGAAAATCACCAATAAACAATTATGTTCTACTGCTCTAGTCAGAGTTAATCTAAAACTTAATTTCCCTCTACACCCCATGAATAAGGTATGGGATAGCTTCTTGCGTTGTTGGGAATTAACACGCTTTCTTATTTTAGATTCACAACTAATGGCACTTACTTGTTTATCGACGAATGCGAACGTCACTGTTTGAGAATCTTTTACTAGATATGCCGTTTGATTCGACATTATACTGCGAAGTAGCTGTAGACAACATCGAGGGGGCCGGCAATGAAAGAAAAATTTATATGACCGAAGGCGGGAGTCGAACCCGGGATCTCCCACATGGTAGTCGAATGTTCTTACCATCATGCCACGGCCGGTTTCAAAAGTTAATATAGGTACTGAGAGTTTGTTGTAAGGTCCTTATGGTGACAGGACTTAACTTAATGGACGAGAAAACCAAGTTAAATATTTCTTGCCAAAATATACGGTTTTTTGGGAAACTTTAATCGAGCGACTTAGTTTTTCCACTACAGAATCGGAGACTGTGCTTTGATTTTCTGAATAAAATTTCATAATTATTTTTCATTAAATCAATAATAAAATGTAATTTCACTTTACATGAAGTACGTAACATACTCAGTATGCCATATACAAATTGAATCGAGTATTTTGTCGAAAAAGTCACTGTAGCATGTCATCAATTTGCAGAACTGTTAAAACATATACTATTACAGATAAAAAACCGGAAAAACCGCCACAATCAAATGACACTATTGTAACGGACAAGTCCTTGTGAACGGTGATTACATACCCCAGAGCAAACACAAGATTATATATTGTCGTACTGCGTAATTTATGTATGATTTCATTACCATATCCCGTAAATTAAACAAACTGCATAGTCCATATGTGTGTCACATGCCACCTTTATGACAATAGCAAACACTGCGCCTCAAAAACCTTTAGTTTGTATACGCAGAGTCATCGTGTCGAAATAGTAAATACGTTCTCTCTTTAACCTTCCCCTCAACCAAAGTAAAATGTTTATTAAATGCACAACTTTACTGGTGAGAAACGTATATTTATGAACTCGGCCATAAATTTCAATCTCTATCGAAGCATTGAAATTAAATACGAGAATGGAAAGGAAACGACTGTAAATGAATTAATATGCAAATAACGAGGATACGAATTGCAGGGAGTTCAGTATTGAGCACAGAGAAAATACATGTTGCTTCATATGCAGGAAATTTATACATTTCACATATTTACTTTACACGCACTATGCACACAGTTGTGTAAAAAAGTGACCATCAATGGTGTAGTAGGAATGTTTTTTTTTTGTATGTTTTCAATGCCGGTTCAATACGGTTGCAATCGTTGATTTTTTCTGAGTTTACCTATACAATACATCATAATTCATACGTACCCTTAATCTGGCCGCTGTTAATATTTGCTTGCACGTTATCGGATGGACAATAGCAAAATATCTTTCCATGCAGATGACAACCAGAATGAATATGGATGCTGTGTAACTTAGCGAATGGACGAATTGGTACATGCGGCACAGGAATTCACCAAAGACCCAGCTGAAAAGATATGGAGCAAAATTTGAGGAGAAAATTACGATTTCATTAAAGTTTAAATTGTATATGTGTATGTCAGTTTTGTATATGTTGATGACCCCTTTTATAACTCTAATCTAGGAGTTCCACCTCGATCATAAAATCTGTCATATATTCTAAAGAAAACAATAGTCCAACTCAATTCTTTATTTATGTTAAAATAAGTAACAAAGTTTTGCATGTATACACAAATTCTTTAAATACGTATATACGTATTTGTTTGTAACTCGTACTAGTACTTACATTTGCCAACATGCATATGCGTTCTATTCATATGTTTAATTAACATTAATTATGCAATTTCCTTGAACATGTTCTATTTGTGTTTGCTTTTTGTGCCATTTTGTTCTTATGTCCCAAAATTCCAGTTGTGTGTGTAGAAACATTTCTTGTGTTGCCATTTTATTAACTTGTGTACATCTAATTTAAATATTACACCCCCGCTGGTATTTGCCTTTGAGAAGTTTATGATGTTGCTTTCTGTATATTTGACATTTGCAAAAACTGGTAGATACAGTGGTGTGCGATGAAATAGAGTCGCACCTAACCAAAATTCTCAAAGCAAGAAAAATTCACAAAAAAATATTTTTCTATGGAACTTTCAGTTATTTTTATTAAATTTCAATACTATTCTAACAAAATCGAATATCAGTGTGGAAGTTCAAAACTTTAAATGGCACAAACAAATAAAAATATTTGAAATTCCCAGGATTTGGCTGTGAACAAAAATAGAGTCAATGAATTTACCGACCTTAAAGTAAATAAATAAGTTATTTAAATTAAAAAAAAATGTTTGTTATATCTTACTTTACCTCAGTAGTTTGAAGAATAGCCATTATTTTTAACTACTGCTGTGCACCGATTTGGCATTGAATCCCCTAACTTTTGACAAGTCTGTATTGGAATATTCTTCCACGCAACTTCAATCATTGCCCATTGTTCGTCCTTATTGGATGGATTCTTTACTTTAAGAGCCATTTTTAACCCCCGCCACAAATTCACAACAGGATTTGGGTCTGGCGATTGTGCAGGCCATCTTAAAACTTAATTTTTTTTGTTTTCGGAATTAAGTTTAGCCAATTCCATGTGTGTTTCGGGTCGTTGTCTTGCTAAAACACCCAACGAAGTGGCATTTGCCATTCAGTCTAAGGCATCATGAAGCCATTCAAAATATTTCTGTAAAATGTAGCGTCAGATTTAACCTCAAACCGAAATACAGGCCCAGTACTATAGTACGAAAAGCTACCCCATATCAGTATGTTCTCACCACCAAGTTTCATGGTCATGATGGTGTGTTTGGGAAGATATTCGCTGTTGGGGACGATAATCGGTGTTGGGTGGTCTTTGTAATGGAAGCTCAATGCGATCAGAGTTAAAAAACTTCATTTTCGTTTCATCTGACCACAAAATATTCAGCCACTTGGTTACTGGCCAATCCGCAAGTTCTTCGGCGAACTCAACTCTTCTTTTTTCGTTTTGTTTATGGTAAAATAGATGCTAAATCTTACACAAATATTCTGAATGACATCATAATGTCTTATGCTGAATGGAAAATACCACTACGATGGGTGTATCACCAAGAAAACGACCCGAAACACACATGGAAAAAGGTTAACTTCAATTTCGAAATAACAAAGTTGGAGTTTTAAGATGGCCTGCACTATCGCCAGACTTAAATCCTATTAAGAATTTGTGGCGGGAGTTAAAAGTGACTTTTAAAGGAAAAAATCCATGTAATAAGAATGAACTATGGGCAATGATTGAAGATGCGTAGTAGAATATTCCAATTCAGACTTGTCAAAAGTTAGGGGATTCAATGCCAAATGGTTACACAGAAGTAATTAAAAATTATGGCTTTTCTACTAAGTACAGAGGTAAAGAAAGATATAACTTAACCATTTTTTAAATTAAAGTCACTTATTTATTTACTTTCAGGTCGATAAATTCTTTGACTCTATTTTTGTTCACAGCCAAATCCTGGGAATTTTAAATATTTTTATTTGTTTGTTCCATTTTAAGTTTTGAACTTCCACACTGATATTCGATTCTGTTAGATTTTTATTGAAATTTAATAAAAATAACTAAAAGTTCCATAGAAAAATATTTTTTTGTGAATTTTTCTTGCTTTAACAATTTTGGTTAGGTGCGACTCTATTTCATCGCACACCACTGTATGTGCGAATGAAATTTAAGAATATCAGAGAAATAAAACACAAAATATTATTTTTGTTTAATTTAGTACAAAAGAGAAGATTGTGAAGGAATTACGAATATTTTCAGCTAGTGATACAAGAGGTGATTAAATTACACAGTACAACATTTTTCAGTTCATTGATTTGGGACTCAATTCTGAGAACTGCACGTGAAAGTAGCCCCTAAAAGAAACAGTTCTGCATAATTCGTTTTGTCAAGTTACATGCCGTAATAATTTAATATCGATTTGAAGTTAGTAGGTTTCGTATAGAGGAATTTGTCACGTTTTAGGCTTTTTTGTTGGACATAACTCAAGAACCACTGTTCCGATTTAATTTAAACATTTTTATAAAAATTAAAAATTACAATTTCTTTATTCAGTTTATATAACGTTTCCCTACATAAGCAACTGTTTCACTTTCTCATTCGTCAAATGATTTTGAACTGGGTT
This sequence comes from Muscina levida, assembly GCA_964034835.1. NCBI lineage: Eukaryota > Metazoa > Arthropoda > Insecta > Diptera > Muscidae > Muscina > Muscina levida. The sequence goes on along the minus strand of OZ035881.1, from coordinate 35,287,429 downwards.
TATTTTGTAGCAGTTACAATAAAACTGTTGTAATCCGTGGCGTGTGATTTACGTGGAATATTATTTATGATAGTCATACGCCACCATATAGTATTTATGTTATGTCAAAAAAAAAGCCTAAAACGTGACAAATTCCCCTATACGATACTTACTAACTTCAAATCGATATTAAAATATTATGGCATGCCAGTTGACAAAACGAATGATGCAAAACTTCCTCTTTTTGGGGCTACTTTTACGTAATGTTCTCAGAATTGAGTCCCAAAATCATGTGTTGTACTGTGTTATATATCCATGGAATTATTTGCACCTTATCTACTTGCAACTTTCTACAACATTGTCTTTCTAGAACATTATATCGCGCTTTGTATGTCCTAGCAATGTCCAGCTGGAAACAAATGTTGCCGACATCACAAGCCTAAATCACAGCAACGATGTAGTCCGTTTCTGCCGTGCGTTAACACGCACCAAAGAGTAACTTTTCGTGGATATATTAATATCCCCAAAATCTCTTCAAATTCAATGTTTGGGAGGGCCACAGTAATATCCCGCAGACCTCGAACGCGATCAGCATGTAACATCTCATGACAGGCTGTTGCCCTCTCTGAAGCGTCGCTTGATAGAAAATTACTCTGTCAGATTTTCCCCCCTATCTGCGCTGAAGTCTTCGTGTCGATCAATGTGGTGCCGATCAACTTCGCAGGAATACCAAACTCAGCCATGATATCTTATATTTTCTGTCTTAATGAACTGTACAATGAAGCATTATAGGCATTAAAAAGAATGTACGTTTCGATTTGATTTTATTCTGCAGGGTTTATCGTAGTGGAAATATATGGTCGGTCGTGATCTTACCAGATATAAATCCACTCAGAATAGACTAAATCAGGTTCATTAAAAGCCTTGTTGGACCTCGACCGAACCTTTTGTTCTCTTCTTATTTGACAGCAGCAATGGTAATTCAACGATCAGTAGCCGCACTTAGAAAAGAATTCCAAGCACTTCGATCTTTAGGAATCCAAAGGTAGTTTGTCATACCAAGTTTAGATAACAGCTGGTCCATCCAACGAATATTAGGTCGAAGGTAAACACCATCGAAATATTTTGCGTAGTACATTTTTCTCGAAGAATCCACAATAGATTGACAGTAATAGATTGCTAGTGTCCTTACCCAGGATCATGAGCTATAGAACACGAAAAGTAGGTATTTTATAGAGTTGGATCTTTGTTTGTCGAGATGGAGCTTTGTCATCGAATCGCATGCTGAGCGCATAATAGCATCGGTTTGCGCTTAATATACCTCTCTTGATTTCCAGGCTGACATTATTTTTTTTACAAGGTATACAAAATCATCTACACTACAAAGTTATAGTCATTAACGTTCACGAAGCGTCCCAAATGAGTAGATGAGTAGCAAAGAGCTCGTGAAATAAATAACTTAATTTGGCCTTATTTGCCACCAGACCTATTCCCGCCGATTGATTCTAAATGCTCGAAAAGGCCGTAGTAACATTCCGCAGTCCACGACCAACGATATATATATCAACGTTTACGAAGCATCCCAAACGAGTAGATTTTTTGTTAATGAAATAAATAACTTAGTTTTGTCCTCATTTAACACCAGACCTATTTTCGCAGATTGATTCTTAATGCTCATTTGTCTATTTGTCTTGTCTATTTTTCGCAAATTGATTCTTAATGCTCGAAAAAGCCGCAGTAGCATTTATGTCATGTTCACAAAGTGTCCTAACGAGTAGATTCTTTGTTTATGAAGTAAATAACATGGTTTTGTTCTCACTTAACCCCAGACCTATTTCCGCCGATTGATTCTCAATGCACGAAAAAGCCGCAGTAACATCCCGCAGTCGGTGGTCAATAATATCTATGTCTACGTTCACGAAGCGTTCCAAATGAGTAGATTCTTTGTTCATGAAATGAGTGACTTGGTTTTCTTCTCATTTAACACCAGACCTATTTCCGTCGACTGATTCTCAATGCTCAAAAAGGAAGCAGTAACATTCCGCATCGGCATACGCCAACAGATTGTGTCTTTTGTTAAAGATGGTACCAGTCCTGTTTATTTCAGTTTCCGCATGATCATCCCCATTTCGATAATAAAGATATTGCCAGACATACTATCGCCTTGTCTGAAGCCTTACTTGGTAGAAAATGGTTTTGTCAGATTTCTACCTATTCTTACTGAGGATTTCGTGTCAGTCAGTGTCATCCCGCAATTTCTGTCGTATCAGACTGTCAAATGCAGCTTTGTAACCGATTTAGATCTTCGCCAGGATTTGTAGTAGTATAAATATCTGATCGGTTGTAGATTTAGCAGGTCTAAAGCTACACTAATAAGGCCCGGTCATGTTCACTAGGAGGGGTTTTAGTCTTTCACAATACACACTAGACAGGACATTGTATGTGATGGGTAAAAGGTTAATCCTGCGATTTCGATGTCGATGATTGGTATAACTTCGTCACATATGCTGAATTCGGGAACGCCCAGAGTACGCAAGGGTACCATCCATATTTGCAGTACACTATGCGTGTCCATATCCAGATTGCCATCTCCTTCCTTACAGGTGGGGATCCCTGTTGCACAACTTGTGTGTTGTTTTCTATCGGTAGAACTTTCGGGCTTCACCTCTCTGTTATTTTCGATATCCTGGCTCTCTCTTTTCTTCCATAGACGCTTTTTCCGTCTGAAGATACACTTAATCTCTATTCTCTTCTCGTCTGCAGTTTTGTACATACGGCATCCTTTCCCCAGACAATTCGCGACATTCATCATCGTACCAGGGTTTGTCTGAGCGTAATTTTTAAAGACACAGTACGGTCATTTCGGCAGTGGTCACAGAATTCACAATATGCTGCCACTCGGTGGCTATACCACCGAAATAGCCAATGCCTACTCCCACCAACTCTCTGAATTTTTTAAAACAAACCCCTCAAACTTAAAACAAACCCCCCTAGTTTAAAGTAATTGAGAGTGGTGGTATGTAGCTTTGTGATGTCTACCTTCCTTTGCGTTTGGCACTAGCACTACTATATCGCGTGCGTACCTTGGCTGCAAATGCGTACCTTGGTAGCTGAGTCAATGTTTGCACAGCGCATCACACGCATCGATTACCAAGTGATCAATCTGGTTTTTGTTTGTTGCTCAGGGGATATCTAGGTTCCTTAGTGGATATCAAAGCTGACCAGTCCGAATCCGCTACCGAATTTTTTGCTGTGTAGACAGAATTGTCCGACTGCTAAACCCATCCTATTATAGCATCTCCCCTTCCTATTATAGCATTTCCTCTATGCGTCTTTTTCGTCCTTTTTGTTTTGTCTTCTATCGGGGCGCTAACCAAATCAACGTGATGTAAATATATGTCGTATATGTGGTACTGATTGTGGTTATTGGTGAATTGCAGGATTAAACCACGAGACTAGATATCTAAATTTCTTGCCCACTATGAATCCACATCCATATTCGTATAGAAATGACCACATTATACATTGATCGTGTGCATTCCTGTCGTATCAATCGTATTTGCTGTATGGCAATGATGTCAGTCTTATATATGTCTTGGATAACCGATCCTAGTTTTCTGGGCTGCCAACGACATTAAGAGAGACATTGTGTTGAACTTCTGTTGTCAATTACAAAAGAAGCATCAATGGTGTTGAGTGATCTCTTGAACGTTGTGTGCTGCTTGCGGAACTACACAGAGATTTTCTAGTTATTGTTCAGTGAACAATGATTACAAAATCCCTCATCCACATTCTTCCGAACATAATCTCCGTAATATGATTATCATATCCAATTATTATTTTTTTGACTCTTTTAAAATATAATTTCTTTGCCTCATAATTTTTATAAGCAGTTAAAAATCTGTTTGTATGTTTATAGTTTGAACCTTGAGTAAAAAAAATGTTTGTTAGTACTCAGTATTTACCATACATTATCAGTTTTTACCACTGTCATTTCGTTTGGTCATTTATTTACCATGTCAATTGTATGTCTAATAACATTGAATCTACTTATTACGCATATGCTTATAACAAAAACTTAATTAGCAAATGTAGAACGTGCCAATAACTGAAAAATCCTCCTCTTTTACAACCTGAAACATAGGTTTTATAGCTGAAAATTCAACATCATGCAATCCACAAACATCGCATAAAAATATAATCTACCTTAATGTAAGCGAACACATTTCAGTACTTTGAAACCAATATTGCGATAACATACGTTATTTGCGCACACAAGAACCCTTAATTTAATTCATGTCGTGCAGCATTTATGGCATTACCACTAGGTGTTAGTAGGTGTAATTTGTTTAATATTCTCACTGTTGAAGGTAAACAAACATATATATATATTGAAAATGGAAATATTCTATTACACCTATTACGAGGGTATATTTGTTGAGTTAAGTACCAACAATTGCAAAATGGTTTACGTGACATTTGTATGTCACATTTATAATGTAATAGCGAGATATTATGGGTGTCATAGTAACTATAATTAAAATAGTTAGAAGAAATGAGCACGTAACTCTGAAACAGGGTAATGTATGTCATTGTGTTTGCTAAGCAACAAATCGAATGTGTATAATTTAATGAAATGTAGCAACTCCAGCTAAAGAGTTTTGAATATATATGATTCCAACTATTATGTATTTCTTATAAGATTTCCTTCGTCTTTGGTAGAATTCGTAAATCGCTGGTACCAAGAGTTCTGTTTCGCACGCCACACTCTCCAGGATGAATTTGGTGAACGTTGCCCAACTTCGGTCATTTTGCTGACTGACAAGCTTCAATAGAGAAAGAGATTAGTGATCGTTGGAAAAGTTAATAAATACAACCGCAGCAGCTTAAATGCAGTGTATAACATCGTCACAGGTGACGAATCACGGATCTATGCATATGAGCCCGAAACAAAACAGCAATCGACAGTAGGGTTCTTTAGACGTTTAAGACGAGCCCACTTCGTGGAAGAAGCACAACGAAGCAAATGATTGCTTTTTGTCGGTATAACCGAACATTTGGCAACAGTGCCTTTAGTAGGACGGTCACTTCTAAGTGGTATAACACCATCTGTTTGCTGTTCGAAGAAATAATGAAAAATAACAAGAGAAGTGGGTGCCGTTGGGGATGTACAGTGAATCTTGCACCTCAAGCCGACTAACAACCTCCTTCGTGGTGGCACCTGAGCAACGTTCTTTGTGATATTTTTATTATGAATAGCGGCAGATAGTGAGCGACGAACACCGATGGTTAGGCCCGCCTTCAGGTCCTTTACTGTCTATGAAAACACGAGAAAGAAAAAGAAACACACGGAACCCCCCAAACGTAATGAGGACCATGTTTTAAGGATATGCACCTGGAACGTCGGGACTATCTATAGAGAAAGTGCCACTATCCGACTGGCGGATGTTCTCGAAAAATATAAGGCTGACGTAAAATTTGCAACATCTGTTACAGCTGCCATGCGGAACAGCAGAAATTTGTATGTGGATTTGTAGTTGGCAAGAGACTCTTGCATCTTGTTTTGCGGTTCAATCCTGTTAGTGATGGAATAGCCACAATCACGCTTATTTGTGTTCGTGCCCCGACGTAAGATAAAGACGATGAGATTTAAGATGCATTTTACAAGCGCCTAGAGGAAATATACGACCGATGCCCTGGCCACGACGTTAAAATTGTTCTGGGAGACTTTAATGCAAAAATACGAAGGGAAGATGTTCTTTGTCAATCGATCGGTAAATTCAGCCTGCATACTGACATCGTCAGACACAAGTTTAGGCTGGTTAGCTTTGCAGCGGGAAGGAACATGGTAGTGAGTTTAAACAGATTCCAGCACAAAGATATCCCCAAGGCAACTTGGCTATCCCCGATCAAAACACCAAAAATCAAATTGATCATGTGGTAATAGATGGCAGGCATGCATGTAGTGTCATGGACGTGCGTGTGATCCGTGGTGCTAATATTGGCTCGGTTCATTACCTGGTTGCAGCCAAGGTGCGCATAAGATTAAGCTGAGCGAAAAACGCATGTATACAAACACAAAGAATGCTGGACATTGCGAAACTGCAAACCCCAGAGATAGCCACTGCCCACTCCAACCAGCTCTACCAACATCTACGACACAACGCCTCTACTTCTGACGTTCCCGATACACAGTGGCAGCATATTGCGCATTCCATTACAACAGCCGCAACAACCGTTCTAGGATATGAAAAACGGCGCTCAGACGAATCTTGGTACGATGAAGAATGTCGCATAGCGTTTGAGGAACAGGATGCCGCGTATAGGGCAACGATGCAGCCAATTGTAACCCGTGCTGTTAGGGAACGGCAAAAGGAGACAGTAAAACAGGCGAGAAAGCTATTTAAGCGAAAAAAACGTCAAATGAAAGAACGGGAGAACGAGAATATGAAGCGATACAGGGATAGAGGTGAGGCCCGAAAATTTAATCAGAAAGTAAAAACAAAAAGCAACGGTAATGGGCTCCCCTCCTGTAAGAACAAGGATGGAAATCTGGTTACGAATACGCAGCGTGTGCTGCATATATGGAGAGAACACTTGCAGCAACTGCTGGTTTCGGAAGGCAGCGCACGTAAAGGTATCACACCAATTGTCGACGACGGCTTAGATTGCCCACCACCAAGTCAAGCCGAGGTAAGAAGAGCAATATCACAGCTGAATAATAATAAAGCAGACGGTGCAGACGGCCTTCCGGCAGAGCTCTTCAAATCCGGTGGCGAGGGGCTGATAAAGAGCATGCACCAGCTCCTACGCATGGTTTGGTTTAAAGAGTGCATGCCCGACGATTGGCATTTATGCGTATTATGTCCTGTGCTGAAAAATGGTGATCCAAGTGTATGCTCCAACTACCGCGGGATTCGCCTTTTACCAGTGTTATCCAACCTGATCGGGCCTTATCAGTGTGGCTTTAGACCTGGTAAATCAACAACTAACTAGATATTCACACATGGGAAAATCCTGGAAAAGCCCCAAGAGTAACAGATCGGCACGTTCCATTTTTCGTCGACTATAAAGCTGCCTTCGACAGCCCGGTACGGCAGAAATTACTCGAAGCCATGGCTGAGTTTGGTATTCCAGCGAAGCTGACATGCCTTTTCGGAATGACGCTGACTGACATGAAGTCTTCAGTGAAGATTGGCAGAGATATTACGAAGCCATTCTATACCAGACGAGGCCTAAAACAAGGCGACGGCCTATCGTGTGACCTCTTCAACATAGTGATGGAGGTGAAAATGAGGCAAGCTGCAGTAAATACGAGCGGCACGATATTTAACAAAAGACACATGCTACTCGCGTACGATGATGACGTCGGTCGAAAACTGTGGGATGTGACTGCAGCCTTCTCAGGCATGCAGAAGGAATCAGCGCAAATGGATCTAATGGTGAAAGAGGATAAAACGAAGTAATAAGTTTCAACGAACATAGAATCTTCTCGATTAGCAAATTGCGTGAACGTTGACAACTATAATTTTGAGGTGGTAGATAATAAACAAATAATGACAGCCTCGAAATCCGGAGAAGAATCCCGCTTGCTAATAAATGCTACTACGGACTAAGCAAGTGGTTGAATGACAGAGCCTTCTGTCGACGAATAAAAATCCAACTATACCGGATACTGGTTCCACCTGTCTTGATGTATGTATCACAATCCGGGCTTATGACATAAGCGGATGAATCTGTTCTGCCAGTATTCGAGAAAAAAATACTCCATCAAATATATGGGCACATCATCGTTAACGGAGAGTATCGATGTCGTATGAATCATAAGCTGTACGAGCTGTACACCGACATTGACGTGGTAAGACGTATTATGGTGCTGCGGTTGCGTTGGCTAGGTCATGTTGTACACATGGACGGAAATGCTTCAGCTCGAAAAGTCTACGACAATGAACTCAACGTACGGCGCTGAAGAAGGCGACCAAAACTCAGTTGGAAAGACCTGCTGACTGCGAACCTTGCAGAACTTGGTGTGACTAACTGGAGAGAAGGCGCTGAAAATCGAAACGCTTTTAATATTTTTCTGCGTGGTTTTTTTCTCTCTTTTTATTGCCAGCTAAGTAAGTTAGTAACAAGTAAAGACAAATCATTTTACATCAATCAGCATGTCGAATTTAAGGGTCTTTCACCGTACAGCCTTATTTGGCACCCAATGACTTATTTTTAATTTCAAATCTCAAGAAAAAACAGCGTGGTCAAACTTTTTCACCGACCGAATCAGCTTTTGAAATGTTCAAAACCATGTTTTGGAGGTGTCTTTTTCTGAGTGAAAAAGGTACTTCGAAAATTGGTTTGAACGCACGCAAAAAGTAAACCATTTCCAATGATAAATGTTTGTTTTTTTTATCGTTGGGTTCAAAATATAAAAAGCCTCGTGTTGTCTCTTGACCCTATTATTTGATGTTGACAACATCTGATATTCGAACTTTTCTTTAAACTATAGGTCCCGTTGTGTAAGTCTAAGCTAAGAAGACCAATTTCTTATTCAATGGATATAAGGGAAAAATAAGTTTCTACCATTCATCTCCTAAAATTTCATATCATTTTAAATCATGTCATATATATATATTGTCAACACAACAATGCACTTTGATATCATTATTAGCATTATTATATCTGATGATATTTTGAAAGCAACCTGTCGATACTCTCACATTTACACAATCTGCAAAAAAAATTTCCTTTCTTAAATTGTTTACATTTTTATCCATATTGTGTACACTCTATAACATATTTATTACCTGTCAATTCCTAACAGCGAATCAATTTCGTTCATTCTGTTTTGCTTTCATTGTTATAAGTTGTTATCATATTTCAATATATTGTGTTGTTGTTTTCGTTTTTTGCACTTACCTGTCTATTAGATATATTGACAGATTTTGCATGACACAAAATAGTCCAACACAGAAATCAGCCAACGCTAAATTGGCTAAAAAGAAATTGGTGATAGAGCGTAGACGGCGTGACAATGTTACCACTAATATAACCAGCAAATTGCCTGAAAATAGAAATAAACAAAGGTAATATTAGATAAAAAGTAACATATATTCATGAAAAGGTAAAAATATACAGTCAGACTTTTTATATGTAATTTATTTGGTGGCTCAGTGTATGGCAATAAAATGTCAGATATGTTACTTCTGCAGTATTGTAATTATAATCTGGATTGTAGGTATAGTCAATGTAAGAACCTGTTTTCGATCCGGGTTTTGAAAAGAAGTATCGTAGACATAACCTACTATGATAATAATGACAATAACCTATACTTTAGTGATAACATATACGGACGGATCAAAATTGCGAGAAAGAGCCTCTGGAATCTTTTCGGAGCAGTTGAAATTTCAACTATAGATAGCGAGACATTTGACGGTTACACTCATATGGGGTCCAGTACATGTGGACATATATAATGAGATGACGCACTAGCTTATGCCATAGACAAGCAGCAGAGTGGTGGGCGTCAAAAAATTAAAACTTATGAAATACTGTTGGAATAACCACGCAATGAGTGGCATTTCTAAGCGGCTTTATGTAGTTTGTCTTATTGCAGAACATGCAAATTTAGAAATTTTGATTTGTCATCGGTTTGTCGAACAGTTGCCATATCTGTAATATCCAGTCACTGGCCCGCTGGCAAACACGCGAAGATGTTTAAACTTCCATACAACGATTTTTGTGAAAGCTGCAACGATGAGAAGACCACAGAGCATCTTCTATGCCACTGCCCTGCTTTTGGCGACCTAAGGTAGACGATCATCCACCTTTATATCGGGCAAAGAATAGGCTTCAGAGCGATGTTGACCCTGTAAGTAGGATTTTTTGGCGTGAAAATTAAAATGGTATCACAACGGGACCTATATATGGACCCAAGTAAGCTATACTGAAGGCGGCTGCCAAATTAACTTAACCTAAGTATTGTCGTTAGGCAGGTCATAGAATATGAAAAATGCCGATAGAGTGTGTCGAGAACATTACCCAAGAGACTTTGTAGTCAACACTGTTCTTAAGACACAATGTGCAAATTAATGCACTTGTCGTCAAAACACTTCCTCTACGACAAGCTGAGCAACAAAATATTAATGTTGTCGTGCCTCAAACTTAATCAAAAAGATCTAAGGAAATACAAATCGTTGCTATGATAATGGGAACATAAAAAGTCAAAGTAACGAGAAAATAACGACATAAAATTAACGAGTTCGCTTATAAATGGTTGTGAGTGGAACCAAATTACCGCATAAAGTATCCACAAGGAAACCTGGATATTTTCCGATCGAAATACAAGAACTCAGATTGATCACGTGGTAATTGTTGGAAGGAAGGTGGTAAGTATGGATTGACATAGATGCCAATGCATACTCCAACCAACAATCTCAATTACTTTAAACAAACCCCCCTAGTTCTGAAGTTCCAAACATACATTGGCAGCTTATTCCGAATTCTATGACCAGTACGACCGTACTGGGTTTTGAAAAACCATCTGAAGGTACCTGAAGGTTAAAATCAATGGTTTTGGAACCCGTAAGGACAGAGATGGAAATCTGGTCACGGACACTCAGAGTGTGCTGCAAATATGGAGGGAACACTTTCGATCTCTTCTCGTTCCCTAATGCAGCATAAGTGACGAAAAAAGACTAGTATTGATCGCAAACAGCTGCTACTATGCGCTAAGCAAGCGATCAAAGATCCAACTCTACCAGACTCTACCTGAATTGCTCTACACACAACCGGATCAATCTATACTGGGAGTTTTCCAGAGAAAAATACTTCGCTAAATATTTGGAACCATCATCGTTAACTGCCAGTATCGTCGTCGAAGCTGTACAACGATATCGACGTAGTCAAGCGCTTTGAAATAGACCGAATGCGCTGGCTTGGACATGTTGTACGAATGGCTGCCGTTTCATACAAAGAGCGGCCAAAAATAGAAGGAGTTATCATAGGTGAATAATATTTGGCACATCTCACAGTCTCTTTAAATGACACCAATTTCTAAAATTTTGTTAAAATCTGTGAACGGATTCAAGGTCCTCTCTTACATCCTGAAAATTTAAATTTCATAATAGCCACACCAAATTCGACATATCCATTGATTCCATCAATATATGACTAAATCTAAAATTCGGTCAATGCTGGACAACGAATTCAAGGACCTCTCTTAGATCCTGAAAATTAAAATTTCATAATAGACATACCAAAGTTGGCATATCCATTGATTCCATCAATCTATGACTAAATCTACAATTTGGTCAATGTCGAAAAAAGGATTCATGGACCTCTCCTATATCCTGAAAATTTAAATTTCATAGTAGGCATACCAAAGTCGGCATTTCCATTGATTCCATCAATCTATGACTAAATCTACAGTTTGGTCAATGCCGGACAACGGATTCAAGGACCTCTCTTATATCCTGAAAATTTAAATTTCATAGTAGGCATACCAAAGTCGGCAAATCCATTGATTCCATCAATCTATGACTAAATCTACAGTTTGGTCAATGCCGGACAAAGGATTTAAGGACCTCTCTTAGAGTACATAATCAAAAAAAAAAAAGACACCGAAAACGGTGAGGCAGCTTTGTTCTATTGAAGATAACCCAACAGGCCTCAAATTTCCGCAGCAGAAATTTACATCATATAATCTGTAATTATTGGTTAACATTTTACAACAAATTTGGTTGTTAACTTCGATCGACTTCGCAACTAAAACTCTAAGTGAAATTTAAGTCTACATACGAGATAGTACTGAAATAGGCACATATAATAAATTAATTTAATAAAATAGACACAACATGCTGAGAAGTTTTTAATTCTTTTAGATAATAGTTAATACATTTCTTTACAATATTTAATTCTTCCATTGTTTATGCAATCTTTTTTAAAGTGGTTTTTATGTTTTATTTTGGACCTTCACTTGGCAGTAACTCACGCTGCGAAACAAAATTATTTTCGAGGTCTGCTTTTTGCAGCTATTCTTAAAGAGCACAGGTGGAATAAAGCAAAAACAAAAGTAATTTGAAAGAGCAACATCTGCTGTGAGATAGTGTTGCCATAGTTTTACCCAGAATTTTGACTTAATTTTTTTATTTTTGGCCAATGGGGACGACCACTGTGCGATCCTAGTTTTACCGGTCTGTCTATGGCACAAAGAGAGCCGCTGTGTTTGAGCTATTATCCATTGGACGTTGTGAGATGATTTGTGACCTCCTATATTAGAAAATCGCCCTGCGATCTTACTAGCGATGGATCGACATCTAAATTCATTTTTTCTACATGCCAGCTGTAAAAGATGTCACGGTTCTTTCATCGTGTGCATCTACTTTTACATACATAGCTCAACTATACCCAGGAAAATTTTTCAGAACTTGTTGCGAATGGTATTGATACTAGAATCGTTTCTTTTTTAATCGACATTCTATTCTGTTTCTGGTTCCTTATAACCGATTATGTTCAACATGTTGCACCATAGATTCCGTAGAACAGAAAATGATTATTCGTATTCGAAATAAGTATTTTTTAGAGGGTATTTATTAAGAAAAACTCAAAAATCTGAGTTAAAATATATTTCGAACTAGCACCCAATTGAAAACCAATAAAATTTCAAAAAATAGCACTTGTAATTCAGTTGTGTAGCAATTCATTTCATAACAGGTTCCAGGAGAACATGTTGGTTTTGGGACAATTTCAAACAAAAATAATATATTGTGCAACCGAAAGTGGAACTTGTTACTTATCAGTAAACCCAGGAAAATTTTTCAGAACTTGTTGCGAATGGTATTGATACTAGAATCGTTTCTTTTTTAATCGACTTTCTATTCTGTTTCTGGTTCTATATAACCGATTATGTACAACATGTTGCACCACAGATTCCGTAGAATAGAAAATGAATATTCGTATTCGAAATAAGTATTTTTTAGAGGGTATTTATTAAGAAAAACTCAAAAATCTGAGTTAAAATGTATTTCGAACTAACACCCAATTGAAAATCAATGAAATTTCAAAAATCAGAATATGTAATTCAGTTATGTAGCAATTCATTTCATAACAGGTTCCATGAGAACATGTTGGTTTTGGGACAATTTCAAACAAAAATAATATATTGTGCAACCGAAAGTGGAACTTGTTACTTGTCAGTAAAAGCTGTTCTGTAATTGTTTCTTTGCAACAAAATATTTTGCTGGGAAAGCTGTTCTGTAATTGTTTCTTAGCAACAAAATATTTTGCTGGGTAGTAAGAAACTATAGTATATGTTATATCTTTAAAGTTTTTTAATCTCAAAAACATTAGAGAATTATGTGCTAGTTCGTAAGATTTTTTACTTTAAACTTTACAGCAGTGTTATGCATCCCATAGCCTCGCGAGGCCGGCAGTAATCTTTTTTTCACACATATACGATCTGCAATTCACTCGTTGTCGAAAGTTTTGTTTGATTCAAAACAGTTAATCAAGTAACAGTTACAAGTACAGACAGAGAAGCAATGTACAGCAATTGTTGTGATGTTGCATCCCCAATAATGGAATCGTCTAGAGCTACATTTTCACCGTGTACAAGTCGACTACGCTGATGCTTTATTTTAATATAATTGTGTGTGTGCGTTCGATTATGTCTATCAGTGCTCTACAAACATAATTTGAGCCTCAAGATTACTACAACTTTCTCTTAAACAAAACAAATTAAATTAAAATAAACTCACACAATTCACATTTCTGGCAAATGTGAATCACTCACATTGCCCTTTTTAGATTTTATTTTCTGTTTATAAACAATCGGCTTTCAAATGTTTCTTGCACTGACTTATAAGTCTCTTAGGTAACGTACTTATGAATATATGTATGTATGTAAGTAAAAAAAAACATTTCTCTCTCTTTTTGTTTTGATTTCAAAAAACAATATTTTGTTTTTACAAACCTATTTAACGGTCGTCATTAAAATTTAGCTTTTTGACAACTGATTCTTTTGGCAATATACATAAGTCGATTCAGAGTGAAAAACGCCAACTTTTTGTTCTGCTTTTAATCGGGTATTTTTTTTCCTACTGCTTTGTGCCGACATTTTAATACATTTGTTGTCCTTTGTCTTTTGCCTTTTGTTACCAACACACACAGAGAGAAATGTTGGGCTGTGTGAATTGAAACCAAAACAAAGGAAACAAATGAAAATTTAAAAAACGTGTGTAACGTGAAAACGCGACATTAAGGTGAACAAGTACTCGCTATTTGCATTTTCACATAATACCAAGGAGCGAAGTTTCCATACCCAACTCAAGTGTTGTAAATGTGCATGTCAGACTTACACCGATATTATGGTACAGTAAAAAAAAAAACAATACATTTCCAACATAACTGCAGGAAAGGACATAAAAATTGTTTTCTTTGAATCCCCCTAATATTACATACTAAACATACATACATACTTCTTATGTAGTACGAAGTGTGCGGAATACCCCCTCGAGTGGTGCTCGCTCGCGCATATGTTTCATGATAGACAGCAAAGTTTTTCATCGTGTTATTTCCTCTACGTTGCTCATGTTGTTGATTATTTATGGGCCTGCTCTTTTGGTTATGCAAAAAAACTTTCGACATTCCTAAGAGGCTGAATCAAATAAGGCGGTGGGGCTGAAGTAAATCCAGTTGTTTTTTTTCTGGATATGGGTACAGCAGAAAAAAAAAAGTTTGTGACATGTTATCGACTGCTTTGCTTTTTTGGATGGATGACCAACTATTTTTTTTCCAAATAGTTTGTCTTTTGTTTTTCAGTCTTCTTGGTGAATGTTTGGGATGAGTTGTGATGAGTTAGCGAAGCGTATGAAATAGATTAAATTCTGGTTGGATTTGAGACTCAGTCACTTTTATTCGCTTTGATTACTATAAGCAAGCTAGTTTTAATTCGCTGAAAAAATGAATTGAAACTAGATTGATAGGAGGGACGTTTCTGTCAAGAGAAAATAGAAACCACTTAAGCAAAGATTCTATTGTGTCTGCAAAACGTTTACGTATATGACACAATTTTCCAGCTACTCTATTTTCCTTTTGTGCAGTGGGAGAAGGACGTTGATTAGTTCAAAATTTTGTTACAGAATTACGTTCCAAATTCAATGGTGCACAACGTTTATAAACTACAATTTAGGAGAAATGGATACGTTCAAACAAACTTTGTTGATATTACATCATATTCGTTACACCACAACAGATATGACAGCGGATGTAGAAATATTTGAACCTGGCCATGACAATAAAATTTTTCTGGGAGATAATTAGTCTAAATAACACAGTACAACACATGATTTTGCTTCCTTTGGGTTTGGCTACAACTAGGTGGTGATCCGAGTCAATATTTGCACTATATAACACACACGTCCATAACGCTTCCGACATGCCTCCCATTCGATCAATCTAGTTTCTCAATTCTGAGAACTGCACGTGACAAACACCCCAAGGTTGCATACTACCGATATAGCCAATGCCTCTCGAAGCAACACTCTCAATTACTACAGATAGACCCCCTCTAATGCTACTGTTCCTGACACACAGTAGCATTATATTGCGAATTCTATGACTACTGTCGCAATGACCGTACTAGATAATGCACACCACGCACATAAAATCTCTGTTACGATGAAGAATGTCACGAAATGTCTGAGGAAAAGGATGCTGCATATAGGGCAAAATTACAGCCAATGGCAATGCGTGCTATGACGGAGCGTAATAATGATAAGAGGAGAAAGATAACACGCCTCTCCAGGCGGAAAAGGCGTCTACTGAAGAAAAATGATAGCCAGTATAAAGAAAATTACAGGGATAGAGGTGAAGCCCGAAAGTTCTAACAAAAGGTAAAACAAGTGAGAAACAAAATTTTTTTTTAACAAAATACAGAATTTGGGCACTATCGCTTTGGGTGTATTGATGTTATTACTTGATGTCTAAAGTGGGCGGAATTCAACATTTGAATGGGAGGGGCGTCTAGCTACCAGTTTCCAGTTTTTTCTCCAAAACTTCATCTTGCTGTAGCATTACAGAATTTGGGCACGATCGCGTTGGGCGTATTGATATTATTACTCGATTTCAAAGTTTATACTGTTATAGCTTAACAAAAAATACAGAATTCAGGGACAACCGTTTCGGGTGCATTTATATTACTTCTCGCTTTCTTAATTGGGCGGAATGGTACTGTTGTATGTCATGTACCAAAAGAACCAAGCTACACTTTCAGTTTTTTCTCCAAAATATTTTCCTGCTACGGTTTTTCTAAATACTGAATTTGGGCACGATCACGTTGGGTGTATTGATATTATTACTTGATTTCTAAAGTGGGTGGAATCTTATATTTCCAGTTTTTTCTCGAAAACTTTATCCTGCTACAGTTTTAGTAATTACGAAATTTGGGCACGGGCGCGTTTGGGTGTATTGATATTTTTATTTGATTTCTAAATTGGGTTGAATGGACCATATGTATGGGAGGTTTCAGAATGGGGGTGGCCATGTAGCCTATTTCCAATACCGTAAGTAGTTTTGGGGAAATATTAACCGGTGCTAAGTTTCAAAACAATTGGTAACATTTCTCGAAAGTTATCGTACCAGCCGTACAGACGGAAGAACATGGCTCAAACGACTTAAAAAGTCATGAAACAAATTTGATTCAAAGAAACATAGAGTCTGAAGTGACTCATCCTATGTGTTACACTTATGGGTCGTATCAAATGATATATACCCTCCTGCCAGCACTGTGAGGGTATAAAAATGGTTGTGAAATGGGAGTCCGCACCTGTAAGGACAGAGATGGAAATCTGGTCACGGGGGAACACTATCGTTTCCTGTCGTTCCCAAAGGCAGCATAAAAGTCGTAATGACGCCAATCATTGTCCACCAGCGCGCCATTTGCACGACTTAAAAACAATAAAGCTAAGGGAGCCAATGGATATCCGGCAGAGCTTTTAAGGTCGGCTGCGAATACCAGGCAACGTACACGCGCCAGTTCACAAACACGATTTAGATAAAGAAATGCAACCTGAGTGTTATATATCCTCTGCTCCAGAAAGGCGATCCAAGTGTGTGTACCAACTCTCCCGGGATTAGCCGTTTACTCATCGCATACAAGTTCATATGTAGTCTATTACGTCAATGACTTAAGCCTATCCTATCGATTGGTCCTCATCAGTGTGGTTTAAAAACTGGTAAATCTACGACCTACCAGATATTCACACTATGAACAAATCCTGAAGATGACACAGGAAAGAAATGCAGAACGACACTTACCATCTTTTTATCGAATACAAAGCTGCACTCGGCAGTCCTATACGACAGAAATGGCAAATAGGCAAAAACCTGATCAAATGAGGCTTTTGACAAGGCGATAGAATGTCATGCGATCACTTTAACATTATAATGGAGATTATCATGTAGATGGCAGAGGTAAACACGACTAGATCCATCTTTAACAAAAGTCACATGCTGCGGCATTTGGATCTGGTGATAGATAAGGACCACACTAAGTTATTTGTTTCTACGAACAAATGGTGTAATCCTTTGGGACGCTGCGTGAACTTTAACAAATAAACTTAAACTTAATTCCCCTTTGCATCCCATGAATGAGGTATGGGATAGCTTCTCGCGTAGTTGTGAATTAACACGCTTTCTATTTTTAGATTCACAACTAACGGCACCTACTTGATTATCGACGAATGCGAACGTCACTGTTTGAGAAGCTCCTACTAGACACGCCGATTGACTCGACACTTAATACTGCGAAGTTGCTGTCAACAACATTCGAGGGAAGCCGACAATGAAAGAAACAATTTTTTTTCTTAAGATGACTGGAGCCAGGTTTGAACCTGCGATCTCCCGCATGGTAGTCGCGTGTTCTAACCACTATGCCACGGCCGGTCCCGAACTTTAACAACTATAACTTTGAAATGGTTGATGATATTGTTTACCTTGGCTTCGCAGTACACAAAAATAAAAATGTTAGCCTGAAGAATTCTAACAAGTGTCATTCGTCTGGGTTAAGTAGATTTGATCCCAAATTATTTGGAATAAGTGTGATACACGTTGGGCTCACACAGAGACTTTGATGGCGATCTCGTTTCTTCTTGAATTGTTTATTTACGTTTGAAAACAGGCCTAATCCTTCCATTCTAAAACATTTCAAGCACATGATCTTTCCATTATTTTTAAACCTACGTTGCAGGCCTTCTTATAGAAGGGAGAGGTAAGGTCTGCGAAGGTTTTTTAATCCACTATTCCGTGTGAATACACGTTCCGTCTCCCTTCTCATAGAAGGCATAAGAGGAGACATGAAAAGCAAAGGCAACGAGGAAGGAGTTCCTGTGTTTTTTAAAACAGTTTATGATTAGTTTCAGTCAAACAATTCGATTGCGTCTTCATAGGCTAGATGGTAGCATGGCCGACTAACAATCGCGAGGTAGTGAGTTTAAACTCCAGAAAGGTTTACTGTCGTTGGAAAGAAAGTGTAAGTATAAAGAAAAATATAAAGCTGAGAAATATCTTAAAATAAACTAAACCAATTGCAATATTTTTTTATTTTTCAAGTCCTTCTTTTTTCATGTGTATGTATGCCTTCTATCAGGTCTTCTTATATGAAGTGACGATAGTAGACCTTGCTATCCAATAACACACTATGTTATTTGGAAAGGAAGAGGGAATGCAGAGCGCAGACAAACCCAAAAAAAAATAACGAAACATTTAACTCGCCCTTTCTGGCACTCCCCATACAAATGACCGTTTTGACTCTCATAGTTTTACATACATTGGTTTGTTGAGAGTTTCCTTAACTTGGCAATCTTTTGCGATAGATGTTCGCTTATGAAGGAATGAGTATGATCTACATCGACTGACCCGTTCTGGTACCTCCCACACAAAATGACCTAATCTTGGAAAATTAATATTTCTTCCATAACTTCCTAAACGGACAAGTAGAGGGTATTTTGATTTGGTAAGTTTTATAATCTTGTAATAGTAGACAAATCCTCAAAAACCGAAACTTTTGTCACGCCCATTCTGGTACCTCACATACAAATGACCGAATTCACCCTCATAGTTTTATATACGTATCTTTTTTGAAAGTACGCTGAATTCAGTCGTATTTTGCGAAAGATGTAAGCTTATGAAAGTTTGACTCTGGAATGAATATGGTCTACATCGACTGAACCCTACTAGTGCCTCCCATACAAAATGACATAATTTTAGAATATTATTATTTCTTCCATAACATCAAAACGGAAAATTTTTGTGCAGAAGTTAAACGTTTATTGAACGTTGATTTTCGAATCAAAATTGGACACATTGTGTCCCTACTGACATCTCCTATACCCCGTTGAGAATATATTACCTTTAAAAT
This sequence comes from Muscina levida, assembly GCA_964034835.1. NCBI lineage: Eukaryota > Metazoa > Arthropoda > Insecta > Diptera > Muscidae > Muscina > Muscina levida. The sequence continues at coordinate 35,268,042 of OZ035881.1, read as the reverse complement.
TTTGTATTTACTGGTGAAATTTAAGAAACTGGGTTTACTCTACACATTGGATATTATGATTTCTTTTGATATTTTTATGGGAATTAATAAGAGAATTTTTCTTAGATTCTCAGTTGGACTAATTCGGTACCTCAAAAAAAAATTACCATATGCCCAGAGATATTAAAACATTTTACATTTGTGGGCTGTAAACTTTTTTAAAGTTTTACTATACGTCTTGTCTAGCCAAACGACCGAAAGCCGTATGGATGCTGATATTAATCAGTAAGTTCACCTGACTGTAATTTCGGTACTGGTTTTAAGTAAAGTTCGCTTGTTTTGCTTTCCTTTTGCTAGTTCCACGCAATGCATTACTTTAACACAAAGAAATTTTAATCAACTCTCTTTTTGCAGCAACTTTTGTATAGAGTGCCTGTTTGTGTTTCATGCTAGAACCACAGACAGCATCAACCCAATTTAATAAATTACTCAATATATGTTTTTTTTCAACCTTCTTAAATCATATACATTCATATACAAATTCTGGTACAATTAGTGTGTCTAGCCCAGCTAATGATATGGTTTTATTTTTGATGAGAGAACAAATAACCAAAATCCTAAAATAAATTACTAACAACTCTTTGAATTTGTTAACGGCAAAAAGTTGTTGCTCATGAAAACTCTTTAATGAAATTATCATGGAAATAAAAGCTAATAGGAAAAAAACACCCAAAGTAATAATAATGAGCTAAATTTGTATTAAGTCATATATGATGAAAGTACGGCTGTGTATACAGCTCTGCAAATTGTCATAAAAGTTATTACAATAAAACAAGATAGCTGAGAGATGGCATTGATTAATTAAGGGGAATAATATTTACAAATTTCAGTCGACTCAAAATTACAAGAAGTTTTTTGTTAAAAGTAAACACTATCACTTTTCAAAATAACGTTACACTCTAAGTTGTATACCTTAATTTGTGTATATATATGTAATCATATATGAAATAGTAACATATACATGCCATAATTTGTACATTAGTTGTGCATTGCCGCCCATTTCATTATTGCTTAGCGCGTGTACTAACTTTATACGTACATTGCAATTATTGTAAATGTGCCGTGGTTCATGATGGTGTTAGACACTTTAAATTCATTTTAGTGCTTGTTAAGCGTATAACCGTACTTGTGTACAAATTTAATTGGCAGTATTGTTAACATGTTCAACAGCATTTATTGTTTATTGCCCGATGAACACTTATGATACAGAGAGTGATTTGCTATTCATATGTTATGTTGCCAATTTGGAGGGAGAATTTTGTGGAAGCCAACACACATATTGTCATAATGCGTGCAATGGGGGTAAATGTTGTATGAAGGGAAACAGCTTGAAATGAAATGTCTGTATAACATTTGAAATACACAAGTGGTTTAAAATAGTGGACACGTGTTACTAACACATTACGTTCATTCATATAGGATGTTTTTTTTTTTTAAATTTTTGATTACCTTGAGTGGCTATTTTTTAAATAAAGTTTGAGTAGTCTGTAGTTGTGATTGAGAGGGCATGATATAACCGTGAGTGCATAGTTTCAGGCATTTGACAACAATCACAGTGTAGTATACATCAGCAAAATGTTACCCGTTGTCCGTGTTATAGTGCATGAGTGCCTAAGTAGTGCAGAAAACACATGGACAATTTTTAGATTTATGGATTATGTCATGTCACAAGAATTAACACGCTTTCTATTTTTAGATTCACAACTAACGGCACCTTCTTGTTTATCGGCGAATGCGAACGTCACTGTTTGAGAAGCTCTTACTAGACATGCTGATTGACTCGACACTAATACTGCGAAAGTTGCTGTCGACAACATTCGAGGGGAACCAACAATGAAAGAAATTTGTTTCTTTTTTTTAAGATGAATGGAGCCAGGAGTTGAACCTGTGATCTCCCGCATGGTAGTCGCGTGTTCTAACCATTATGCCACGGCCGGTCCCATTACTTATATAACATATTATTTAACTGCAAAATAAGTAAAAATCATTCCTGTTTTGTTTTTAAGCTTTCGCCACAGCAATTTGTTTTTTTGCAAAACTTCTGATCAAATTTCCAATCAACCTTCATCTAATCTCCATGAATCAGCTGACTTAGTTTAGCTTAATAAAAATATTTTACCAATTCTTCGAATTGTGTAATAATAAAACAACATTCGATTTATATTTGCAAAAAAAACAGCGTCATCACCATTTTTTATGAACTACGGCGATAAGTGAACAAGTTGTGGTACATGTATGCTAACATTAACATGGGTTTCTGTGAAGCGATGTTATTTCAACAAAATAAAAAAAATACAATATTTCACAAAATCACACACAAACATACAACTTGTTTCAGCTCAAACTCACTGAACTAGAAATCCCTTGAAATCTATAGAATAATGAATGAATAACAACTGACGATAAATAAAAGAGAAAATCACTGATGCTCTCTGCATCGATCGACCTCGGAGGCGAGATGCCACAAATCTAATTCACATATAAGCCCCATGGAATTGTGACGCAGCAAATAGTGAATGGCAAACAATTTTTCATAGGAATCATGGATGAAAAACCCCTTTACAGCACTGCAAACACCTGCGAGATTAGCAAAAGCGTTTTATATGAATGATGAAATTTGAGAGTCTTAGTTTTCATGCTATACATGACGTGTATAGATTATGTGGTAAATTGGGTATTCGACAATGGACGCGATAAGCTAAATCTTCAAAATTTATACTATTTTTGTAATTTTAGAATTACTAGATAGATTTTTTAGATATGAATGCAAGTAACTTTTGTTGTTTGTAAGATGATTTTGATTAGTCAAGATATTTAAAATGCCTACTAATCCCAATACCTATAATATGTTATTAATGTAAGTGTCCCTTTCTTCGTGTGTTTGTTTGTGACTTAGCCACATCTAAACGGCTGAATTTCAATAAAATTTTGGTAGAATGTAAGGAGACTATAATGAAATTACTCCAGGCTATATACATTAGGGCTGGTCGATTTATTTTTCGACAATTTCCCTATGATTTCCGTATTCTATGGGTTATTCCATGAAAATTTGCCCAAGGAACTATACCTCTATCGTTAAAATCGAGCCCCCTATTTGTTGGTAGATTTTTTTCCCAAATTGACGTTCGTATGAAATATTGGGACCGGCCGTGGCATAGTGGTTAGAACACGCGACTACCATGCGGGAGATCGCAGGTTCAAACCTGGCTCCAGTCATCTTAAAAGAAAAAAAATAAATAAAATTTTCTTTCATTGTCGGCTCCCCTCGAATGTTGTTTGACAGCAACTTCGCAGTATTAAGCGTCGATTCAATCGTCGTGTCTAGTAAGAGCTTCTCAAAACAGTGACGTTCGCATTCGTCGATAAATAAGTAGGTGCCGTTAGTTGTGAATCTAAAAATAGAAAGCGTGTTAATTCACAACAACGCGAGAAGCTATCCCATACCTCATTCATGGGGTGCAAAGGGAAATTAAGTTTTTTTTTTTTATGAAATATTACCTACACGTTCACATTCATAACTCAAAAACTATCGATCGGATTTAATCGCCAGTAGGCGCGTTGGAAAGTTGAGCTCATTTTGATCAACATAACGGTACAACGGTTCAAAAGTTACGGGCATTTTTGTAAAAATTTTGGACCATTTTTCCATTTTTTTCTTGATTTTGTCCAAGAATATTACTTTCATTGCCATTTTTATACCCTTCACCATGCGCATGAACGTAGTGAAGGGTATATTCATTTTGTTCTTCCATTTGTAACGCCCATAAGGAGGCGTGGTAGGTATGACAATATATAAATGACCAGCATTGAAATCTGAGCCGATTTAAAGGTGACCGTCTGTCCGTCTGTCTGTCCCCGCGATTACAGCCGCAGTTTTAGAGATATCGAGCTGAAATTTGGAATCCAAGCTTCTATCCTCAAAGCGGAGGTATGCAAGCTCCCCTACATTAGGTGGAGGTTGAGTAGTAAGATGAGACCCATCTGTCAAAAACTACTCTCACCTTCCATACAAACTCTCCCGTTTTTGGGGTCTGTCCCTGCCATTGCAGACTTATTTTAAGAGGCATATAGCTAATATTTTGTACGCAAGATTCTATCCATTAGGCTTAGGCTTCTTTTTAAGACGAGCAAGGATGGTCAAAAACTACTCCCACCTCCCATTCAAACACCCCCTTTTTGGGGGTCTTCCAGAACAATTATCTACTGATTCGAGGTACTTGATGTTAATGGCCAATGCAATTTCTAATGGTGTGGTTCCTGCGGATTTGTCTCACATAAAACCTGGGCCAATTGCACATTCTCGTTGGCTGACCAAAGCCAATAGATTATTACGGTTGTATGTGACAACTAATAACACAGTGATACAAATGTGAAGGAAAAAAATATACAGGGGTTCTCATGTAGCATTTCTGTTAGACTGGGGTCCATAGAGTAAAGTGGTACTTTTAGTTTTTCTCGGTCACTTCGTTAAGTAATGTTTTTAGAGCAAATTAAGTGAAATGGCGATATTCCTAAAATTACAAGTTCCAAAATTCATAAATCTTCTCTTTGTAAACAGATTTTTAAAAGCTTACATTTGTTGTAAAGCTATGACTTTCACCTATTATTAAAAAAAATAATTTTGAAAATCGGTTAAAAAATAGTCAAACGGCGGCAGTTTAAGCAAAACAACCCAGAAAAAAAATTGCGAATTCTCATTTTCTCAACGCTCTCAGTTGATTATGAAGCTTCGCAATGTATATTTTTTATTTTTGTATTATGCTATATTAAAGTAGCTTTCCAAAATAGGTAAGTTTATAAGAATCGGTTGAAAAATGAATGAGTTATGCTAAATTTTGTTATAACATGTTCGCATAATTTTGTGGTTTTTCCTTAGAGTGTGTGTGTCACTTTGTGCAAATACATATGACGTATACGTATCACAACAAGTAATTCGTACTACATATTCCAAAGAATGTCGAAAAATATATTACAAAAATTAGCATAACTCATTCATTTTTCAACCGATTCTTATAAACTTACCTATTTTGGAAAGCTACTTTAATATAGCATAATACAAAAATAAAAAATATACATTGCGAAGCTTCATAATCAACTGAGAGCGTTGAGAAAATGAGAATTCGCAATTTTTTTTCTGGGTTGTTTTGCTTAAACTGCCGCCGTTTGACTATTTTTTAACCGATTTTCAAAATTATTTTTTTTAATAAAAGGTGAAAGTCATAGCTTTAGAACAAATGTAAGCTTTTAAAAATCGGTTTACAAAGAGAAGATTTATGAATTTTGGAACTTGTAATTTTAGGAATATCGCCATTTCACTTAATTTGCTATAAAAACATTACTTAACGAAGTGACCGAGAAAAACTAAAAGTACCACTTTACTCTATGGACTCCAGTCTAACAGAAATGCTACATGAGAACCCCTGTATATTTTGTGTGTAGCACAGTGTAATCCAACTCAAAATTTAAAAATTCTGGCTAACTATATAATAAAAGTATACACGCCAATGCATTTCAATGTTAAGTATTATAGCTCTGCCGTATACGGTAGTACATTACGTTTTAAATTTATTACTTGGGCACGATTTTTACCGCCGAACTTACTTGGAGTTGTAAATACAGTAATTCAAGATAATCCATATTTTGCACACTCAGAAAATATGTTGCTATCTATGTTGTTTGATGATAGAATGGAAAAACGAAACATTGCTATAAAGAAGATTTTACATTACCGAAGATATATTGTCGACCCAACGGAACTTAGAGTTTATAAAAAATCTCTAATAAACTTTAATTGTACGGAATATACAAATATGATTGATTTAAATGACGATACCATTTTATTCGAACCACCGTTTACGCAAAGTTATTCGTATGAACATTTGGAGGGATATTTAAATTACGAAGTGCCACCGTTCGATGATCCACAAATTCCTTTACACATTCAAGGAACGGAAAAACATGTCCAATTGCTAGCTGCCACTGCTAAACGAGTTGCAGGAAAGAATGTAGAAGGCGCTATGACGACGACATTAGAGAGCCGTACGAAAATACCCAGACTTGAAAGCAAACAAGACTTTCAGAAAAAATAATGTTTTTTTTTCACATTTTGTCTTTTACTACACTCAAATAGAACATTTTTTTTGATAATAGGTTGATAGAAACTTTATTATCTCTTAATTTCAATTTTTGTAGAAAAAAAAAATAAAAAAGTTGATTTAATGTGTTATTTTGTTTTAGCAATATCGCATGAATCAATCAACCGAATTCGATAAATTTGGACTTAAACTCTTCGTTTTGAATTGTAAATTGAATTAAATAATTGATTGAGCTAAAAAATGGCCATGAAAGTAATGTTCTTGGACAAAATCATGAAAAAAATGGAAAAATGGTCCAAAATTTGGACTAAAAACAAATTCATCAAAATCTGTTAACAATTGCAGAGTTCTGCGAACATTGAGAATTCACTTTCGAGTACTTGTATGGGAGCTTTACTCCAAAAACTGAATTGCTCGTAAAAAACTTAAATGAGCTGATCTAGAAAAACTGGGAGAAACGTATATATTTTTTTGAGCTATATTTTCAGAATCTGGTCAGTTTGATCATGGGTGAAAAATCGTGTCGTACAGTGAAATACATACTTTAATTTTAAGACTTAATATGCGAAAGGAAAAACTTTTTTTTAGTCGTAGCTAAATAAAATTGCATACAACGGCAAAGCTCTTAACTTGTCAAAAGGGCATTACAGCCCTAGAGATCTAAAGTTAAGGAGAAGATAGTACTCAGTAGATCGGGTCACCAAAAAAAATTTCCAAAGTCGAGGGCAAATATTAAAGATCACCTCGAGACAACTTAAAAAAAAATTTTTTTTTTCCTCCCCCGACCCCCGGAAAAACAGCCAAAATCGTTTTTTTGTCACTGCTTTTTTGTTTGGGGCTCGATCCTAACATACAAGACATCGGTGTATAGGTCTCGACGAGTACTACATTTGTCCTATAGATGTCGCTGACATACGATATCATCTTGTAATGATGGCCTCATTTAGAGCAATTTCTACCCCTAAAATTTAAATATATTTTTCCTTAGGATTAAAGCCCTTTAAAAATCAAGAACATTTTGCTTTGGAAGTATACAGTTTTATTCAAAAACAAAAAAGTTACGTATGAAAAGATGTATTTACAGCATCAACACTAATATTTTTTCCTGTTGCTTGCATTATTACAGAAAACTAGCGGACCCGGCGAACTTTGTCTCGCCCCAATTAAATGCCTTCAGATAAACTCTGTAGAGAGTGGTATGATAAACAAAGTGTTTGGAATCTTGACGGACAGCCGTGTACCGCAGCACAATTTCGGGTTATTCAGATTCCGCAATATGATTATGATCGACACTACCTTCATCTGTATATTATGCGCCACATTAAGCGAGTTGAAAAATTCGGTTGGATTGTTGGTCGCTTCATCCTCGTCGATCAAGCTGTAAACAGATTTGTACGAATGCAGCTCTCCAGCAATTTGACTTTCTAAAATTAAATTTAAGCTATCGAAGTCTTTATTCGTCGCTGCTAGTACATGCCAGTTAGTTAATCCAATCGATATTTTTATAATTTTGTGCAATGTGATGAGTTGCTCTTCCGACGATGTGAACTCGCAAAAATTTGCAGAGAACGATATCAATACATTACACGAATTTGGCTATTGCCAAGCGTCAGCAGTTGTCTCGAATATTCAGCAGACGATGGGAGGTTCTTCAATGCGACTCTTATGTTCTTGGTCAATTTTAACTTCTTGACATTGACGACGATTTCAAGCATGGTTTAAGTACATAAATCAGCAGCAACAGATTTCGTGAGCAAAATCATAGCCCCACCAAATCGTTTAAAACCACCTCGTAAATCCTTCATCGTTCAGTCAACTACTTCTAAAGCTCGTTTAATCGTTATCGCGCAATCTTCCCAAGTATTGATTTTGCATTCTCGCATCAATTTCGCTGTTGCCGAATTTTTGGTCATTTTGTACTTTGGCTTTTTAACCGTGAGAAGATTCATCGTCAGTTTCAAAACAGAATTTGCAGTACGACTGCCTTCCAACAATGTAGCAGCCATGCCAGAGGATGCAGCGGTCAAAGTTATTTGAGGTCTTGACCGAATTGTTGCCAGAGTCAACAAAAAAAATGTCTTTCCTGTCAACAACCTTCATTAGCGAATCGTATACGTTCTTGTAATCGTCATTTAACAGCGACACGTTTGTTCGAACTCTTTCGGTCAGCTTATCTCGATTTTACTTACACCCATTAAAATTCGCGATCGAATACAGTTTGCATCGAACGATTCGGAGCTGGCATTCCCAATGTCGACAGCAGATTGCCGCACGATGAGAGCAAACAATGTACGAGTTTGAATCGCTGACGTAGAAACGGTCGCATTGGTGAGTCCATTTTCGAGCACTTTTAAATTTCGGCAAGCCTCCCGAAATGCGGCGCACAGAACTCCATCCTCAATACGCAGGGAATTGAAGGATAGCAAAGATATAAGCATACACCTTGGCGCTGATGAACTGTGTATAGTCTGACTTACTATTGCACGACATTTACGTCATCTAACATTTGATCGTCTAATAGGGGGCGTTAGCCAAACAAATAACTCTCCCTAAAAAACTACAGAGTCGTTTCGGTTATCAAATTGATAAGTATTGCATAGGATATCAATACATATTTTTATTTAAATATTATTTATCTCGCTAAATACTCCAACCAACTTTTATCCGAAATTTTCTCGTTCAAAATCATCAAATCATGCGAAAGAATTTTCTATTTTTCCATACGAAAAAATTCCATACAAAAAAGCTATTTTTCCAATTTCCCGCTTTTCCGAACGATTTTCTCAAAACTTATTGCAATTACGAAAAATTTAGCAAAATGGGCCATCCTATTTTTCCATTCGGAATAATTATCCGAAATTTTTCACTGTTACATCGTCCAAAATTATCAATTCATACGATAAAATGCAGAATTTCGTCGAAAAAAAAAATAAATAAAATTTCTAAAATTGTTCCGGAATTTTGCGAATTTTCCAAAATTTGTTTTTTTTCATTCGAAAAGCCATTCGTAACACTTGCACACAAAATTCTATACAAAAAATCAATTTTTGATTTTTCCAATTTTCCGACTTTTTTGGAGGATTTTCCGGAAATTTTCTTTGATATAAACCTTCTCCTGGCAATTACGAACAACTGAAAATTTTTTTAGATGAATCGATATAGATATTTTACAATAATCCGAAATTTTTCAGCAACAAAACGAAATTTGCACCTTTAGGTCGTCTGAAATCACCAAATCAAGCGATACAACGGAAGATTTCGTCGAAGGCATCCAAATCTTTCGATTTTTTTTCTGGAGTTTTCCGAGTTTTCCACCAAGAATTTTTCTATTTTTTCATTCGAAAAGTCATAATTGTTCGAAATTGTTCACATTTACATCGCCCAAAATTACCAAAACACGATAAAATTCACAATTTTGTCGAAAAAAAAAATTATTTGGCATTTTCCATAATTTTCCAACCAAAATTTTCTCTTTTTCCATTCGAAAACCGACAAAAATATAGTTTGTGATTTTCCTCAAATCAGACGATGAAATGCAAAATTTTGCAGAAAAAAATTAAATTTTTTTCGAAATTTTCCGAGTTTTCCACCGAGAATTTATCTATTCATCAAATCATACGACAAAAAGCAAAATTTCGTCACAAAATAGAATTAAAATTTTTCGAGTTTTCCGGAATTTTCCAATAATTTTTTTTATTTTTCCATTCGAAAAATCATTTGTAACACTTGCACACATTTTCCATACAAAAAAGCAATTTTCGGTTTTTCCAATTTTCCGGCTTTTCCGAAGGATTTTCCCAAAATTTTCTTTTACATAAACCTTCTCCCGGCAATTACGGACAACTGAAAAGAAATTTGAGCAAAATCGGTCCAGCCGTTCTTAATTGATGAATTACTATACATTTTTGCCACCATTTTTATATATATAGATTATTGCATACTTCTTAGCGATATCGAAAAAAAAAATTAAATACAAGTTATTGCATACTTTTTAGCGCATACAGTGTTTTCAAACATGCGGATGAAAGTATTCAGTGTCACCAATATTCAAGAAACGAAATTATAAAGATACCTGTTCCACAATGGAAGTATTAATAATAAAATATAGACATAACTTTGCACTTGTATTCTTCCCATGCAATTTGCAACACTGAAAATTTGTGCGAAATGTAAGTGATTCAGCGCTTGGAATGACTAATCAAAATGAAAAATTTTTGCAAAATTAGAAAGTCGTGGACGGAATTTGAGTCAGCCAATCAGCCAATATTTGCTGTAATTACATACATATCTTTGCTCTTTTTGGGATTTTATTTGTAATAAAAATTATATTTCGCCGGTAACTATATTAAAAATTAATTATCTCAAGAAAATATTTTATTTTTTTTTTCGATGTCGTTAAGACTTATGCAACAATTTAAGCTACAAAGTAAGGAATCATTTTTTTAAAAATTTTCCGTCAGCGTATAATTTGCAATAATAATGCAAACAACATAAAAAAATGTTTTTGTTAATGCTGTAAATACATCTAATCATACGTAACTTTTATGTTTTTGAATAAAACTATATACTTATATTCTTATATTCTGTATACAAAATATTCTTGGATTTTAATGGTCTTCAATCCTAGAAAAAAATATTTTTAAATTTTAGGGGTAGAAATCGCTCAAAATGAGGCCATCATTACAAGATGATGTCGTATGTCAACGACATCTATAGGACAAATGTAGTACTCGTCGAGACCTATACACCGATGCCTTGTATGTTACGATTGAGCCACAAACAAATAAGCAGTAATAAAAAAACGATTTTGGCTGTTTTTCCTGGGGGTGGGGGGAGGAAAAATTTTTTTTTTTTAAATTGTCTCGAGGTGATCTTTAATATATGCCCTCGACTTTGGAGAAAAAAAAATTTTGTATGGGGACCGACCCGGTCTAGTACTCAGTATTTTATTTTCCATCAGTAGGTACAAGAGGGCATGACAAAAGTATGTTTCACCCCAGAGGGATACAATTTAATAAAAAGATAGTAGTCATTATGGGAATGATGGGTGAGACACATGAAGGCGAATTAACTGACAGGAAAAGGAACCGGTCTAAGAGGGAGAAAAACCGTAACGCGAGGCCATCAACTTCAAAGGCGGCGAAGATTAAGAAGCCTGGCGGTTCCCTTAGCTTGTCAGCTAATGACAAGAAGGTTAAGAGGGCTCGTTCTGGTGAAGAAACCAAATGCACGTAGCGGCCAAAAAAAATAAAGCTTGGAAGTCAATCATTCTCTTTAAGAGGCCCTCCTTCAACTCGTGTACGTGGGAAGAATTCTTCTCGGTGCAATGTTCTGAGAATGCAGGAAAGTACCTCCGGCTGGCAATTGATGGAGACACTTTGTCCCTCTTGTTTGCCAAGAGGGTACGATGAGAGCTGGATTTGTTGGATTGTAAGGTTCCATTATTTCTCCATCACCAGTAAGAAATAAGCCAAAGGTGCTGCGAGTGGTGCAGATTATCTTGCACTACTGTGTAGCTGCTGCGGCAAACCCACTTCCTACACTCAAGACCCACATTGTGGATTGTCGGCAATATAGAGCCAGTGGTTTGACAGACGATAGTTACAGCCTTAATGTCACGAACACGCCTGAAAGGGTGCAAACCTGCATGAAAGCTTGGAAGGGACTTAGTATAATTCTTTTTCCAGATTACAAGACCGGTAATATAATGACGGTGTGTGTGAAGGAAAATAGCGGTATGAATTGATACTGATACTGTCCTCTGTCTATATGTCGTACGAAGAGCTGGACCCGCCAGCTGAGGATTTACACCCGCTCACAAAGTAAGCGGCGGATAAAAAGATTCACCTTTTTTTTGGACGCGATGCCAATGCTTACCATGTGCGGTTGGACAGCAAGGATATAAACACGAGAGGTGAGCCAATCAAGGATTTTATTATTAACCCTGATAAATAGGAACACTTCCATTGTTAGGGATTGGAGGCTCTCCGGGGAACTTTCCTTCTCAAACCATAGCTCCATTTACGTTACAGTGGTTGTGGTAGAGGAAAGATTAAATACATCTAGGAGTCCACTGAGAGCTAACTGGGAGGAGTTTCGGCTTCAAATTGCTGCTACAGTTAACTCTCTGGGAAGCCCTGACTAAAGCTATCAACCTTACCTTTGCAGAGTCTTTCCCTCTCACCCGGCTCAAAGCTACCAAAAGGCTTTTCAACAAAGCGAAGTGAACAGGATTAGAGGCGCATGTATCAGAATATGTTACATTACAAAGAAATGGAGGGAGGTTCAGGTTAATTTTATACACAAGGCGGGTTAGCCTGCTCATGGGACATCTTTAAGCCCTTGCACTCTCAACATGCGTACATTGATTGAATGTCAGTTGAGGGCGCTATCCATGATGTGGTTGACTTTACGGAACGCAACCTTAATTTAGGTGACTTCATTTTAGCTGTCTTCCTGGATATGGAAAAGGCTTTCAATAATGTGACGTCATGCGCAATAAGGAACTCTCTGCAGAACATTCATGTTTCACGTCCGCTATTGAATTGGGTGGATTACTCGCCGTTAACGATGATGGGTCAAAATATTTTGCAAAGTAGTTTTCTCTCGAAAACTCCCAGAATAGATTGATCCGCCTGCGTCATTACCACGGATTCTGCGCTGTAGTGCAAGACATGTATTATAAGCTAAGTTGGTCACGGAATATCGAGAATATATTAAAGAGGTAAAAAAACCAAACGTCAAGGCTGATGCCCGAGGGGCTATTAGACTGAGGGAAGCAGCTTCTATTGGTTTCTCATGCATTTCGCAGTCCCTCCACCCCAAGCCCCCGTGTATGTGGCAATCAGACAACCGATTCAAATTTAAACGAAATTTTGGTCTACCATTTTTATTGGAGGTTTGTTTAGAAGCCTATCATTTTTTTTAAAAATGGAATGCAACAATTTGAATGGAATGTTCAAAATGTTGGCTTTATTAGCTCACAAATTTCATGACTTTTAATGTATAAAGGTAATTACAGTTGCTTTTGTGTGAGTCAAAACTACGGGTCTTAGTTACCTCACTCGAGTGCGATATGCTATGACAGGAGTGCAATTTTGCAATAAATTGTTAATATACTATAGAAACTTTCAATACTCAGAATACAACTTTAACAGTTCAGTTTTGTATATAAACTAAATGAATTTATTTCGATTAATAGTTTTCCAGTTGAAAATTCTCACTCTATTGCGATAAGCTATCCCTTATCTTATTAAGGGAAGCAAAGGAAATTTGTTTTTATTCACTAGAATGTTATTTTGCAACAAATTCTTATAATACAATAGAAACTTATTTTAGAAAGCTTTAGTTCGTGTGGGTAGACGGTTTCTCAGAATGCTACTTCAGCTGTATAGTTTAGTTTTTGTTTTTAGAGCCATCCAATACTTTTTCCATTGGTTATGTACTTATTTTCATAAAAATACCTATTTGGATTTATCTTATCCTTCTTATGGCATTGCCACCCTCGCCCACAACAAATATAAATCAAGCTCTTTGGTGGTGAATTTTGAGTTTAGATACTTGTAAGTACGTTAACGATAAATTCATTTGGTGTTTATACACACTCTTACTCTCGCGTCCGAACCCAGGAAAATTTTTCAGAACTTGTTGCAAATGGTATTGATACTAGAATCGTTTCTTTTTTAATCGACTTTCTATTCTGTTTCTGGTTCTATATAACTGATTATGTACAACATGTTGCACCACAGATTCCGTAGAACAGAAAATGTGTATTCGTATTCAAAATAAGTATTTTTTAGAGGGTATTTATTAAGAAAAACTCAAAAATCTGAGTAAAAATATATTTCGAACTAGCACCCAATTGAAAATCAATGAAATTTCAAAAATCAGCATATGTAATTCAGTTATGTATCAATTCATTTCATAACAGGTTCCATGAGAACATGTTGGTTTTGGGACAATTTCAAACAAAAATAATATATTGTGCAACTGAAAGTGGAACTTGTTACTTATCAGTAAAAGCTGTTCTGTAATTGTTTCTTTGCAACAAAATATTTTGCTGGGAATTAACGCCTTAAGATTTATACATACACATACGTTACGGAACCTAACATAGCTATCCCTACCACTATCCTTTCATATACTCACTTTACCACATTAACCATTGCCCGCCCACACATACATACATACAGACATTCTTGCAGCTTCCTGTAGACTGTTACAACCTCAAAGTTGCTGTATAGCATTATGGAACATGATGGAATTTGCAGTTGATTTATTTGTGGTTAAATTGCGTTATTGTTGCTTAAGACGTTTTAAGTTTCTTATAATGGCAAGATACTCATGTTGAAGTGGCTTTTTAAACTTATGTAGAAACGAAAGACTAATCACATAAACTTAACTGCAATTAAAGGTTATGAACACAAATGCTGTTTAATTGACAGTAGACAATTAAGGATTTTAAAGCTTAATGCGATAAACTGATGTTTGTGAAGTACTTACAAATTAATATATAAGTGTATATTGTCATTTATAATCACGAATTACTTAACTTTTCAGCATGCAACCTCAATTTTGCTAGTTAATATTATTAGTTCTGGATCCTTGTAACGAAATAAACAAATAAATTAAGATCTCCATGTAATAATTGTACGATAAGTACATAATTTAATAATACACTGCTGTAACGTGATGCAAGTCACCCGTACAAATATTTACCTACATACACCATTGTTTTTGTGTAAACACTCTTGATTTGGCTTCGAACTTCACCAACACACCCAACCTGCACACATTGTTTCAAAGGCAACAGAGGGCGAATGCCAACAACTCCAACCACGAGATCGGCCACCTACACATTTGCCCTTGAATACTTATAATTGTTCAAAGGGCAAACAACAATATCATCGATCACACGACCGCCGCAAACGACGCATTCGGTAATGCACGCGACTACCACCAACGAAACATTCGGCAATCGCCACTAACGGCGAAAGAGCGGGACGTCCAGCATCCAACCAAACACATTAAGGAAACGACATCACAAGGGAATGTGTTATTCAATACTGTGTGATGCTATGCAATTCTCGTTACATCGAGAGCTCCACTAACCTTAATGATCGAGCATTTTGATTGGTGGGTCGTCGCATACTATCGCAACAAAGTTTATTGCTAAGTTGCTCTGTATCCGATCTCCCCTTCCCTTCTCAGGGCAATTGAACCAACATTTGTTGGTTTACCCAAATTCCATTGTTTTACCTCGACTACGGTCTGTTCAATCGGACTTCGGTCTGTTAAATCGGACTTCGTTCTATTGAGCCGGACTTCGGTCTGTTAAGTCGGACTTCGGTCTGTTGAATCGGACTTCTGTCTATTAAATCGGACTTCGGTCTGTTGAATCGGACTTCTGTCTATTAAATCGGAATTCGGTCTGTTGAATCGGACTTCGGTCTTTTAAGTCGGACTTTGGTCTGTTAAATCGGAATTCGGTCTGTTGAATCAGACATTGGTCTGTTAAATCGGACTTCGGTCTGTTAAGTCGGACTTTGGTCTGTTAAATCGGAATTCGGTCTGTTGAATGGGAATTCGGTCTGTTGAATCGGACATTGGTCTGTTAAATCGGACTTCGTTCTATTGAGCCGGACTTCGGTCTGTTAAGTCGGACATCGGTCGGTTGAATCGGACTTCGGTCTATTGAATCGGACTTCTGTCTACTAAATCGAACTTCAGTCTGTTGAATCGGACTTCGGTCTGTTAAGTCGGACTTTGGTCTGTTAAATCGGAATTCGGTCTGTTGAATCGGACTTCGGTCTGTTGAATCGGACTTCTGTCTACTAAATCGGACTTCTGTCTATTAAATCGAACTTCTGTCTATTAAATCGAACTTCGGTCTGTTGAATCGGTCTTTGGTCTGTTAAGTCGGACTTTGGTCTGTTAAGTCGGACTTCGTTCTGTTGAGCCGGACTTCGGTCTGTTAAGTCGGACTTCGGTCTGTTGAATCGGACTTCGGTCTGTTAAGTCGGACTCTGGTCTGTTAAGTCGGACTTCGGTCTGTTGAATCGGACTTCGGTCTATTGAATCGGACTTCGGTCTGTTGAATCGGACTTCTGTCTACTAAATCGGACTTCTGTCTATTAAATTGAACTTCTGTCTATTAAATCGAACTTCGGTCTGTTGAATCGGACTTGGGTCTGTTAAGTCGGACTTTGGTCTGTTAAGTCGGACTTCGTTCTGTTGAATCGGACTTCGGTCTGTTAAATCAGACTTCGTTATATTGAGCCGGACTTCGGCCTGTTAAGTCGGACTTCGGTCTGTTGAATCGAACTTCGGTCTGTTGAATCGGGCTTCGGTCTGTTAAGTCGGACTTTGGTCTGTTAAGTAAGTCGGACTTCGGTCTATTGAATCGGACTTCGGTCAGTTGAATCGAACTTCTGTCTATCTTATCGGACTGTCTATTAAATCGAACTTCTGTCTATTAAATCGAACTTCGGTCTGTTGAATCGGACTTCGGTCTGTTAAGTCGGACTTTGGTCTGTTAAGTAAGTCGGACTTCGGTCTGTTGAATCGGACTTCGGTCTGTTTAATCGGACTTCGGTCTGTTAAGTCGGAATTCGGTCTGTTGAATCGGACTTCGGTCTATTGAATCGGACTTCGGTCTGTTGAATCGGACT
Source organism: Muscina levida (assembly GCA_964034835.1). Taxonomy (NCBI): domain Eukaryota; kingdom Metazoa; phylum Arthropoda; class Insecta; order Diptera; family Muscidae; genus Muscina; species Muscina levida. Next base: position 35,251,238 of record OZ035881.1, on the reverse strand, counting down.
TCGGTCTATTGAATCGGACTTCGGTCTGTTTAATCGGACTTCGGTCTGTTAAGTCGGAATTCGGTCTGTTGAATCGGACTTCGGTCTATTGAATCGGACTTCGGTCTGTTGAATCGGACTTCGGTCTATTGAATCGGACTTCGGTCTGTTTAATCGGACTTCGGTCTGTTAAGTCGGACTTCGGTCTGTTGAATCGGACTTCGGTCTGTTGAATCGGACTTCTGTCTACTAAATCGAACTTCGGTCTGTTGAATCGGACTTCGGTCTGTTGAATCCAACTCCGGTTGGTTATACCAACTCGTCGCACATTGGGTTGCCAAAGTCGCTATTAATTCATATCTTCAAGTTGTTATTTCCGAATAAAACTTGGTGTCAGGTAAAAAAAAGATAACATTCTACATCACTAATAAACAAAATCAAAGTTGAAAGGTGCTTATTTTTTCTGCAGTTTTCTATCAATGTAAAATTTGTTTTCGTGTTTTTTCTAAAAGTAGTCAAATTTTAATTTGACACATTTCAAGTCATTTTTTCTTTGATTAAAAAGAAATTAGCACCATAGCATCTTCTTACTAACACTCCGTCGAGTACGATTAATAGCTCGGTCGCGAATTCGAAATCGATACAACTACGAGTTGCAGAATTTGATCTGCAGAAGAACACGAGTCAGCAACACGATCCTGAGTTGAGGATACCAAACTGATTTACGACGAATGCCGAATCATGGATACAACCACGAGTTACTAAAGTCGATTTGCTGAAGACACGAGTCAACAACAGGATCCTGAGTTGCAGATAGCAAACTGATTTACGACAAAAGCCGAATCATCGAGATAACCACGACTTGCAAAAGTCGATTTGCTGAAGACACGAGTCATCAACAGCATCCTGAGTTGTGGATACCAAATTGATTTGCGACAAAAACCGAATCATCGATACAACCACGAGCTGCAGAGGTAGATTTGCTGAAAAACACGAGTCACCCCCACGATACAGAGTTGCGAATTCGAAGCTGAGTTACCAACAACTCCGAATTAACAATATATTCCCGAATTGCTGATATAAACGACAAAACCGATTCATCAAGATGACCCAGTATTGCTGATATAAACCCAAATCATCGACAAAACCCGAATCACCAATACCCTTCTGAATTGTTGATATTAACTACCGCTAACTACCGACAAACCCGAGTTATCAATAATCACCTGCTAATATTAACCTGAAACTCCAACAAAACCCGAATCATCAAGCTGACCACATACCGCTGATATTAAACGTAACCACCGACGAACCCGAATCATCAGTACGCTGCCGAATTGCTGGTACGAGCCTGAATTATCGAAAGTACCCGAATTATAACGTTCCTGAATACCGAAACGATCCTGACCTACTTGACATCCACAGAATTGTGAGTATACTATACTTTCTTGATTATCTCAAATCGACCGATTTATAAAGTTTCCAAATATCTTAAGTTAACTCGAGTCCCAAACCTATCATTGCAGTCGTAGGTCACATCAATTCTAGTCGAGCGTATACTAAAATTTCTCGATCATCTAAAATCGGCCTGGGTACAAATTATCGGACAAGACAAAAACGATATCGCTGAATCCTATTTTGAATTGTTTTCGTACCTAAATACTTTATCCAGTAAATTATAAGTTAGAATTACACCATCAATACACAATACTGTTATTTTGCCCTAGTCGTGGAAAATCTACTGAGTTTTTATTCCGTAAAATTTTGTGGGTCTTAATAGCGACGCTTGCAATGAGTGGACTTAACTCAGTCGACGAGAAAACCACGTTACACTGCTTTCCTAAGAATGACAGTCACATCTCAATGTTAGTAGTTTTGAGATATGTATATTCTACGTTCTACATCTTTCGAGTCTTAAATTAAATATTTTGGAAAAATTTTAAATTATACAAAATTTGAAACGAGGACTCACCCTAAACCTTCTAAACCCTAAACAAATCAGTGGACAACTAAAAATAAATAACGTACAAGAATTTGAAAGCATAAACCAGACAACAAAAGTAGGAACAAATTAACAACGCAACGGCACTAGCATCGCACTGTGCAGGGTCTGGACTCACGCCAAATTTGAAGTATGTAAACATTTTTGGATGAACAATTACATTACAGCAAAACATTTATGCTGGAAATGCTGCATATAACCAATATACCGACAGAGAGCGTAAAATGAATTTCCAATCAGCGAATCTTTTACTTACCAAAAAAGCAGCAACAAAACACCATTGTATAGAGCGTTATAAATATAATCCGAACATCGGTGCGATCAAATACATATTCCGATGCATCTTCAGCAGAGATGTCGTCAAATGCCCCACTTGCATTAGTAACAGCAATTTCACGTCCGCCACCCGATGTTTCATTTAAATTTCGCCCGTCAAAGCTATCATTATAAGCGACTATCACACCCGCCGCAACCATAACTGCAACATCATTATCATTAGTGGCGGCTGTTGTTGTAAATGCGCTTGTATCGTCGTAATCATAAACGGAAGTATAAGAAGCTGGAGAATTAGTTGCAGCGGTAACGGCAGCAGAACTGAGGGAAACCTCATTTAAAAATGTAATTTCCGTTGTATTAACGCTACTTAGGTCCTTCATGTTTGTATTCATGATGTCGCGGTTGTTGGCAATGATGTTTGCAACAGTATTGCCAGTGACAATGTTGTAGTTTAAATTGATGTTGTTGTGACTCTTTATGATGCTGTCACGATTAAATCGTTGAGATTTCTTTGTGGTAGGCGCTGTTACATTTGTCGTCAATATTAAGGAGGCTGCCGATAGTGGCATCCTTGTTGTCGTTGTTGTTATAAGAGATGTAACACGATAAAACTCCTGCGATGATGTCGATGCAGCAGGCCTGACTTCAGTTGCCACAGGCGCTAGTGCCAGCACTCCTTGCGAATAAGCCATGATCCAGCAAAATGTAACAAGTACACTAATGGCTGCTGAGGCCGTTATGTGCCACACAAGTGAGGCAAATAGTTGTTGCCATAAATTATATATCATCGCCGTGGGTGTTGTATGCCGAGTGCTAGACGCAAGGGTACTAGTGTGGGGGCTACTATGGATGCTAGAGTACTGTGTTGAAGATGACGATGATGTTATGGCGGGTGTCAAATGTGGCAAGGTTGTTTGCCAGCCTTGTGAGATGAGCGTTGTATTAAATTCAGAGAAGGTTTTCGAATTTCCAGATGCAGGGCAATAGCTTAACGTTGGAGCACATGTACAAGAAGAACTGTTTGACCATGATTTTGTTACATTTCTCGTGCTACTGTATGAGCAACATGAGCCAACTGTCTGTGTTGTAGCTGTGGTGTTGCACTCCGGTTTCAATGCCGAGTGTCCCCTGGGCAGCTCATATTCTGGCATTGCCTGTAACTTTCTTCTAGTTCGTAAACGCTTCCCCTTACACTGTTCTGTATGTGTTCTTCGCCGAACTAAGGGCCGACATTCACAGCTACCCTGTGGAACCTGCACAAATGATAGCATTTGTTGGGGTACGCCATTAAACTCTGCATCAAGTTTAGCGACAGATTTGGACATTTTTAATTTTATCACCGCTAATATTGTGTTCTACACTTGTTAAACGAAAGCACCAACATTCGGGGACAGTTGGTGTTTTGAACAAAAAATTGTTTTTTTTTAGAAACAGTCAGTCTGTAGTATAAAAACACCAGACTAGTGCTCTTGCCTTGCTTTCTCTCTCTCTCTCTCTCTCTCGTTGTAATAATCGTTGTGTTATTAGTTCCTGTGCTTTCTATTCGTAGTTACGATTTTGATTTCCGTTTCCGTATTTGTTCATTCGTTTTGTTTGTTGTTTAGCTTGCTTGTAAAATGTCGTTGTTGTATTGCGCTTGTATTTGTGATAATTATTTACACAAATGTTTAAAATCTCACGTGGCTTAATGTTGTTGTGTTTCTCCGTATTCGTTGTTATTTTTGTGTAGATTTTTTTATCTATTTGTTTAATCCATGAATTTTGTTATTGTGCTGTTAATTATTTTGTATGTTGCTTGTTAATTCAGGTGGGAGTTGATGCCAAAGCTGTAACCTGCAAAAAAAGAGAAACCACAATGAATATATTTCTTGTTATACTTACAGCAGATGTATACAAATGAATTTTAATGATTATGTGAAACTAATGCTAGACAACATTGATATTAAGCAGAAATGTTAAAGAATTATTTATTGTTATAAACATTATTCAGATAGATAGATCATCGAATTTTCAAATAATTCTTCGTTCAGAAAACTTGTGTGTCAAAAAACGTCTTCGGTCTCGCCCACTTTCTCACTTCTCATAGTAAGATATTTCAAAAACATGACAGTACAGTAGTTTTCGCTTAATACTAATTTAAAAATACATAATATCGAATTTGTTTTCATCGTTCGGTTCAAGGTCTATTTCATTATTGCTAATAGAATTTGTTTCACAAAAGTTGTGTGAAATGGATTAAGATGACAGCTGGCATGGCGGAGTGCTATTTCGATAGTTGCCAAACTATCCCATCAGCACCCTTTGCTGTGACTTCTCTACTATCATCACAAACCTTAAATTTTAGAAGCTCCATCAATGAAATGAAAAGCCCAAACACACCGGTGCGAAGATAACATCAACGAAGAACACACGTCAACATAATTCACACAAGCTCTTGTCTACGCTTTGTCCATCGGACAAAATTGCATTGCATTAGGTAACTAAACTGACGAAATTTAAATGTCCTCCAGTTGTCCGCTGAGAAATTATGGAGGAAATATTAATTATCCAAAAATATGTAATTTTGCAAGGGAGATATCAAAAGGGTGCTGCTTATAGGACAACGCTACAGCCAATTGTAACCCGTGCTGTTAGGGAACGGCATGAGGAGAAAGCAAAACAGGTGAGACAGCTTAAAAAAAAATTAATTTCCCTTTGCAGGTATGGGATAGCTTCTCGCGTTGTTGTGAATTAAAACGCTTTCTATTTTTAGATTCACAACTAACGGCACCTACTTGTTTATCGACGAATGCAAACGTCACTGTTTAAGAAGCTCTTACTAGACACGACGATTGAATCGACGCTTAATACTGCTGCTGTTAACAACATTCGAGGGGAGCCGACAAAGAAAGAAGATTTTATTAATATTTTTTTTTCTTTTAAGATGACTGGAGCCAGGTTTGAACCTGTGATCTCCCGCATGGTAGTCGCGTGTTCTAACCATTATGCCACGACCGGTGGCATTTAGGCGAAAAAAACGTCAGATGAAGGAACGGGAGAACGAGGATATAGAGCGATACAAGAATAGAGGTGAGGCCCAAAAATTTTACCAGAAAGTTAGAGCAAATGGATACGGTAATGGCCTCCCCACCTGAAAGGACAATGATGGAAATCTGATCACGGATACACAGAGCGTGCTGCACATATAGAGAGAACACTTCCAGCAACTGCTGGTTCCAGAAGGCAGCGAACGTGAAGTTATCACGCCAATTGTCGACGACGGCTTAGATTGCCCACCACCAAGTCAAGCCGAGGTAAGAAGAGCAATATCGCGGCTGAAAAACAAAAAAGCAGCCGGTGGCGATGGTCTGCCCGCAGAGCTCTTCAAGTTCGGTGGCAAGGAGCTGATATCGAGCATGCACCAGCTCCTGCGTACAGTTTGGCTAAAAGAGTGCATGCCCGACGATTGGAATGTCAGCGTATTATGTCCTGTGCTGAAAAAAGGTGACCCAAGTGTGTGCTCCAACTACCGCCGGATCAGCCTTTTACCCATCGCATATTAGGTCCTGTCGAGTGTGCTTTGTGAAAGACTAAAGCCAGTGTTATCCAACCTGATCGGGCATTATCAATGTGGCTTCAGACCTGGAAAATCAACAACTGACCAGATTTTCACACTTCAGCTATTCCTTCAAAAAACCCAATAGAAATAGATCGACACGTACCATCCTTTCGTCGACTATAAAGCTGCCTTGAACAGCCCAATACGGTAGCAATTTCTCGAAGCCGTGGCTGAGTTTGGTATTCCAGCGAAGCTGATACGTCTTTGCGGAATGATGCTGACTGACACGAAGTCTTCAGTGAAGATTGGCAAGGACCTTACGGAGCCATTCTATACCAGACGAGGCCTAAAACAAGACGACGGCCTATCGTGTGATATCTTCAACATTGTAATGGAGATGATTATGAGAAAAGCTGCAGTAAACACGAGTGGAACTAAATTCAACAAAAGCCACATGCTACTCGCGTACGCTGATGACATAGACATCATCGGTCGAAAATTGCGGGATGTGACTGCAGCCTTCTCAGGTATACAGAAGGAATCAGCGAAAATGGGCCTAACGGTGAACGAGAACAAAACGAAGTTATTAGTTACAACGAACAAAGAATCTACTCGTTTGGGAAACTGCGTGAACGTTGACAACTATAATTTCGAGGTGGTAGATAATTTTGTCTACCTAGGCTCCGCCATCAACAAAGCAAATAATGACAGCCTAGAAATCCAGAGAAGAATCCTGCTTGCAAATAAATGCTATTACGAACTAAGCCAGCGATTCAATGACAAAGCCCTCTCTCGACAAACAAAACTCCAGCTATACCAGATACTGGTTCTACCTATCTTAGTGTATGGCTCAGAATCTTGGGTTATGACACAAGCGGATGAATCGGTTCTGGCGGTATTCGAGAGAAAAATACTCCGTAAAATATATGGGCCCATCATCGTTAACGGAGAGTTTCGGCGTCGTATGAATCATGAGCTGTACACTGACATTGACGTGGTCAGACGCATTAAAGGGCAACGGTTGCGTTGGCTAGGTCTTGTTGTACGCATGGACGATAATGCTTCAGCTCGAAAAGTCTTCGACAATGAACTCGATGGACGGCGCAGAAGAGGGCGACCAAAACTCCGTTGGAAAGACCAGGCTACTGAGAACCTTACAGAACTCGGTATGACTAACTGGAGAAGAAGCGCAGAAGATCGAGGTGCTTATAATATTTTTCTACGTGTGGTATATAATCCACTGGAATTGCATAGAAGTACCAGCTAAGTAAGTAAGTAAGTAAGTATATCAAAAGGGTTGGGGCAATTCTACCCATTTACAATCCCATTACTTCATTTTGGAAAATAGTAATACAGGTACATTTTCGTACAGATCAGTTAAGATTTACTCGGGTTATCGTGCCCAGATACTTAAGAAACATGGGGTTTAACTCGTCTCTTTTAATGAAGTTACACCTTTTTTCGTATCAAATGATATATACCCTCATCCCTAAGGCAATTCTTAATTATATTTTGTAATTTCGAAATGAGTTAACCCATATATGAATATAGATTTTCTAAAATGTCTTAAAATGTCGCGTAAGTATATGAAAATAATAAACTGATATCCATTGTATTCTGTAAAAATGGTCGTAACAACGCATGCATAATTTACAATTTCTGTGGATACATGAAACCGCGAAACATGCTAAAAATAGTAATGCCATTGAATTATTGAATACAGCACATGGCACATGATTCACACACTGCAGCAGGCGGAGGTTTAGAATGTAACTTGCGGTCGCTGCAGAACATAAGGTAAATTACGAATGCTTAAAATCGCACAGTCTTACGACTTAAATATTTTTACTTATTAAATTTAAAAATGTTTAAATAATTTTAGTTTATTACAATTTCTGTATTTCTCCACCAAAATGTCTAGCAAATAGAATTAATTTAAATTTAAACTAAAGTAAATTATTAAAATTTTTGCATTTCTCCATATAAACGGCCTCCCATATTAAATGTCAAAATATTTTGTACAAACTTTTGAGGTGATGGGTAATACACAAAAGCTATGTGCTCACTTCTACACACCCCATAGTTGACATAATAACCCCATTTCTTAGTATTTGTAAAAAAAGATTTTTAAGGTAACTGCATTATGTGTTTTTATTTTTATTCAAGTTCATTTGAGTGACGAAAAAAAAATATGCACGTCACTTTCTTATGTCCATGCCATTTATGCAACAGAAAATGTATTTGCGGTTTTGCAATCGTAAGAAATAAATGATATGTAATGCTTGTAAGTAAATATAAAATAAATATAATTACACAGCTTGCATTTATATCAGTTGACATTCATTATTGAAATCGATTGGAGTTATTCCGTATTTTAGTTTTTCTTCAAAAGCTGAGAGTAATCTGTGAGAATGAATTATTTGCAATTGTTGTTTGTCGTTGCTATTGGCTTGTCTATGGCATTAGCTGCAGTCATCAAGGATAGGCCATTGGTTAATTGCCGCCGTTATCCCTGCTTTCCAGATGAACCTAACCAATTTGGAAAAATTGATCGTTATAGTGACATTACGAAGTTCTGAGAAATTTGTAACAATACTGTGTCGCTGTAAATAATCAGTCAGTGCCAATAAATAAATAAAAAAAAAAACTTAAAATAAATTTTCGTTTTATTTAAGTTCAGTGAGAACATCGAGCTAATAGAATTGTTGTTTAAGTAATATTTGAAGTGTTAAATTGTTTCATTATGGATAAGTGGCAGAGGCTATCGTACCAAATTAGATATCATCAAATAATATTTGGCTCAATAAGGAGCAGAACAGTAAATGAATCATTCTTTGTATACCATCACCCTTAGAGATGAGGGTTTATATCATTTGATCATTTGATTTGATCATTCGAAATCTTCAGTTATTGAAATTAGTCGATTATGATTTAAAAAAAATTACTTATGGTATTACTTATGCTTGCGGAGCATAAAGGCAAAAAAGTTTGACTTATTTGTATAGGAGGAACAATTAGGGGCAGCACAACGTGCCTAATTTTTTTTTCGTACATCAACATTCAATGAAGGCTTACCTTGGCAAACTTTGTCTGAATTAGGTGTTCATACAAAAATGATATGTATGTAAAATGGACAATATCGGTTATGGAATTTATATAGAAGGTACCAGAAGGGGTGTGTCAAATATTTACGATTTCTAATATTTTGCCTCCTATTGCAAGATAAATTAACTGACCAAATTTGATTATCCCCCAAGTGCCGCTAAACTGATCTAGTCCATATTCATTCCTGATTCAAATTTTCAGAACCGACCAACTTACTTACTTAAGTGGCCCATTACAACTTACGAACGTAGTCCATAAATTTGAGGCCTGAAGTCTTAAAGAATTCCACACTCTTCGGTCTTCTGCGTGCGTTCTCCAGTTGGTCCTACCAGATGGTGGCACGTCGCCAACCACTTGGTCCTTCCAACGAAGTTTGGGTCTCCCTGCTCTGCGCCGTCCTTCAGGTTCGCCTTCAAACACCTTTCTCGCTCTAGAATTTACATCCATAAATGTTGGCCAGACATCGTAGCCGTTGGATTCTGACTCTTTTAGCTACGTCGAAGTCGTGGTAAAGCTTATACAGCTCATTGTTTATCCGATGGCGAAACTCACCTTCGACATAGATAGGTCCATAAATTTTTCGGAGTACTTTTCTCTCAAATACTCCCAGGTTTTGTATGTCCGTTGTCGTAAGCACCCATGATTCGGCAGCATACAACATATTGTTTCTAAGTATCTCGAGATAATGTAGTGTTACTAAAGTGCTGCTAAAGGCCGTAAAAACATTTATTGGCTAGCACAATTCTCCGCTTAATTTCTTGGCTGACATTATTATTCTTGTTGACGAAAGATTCGTGGTAGGTAAACTCATCTACTACCTCAAAAAAATAATTTTCAATGTTGACGCTGCGTCCCCATTGATAGGACTCTTTGTTCGTCGAAATCATAATTTTTGTTTTGTCCTCGTTGACCGCTAAATCCATTTTTGCTGACTCCTTTTCCAGCGATAAGAAAACTGCAGTCACATCCCGCAGATTTTGGCCAGTGATGTATATATCATCGGCAAAGGCTAGTGGCATGGGGCTCTTGTGGAATATGGTGCCAGACATGTTGATACCAGCCTTTCTCATCACCTTCTCCATAACTATATTAAAAAGTGTACAGAACAGCCTATCACCCTGCTTGAGACCTCTTTCTGTGTTTAATGGCTCAGAGTGATCCTTACCAATCTTAACCGAGGAATTTGTATTATTCAAGGAACATCTGCAAATTCGAATTAGCTTTGCAGGAATACTAAACTCAAACATCGGAGAGTCCAAGGCAGCTTTGTAGTCGACAAAGAGGTCGTAGGTGTCGATTTGCTTTTCATGAGTTTTTCCAGGATTTGTCATAGAGTGAATATTTGATCCGTCGTAGATTTACCAGGTCTAAAGCAGCACTGATATGGTCCAATTATGGTTAAATTAGCTTTAGACGTTCACACAATATTCTTGAAAGAACCTTGTACGCAATTGGTAATAGGCTTATTCCATGGTAGTTCCTACAGTCACTACGATGTTCTTTCTTCCAATCCCAGGGCATGCACTCCTCTAGCCAGATGTTCTTCATGAGCTGATGCATGCTCCTAATCAGCACCTCCCCGCCAACCTTAAAGAATTCAGCAAGGAGACCATCGGCTCCAGTAGAATTGTATCTCGAATACGTATCTCGCTCTGGCTCATAGGTGGACAGTTATTACCATCGTCATGGATTGGAGCGGGGTCTTCTGGAGTGCTATCAGTATCCAGTAAATTTCTGAAATGATCTCTCCATATCTTCAGGACGTTATCCGGGTCAGTCACTAGCTGACCATCGCTGTCCATGCAGGAGGGCAACCCTGTTCCCGCATTCTCGTCTTAACTCTCTTGTAGAATTTTCGTGCTTCCCCTCTACTTCAGAACAACTCAGTGCACTCATCCTGCCTCTTCTTCAGCTCCTTTTTTTTCCTTTCAAAAAGACGAGTTGCCTCTCGTCTCTGCTCCCTGTGCCATCCACGAACAGCTCGCGTTGCCATTGGCTGCAGTTTTGCCCTGTGTGCAGCAACCGTCTCTCTCGTGTCATTGCGACATTCATCATCGTACTAGACATCTTCTTGAGACGGCTTTCAGTACCCAAGTACGCTTCTCGCAGTCCGTTCTATGGAGTCGGCTATATATTGCCCCTGCGAGGTTATATTATCCGGGGTTGAAGCATTCCGCAGCATTTGAGTTAGAAGGTTGGAGTAGGCGTCCTCTACCTCAGTGGTCCGCAGTTTACCGATGTCCAACTTTCGTTGTGCCTGGTTACGTACGTTTTTCTCCATTCTTAGCCTTAGGCGCACCTTAACTGCGGTAAAAAAGTGATCGGAGTCAATGTTCGCACCCCTAATCACTCGTACGTCCAGAACACTCGATGCGTGTCTTCCATCGACTACCACGTGATCTATCTGATTTCTCGTCAATTGATCTGGAGATAACCATGTTGCCTTATGAATATTTTTATGCTCAAATCTAGTGCTGCTAACTACTATATTTCTGGCCGCAGAGAAATCAATCTGTCTGATGCCATTGTTCGACGTTTCGGTGTGCATACTGGATTTTCCGATGGTAGGCTCAACTGCGGTCTCCCTGTCTATTTTAGCATTAAAATCGCCTTGTAAAATTTTGTTGTCGTGGTTGGGGCTACGGTCATATACATTTTCTAGACTCTCGTAGAACTCGTCTTTGTCGTCATCGCTTTTCTCTTTTGTCTGAGCATGGGCACATATAAGTGTTATGTGGAAAAACTTTGTTTTGACTCTTATGGTGGCTATTCGTTCACACACCAGATTGAACCGAGAGACTAGGTGTCGCAATCTATTGTCAACCACAAATCCACATCCAAACTAGTGCGTGTTCGCATGGCCTCTATAGTAGATGCCGCACGTCTTCATGCGAGAGCACCCGTGTCCCGTCCAACGGATTTCCTGTAAAGCGGTTATGTCAGCCTTGTATTCTTCGAGGAGTTCCGTAAGTTTGATGGAGGCACCTGCTATATGCAGTGTTTAAACATTCCAGGTGCATATCTTAAAATCATGGTCCTTAATTCGTTTGCGGTGGTCGTCAACATTTTGGGGGGTCCATTTTATTATTTTCTTACTTTTTTTCATTGCAATAGTTCAAACGTCGGTGGCGGGTTGCAAGCCCAGCGCACCGCGTCGCAGTTTTCTCCTCCTGCCAGGATTTTATTGCAGCCGCCCATTCTGGGTCAGACGCTGACCAGGGTACCGCTCACTCTGAGCCGACGTGCCTGGGTTTTTAGTTTCGCCCCTCACAGTTAACCGAGCTCTGACTGGTGTTAAAGCCACGTTTCCAGGCGTCACCACGTAGAGGTACACCGTTCGCAGTAGTACCACGAATACGGAGCTCTGTGAGTAGACTTGAAGTGCAATTGGCAAGGATCACTCTGGGTTTGCCAATACCGTACAACTATTAACATTTATTCTGGACTTAAGCACAAAAATTACATATTTTGCTATACCTATAAAGTTCATCGAATCTAAATCAGTTTCAAACTGTAAGTAACATGTAAATTTTAGATAACATATTGACTTACAAGTGAATTTAAGTAAGACACATAGTACTACTTAAACAAATGTTTTGTATCACAATCTTTTCCTATCTTTCGCTATCTTTAACCGCACATTACGGCAAAGGTCAATTAGTAGAGTATAATGAAAAAGCCATTACATTTGTAATTCTGTTCATTGTGGTTGACACAGCTTCGTAAGTAAGTGGATAACAATGTTACACATTGTTGTTCATCCACGTCTTTAACTTATGCCGTAGGTTTACCAGCTGTAATTACAGACACATGCTTAAGGATATGTTGAGTGAAATTAATTTCATAAAATAAAACAATTATACTGCACGCAATGATCTGCTGCCATTTAACATATCACAGCACTTTCTTAAATAATGTACAAATAAAAGATACTTGAAGTTTGTTACGTTTCGTCTGGGTAAATTAATAAGTTTTTATGTAAGATGTTGTTGCCATGGTGCCCCAACGCAAATGCCTTGCCTCATAATTTAATAACATGAAATTTGAAAGAAGAATTTAAATTTTTTTAGGCGAGGTCTACAGACAGTCTCAAACAATATTCTCAAAAGAGGAACAGTTTGATAAAAAGCCATATTTATATCTGTATCCATTATGAAAATTCGTATTTCGACGCTTATGTTGACTATAACATATATAAATGAAGACGTCTGTCTACAACACAACTAGGAAAAGATATACCACACTCTGTTTAAGTGGGTGTTATCTTGTTTTGTCATTCCACAAATGGTAATTTACAACGATTTTAATTTTAATTTAAAATTCTTTATAAAAAAAACCACACTATGTGTGTGTTTTAAATACAACCTTCAGGGCATTTCCTGTAGAAACATATGTAATATATCCTTACAAGAAAAATTTTTCAACCACATTTCATTGATTATATTTCAACGAAATATGCAAATATTCTTTCTCTTTTATCTCTTTTTTGATTGAAGATGACGACATTATTCACGCAAATATGCTAATAAACCTCCAGTTGTGGCTTATTCCAATGTTCTCTTCCATAGCCTCATGAGTGCGCCGTGGGCTCATGTACCTTTTGGCTTAGACGTAATCATAATTTTCATCATAAATCGTATCTTTGGTTGCACTTCAGGTAAAATTCAACATACGTATATGGCGTACGTTGATTATTTCACAGGCAATTCCATATGGAATGCAATTGGTGGGTTTTTCTGTTACACCCATTCACGACTTACTTAAAAAAAGCTAACAGTGCGTATACCATTTGATATGAAATAGAAAATAATCTGCTCGGATTTGTCGGTTATTTATATTTAATTTCAGCATATATTGAATAGAGTGACCAAAAATATGCCTTAAATAGGACCCAGACAAAATGGTGTACTAGAATTTCTTAAAACTCCACCCTATTAGGCACGCACAGTACCCTTTCTCTGCTCAGTTTCAATAAATATACATATTACTATACACTTTTTCTCCCATTTCGATGTATATTTTATCATTTATCCTTACCACAGCCTGTTTCTTAATCGTTGTTCTTATTTTTTTTTTTTGATATGAACATAGCTGCTGTTGCTGTTTAAAAAAGTCCATTTACTATAACCTATACTCAGCTGACCACCATATCCTTTAGCCACCAGTTACGAAGATAATGACAGTTTGTAAAATCTCTTTTGATGACATTTACCAAGAATTGCGGTTTTCTGATTACGCTAGAAGGCATTTCTTGACATTGGATGATCATCATTATGGCCAATATTGCTTTTGTAGTTTGATGGCTTATTAAGTGGGCCGAATGGGTTGTATTGGCATCCATTGTGTTCATTGAGTTCTTTGATCTATCTTTGTCTCTTGGTTACACAGAAAATATGGATAAGTTTATGCTTGTGGCATATTATGCTCATCAATTACATGGCGGGTTTTCGTATCATCTGCTTGGTTTGTGATGTCCATAATATTTTGTGTAAAAGTTGTTGGTTAACATTTTAAATAATTGCGGTTTCAGCAGGGCAGGACATCGTCCTATATGTGAGTAGGCATTATAATAATACAGATCAATTTAATTGTTGTTGTGAAGGTTGTTAAATATTTCACCAAATGATTACACTAGGTGAAAAACTGCAGTGTAGCTAAACTTTACCAACCTCACTGGGTGAAAGGGCGTGCGTAACTTCCAGAAATATATTGGCTGTGAAAACACGAAAAAGATAAAGTATTAAACGGAAAAGCCCAAATGTTGTTGTTCTTGCAAACTTTATAAGGAGCATTATTTAAGCATATGTACCTGGAACGTCCTGACTCTCTATAGAGATGATTGGAATTCTTAAAAACCAGTAAGAACCCGTCGGGCAAACAGACTTGCCGTGCCGAGTGTATTGATTTTATTAATCCATCGTTAAAATGGGCGGAGTGGTACATTTATATGGGAGGTACCAGAAGGGGTGTGTATAGACTTCCAGATTGTTTTTTAAAAACTTTATCCTGTTATAGCTTTACTAAATACAGAATATGGGCACGATCCCGGGAGGTCTATTAATAATATAAATCGATTTCTAAAGTGGGCGGTACCAGATTGGAGTGGGAGGTACCAGAAGGCGCATGTCTAGACTTCCTGATTTTTTCTCAAAAACCTTATCCTGTTATAACTTTATTACATACAGAATTTGGGCGCGATCGCGCAATGTCTATTAATAATATTAATCGATTTCTAAAGTCGGCGGTACCAGATAGGTATGGGAGGTACCAGAAGTGGCGCGGCTAGATTCCAGCTTTTTTTCTCCAAAACTATGTCTTGTTATAGCTTAACAAAATACAGAATTTGGGCACGATCGCGTTGTATTGATTTTATTACTCGATTTCTAATGTAGACGGATTGATGTATTTGTATAGGAGGTATCAGAAGGGGCAGAGCCATGTCGCCCATTTGTAATACCGTAAGTAGATTTGGGGATATATTAGCTCGTGCAAAATTTGAAAACATTTCGTTGTGTGTTTCGGAAGTTATAGTGCGTACCAGCCGGACAGCTCCAACGACTTAAAAAGTCATGAATCGAATTTGGTTCAAAGAAACAAAGGGTCTAAAGCGACTCATTCTATGCGTTACACTTTTAGTTCGTATCAAATGATACCCTCTTACCCGTAGGGTGAGAGTATAAAAATACGTCAGAAGAAGAAACGGGAGACCGAGGATATAGAGAGTTGCCTAGAGAGAGTTGAAGCCCGAAAATTTTACCTGAATGTAAAAGCAAAATGTACTGGGCTCCCCTCCAGAAAATTTTCCAACAATGATTCCCGTAGGCAGTGAACGCAAACGTCTCACGCCACGTGTCGATGTCCTATAGGCCCGCCACAAAGCCAAACCTACGTCAAAAAAGCGATATTGGGGCTGAAAAACACTAAATCTGCCGATAACGAGCATGCATATTCTGTCTTGAACAAAACTTGATTCAAGTGTGTGCTCCAACTACCAAGAGATTATCCGTTCACCCACCTGCCGAGTGTGTCGACCTTATAGGGCTTTAACAGAGTGGCTTAAAATATTCACACTAAGCAAATTTCTGGAAAAGAGGCAAGAGAAACAAATTGACAAGATCCTTCTTCTCGTCGACCATAAAGCTGTCCGATACGGCTGCAATTACTCTAAGTTATGGCTTAGTTTAGTATTCCATCGAAGCTGAAAAGCCTTTGCGGAATAACACGGATTGACACAAAGTATCCAGTAGGCAAGGACCTAAAGGAGCCATTCTTTACCAGACGAGGCATAAATCAAGGCAACAGCCTATCTTGTGACCTCTTCAATATAGTGACGGAGATGATAATGAGGAAAGCTACAAATTAACAAATGTGGCACCATATTCCACAAAAGCAATATGCTGCTTGCGGACGATAATGAAATATACATCATCGGGAGAACACAAAGTGGTAGAAGATTTAGTCTACCTATGGCGTCAGCCTTGAAATCCGGAGAAGAATATTGCTTGCAAATACATGGTGAGCCAAAAGAAGTCATCCGATGCTATTTGGTTCTAATTTTTTTCTAAATGTAAAACTTCTATTCTGTATTTTGATTATGTTTATTTGAATCTTTAGAATTTTATTGGTTAAGTCGAGAAGATGATACCTGCAAAATGATATCTGTTTTATGGCATTTTTCATCACTTCGGCAAGAACTTCGGCCGGCAAATTCTCGCACTACAGTCGAATGTTGTTCTTGAGGGCTTCCAGGGTCTCGGGCTGGTGCACGTAAACACGGGACTTCACAAAACCCCACAAAAAAAGTCTGGAACGGTTAAATCGGACGATCTTCCGGGCCAGAGCAAATCGTCAAAGATGAGGCGACCTGGGAACGCTACCTTGAGAATGTCGGATGTGGCTCGCGCAGTGTGCTTCGTCCTGTTGGAACCACATGTCTTCCAGTCCTAATTCGTACAATTGTGGTAGAAAAAACTCGGTTAACATGGCCCTGTAGCGCGCACCGTCCTCTGTTATCGTTTGACCAGCGGCGTTCTCGAAAAAAATGGCCTGATGACTCCTGCTGTGTGAACAGCGCACCATGCAGTCACTTTGATCGGGTGTAGTGGCTCCTCGTGCATTACTCGTGGATTTTCGGTGCCCCAGAAGCGATAGTTTTGCTTGTTCACGTACACGCTGAGGTGGAAATGAGCCTCGTCGCTCATTATGATTTTGGCCAAAAATTTGTCCACTTCGTCCTCGAGATTGAGGATGGCTTGGGCGTAGGTTACACACGTTTGGCGGTCTACAGGCAGCAGCTGATATATGGACTGGACTTTGTACGGGAACATGCGCAGGTCTTTGACCAAAATTTGCTTTAGGGACGACCGGCTGATGGCTAATTGCAATGGCACGGCGTTACGTCGATGTTTCCGGCGACAGCACACATCCTCGGCAACAGCGGCGATATTCTCGTCAGAACGGGCGCTCCAGAGCCAGCTATTACTGGCTACGTCTCATGTGGTCCCATACTCCTCAAGGTTGGTGGCCAAACGGCGCAGTGTTTGCGCAGTCGGTGTCGGACGGGCGGGAAATCAGCGATGGAATTCGCGCTGCGCTAACATTACAATTGTTACGCAACAAAAAATAGACATGATTATTCCGAGTTCTTAGAAAGTGTATCGCTCCATGGCTGGTTCACTTGTATTCTACATCTATCTAGTCCACAAATGTCAAAACAGATTTGGCATTGGCGGCCATTTGGAAAAATAAGAGCATCTTCCAATAGTGTGATCTCTTTTGGCTCACCTTGTACATGATATTACAGTCTTAGCAAGAGATTTTTCGACGAACGAAAATTCAGCTATACTAGATACTGGGCCTGCCTGTCTTGATATATGGCGCAGAATGCTGGGTAATGACACAAACGGATGAAGCGGTTCTGGCAAGGTTCGACATCATATGAATCATGGTCAGATGCATTAATTTAAGTGGTTGCGTTGGCTAGGTAATGTTGTACGCATAGAAGAAAATGTTCCAGCTCGGAAAGTCTTTGACAATGAACTCGCGATGTACGGAGCAGAAATGGGCCATCGAAACTCCTTTGGAAAGACCAGGTTACAAAGAACAGAAGAAACTCCTAGCAGGATCAGGGGGCGTGGCAAAAAAAAATAATGTTTTATTTTAATTTGTCTTTAAATTTGCTTTCATTCCAGGAGGTGACCGGCTCAATTTTTTTTTGTATGATGTGTGACTCACCTTGATTTTTTAAAGATCAGTAACTATTTTGTTTATGAATAAAAATACAAACTGATCAAAGAAGTTAAAGTAGCTGTTGCCATTCTATGAACAATGATATATTACACGTTACGATTGGACTATAAATGGAGACACAGGAAAAAAAAAAGTTAATGCTCGTGGCATTCTAGGAGGATTACCGACACAACCTTTTTTATCGACCCACCCTATTGACAAAAAACCAAGATCATCTTCAAGAACGATTTCAATGCCCTGGCCATTGCAGCTGTCATATATATCCCTCAGGAGGTCATAAAATGTATCTTTAGTGTCCTTGTCTTTGTCTTCCGTCGCGGCATGTACCCAAATCGAGGGCATCCGCCAATTGGTTAGAGAAAACATCTTTATAGAGAATGTTTGAACTCTTTAACCCTTAATCGTGGTTCGTGTAACGTTTGTGAGTGTTTTTAACATTTTGGGGATTCTGTCTTTTCTGATCTATGTAGTTTAATAATAAATTATGTATGTACTAAAGAAAAATGAATTATTATACCTACGCAACGATTTTACTCTCTTGGGGTGCCCGCGCAATTGCTTCAGAAACTATAGTTACCTGCTCTGTAAGACGCGTCGCACAGTGGGGTATGGGACCCCCAAAACGGAGATTAATTAAAAAATGAAAATTGCGATTTCCAATAAAAGTTTTATACTGAATAATTGTACACAGGATACTGATTCAATAGATACTAAAATCAATTACATATGTTGTTTATTTAAAGTTCTATGCTCTCTCAAACTTGGGAAATTTTTTCGACTTTTCTATGTGTTACCGAAAAGTGAAAAATCGATATTTTGGAGTGAAAGTTTTTGCCTTTTAGTCTTTTAAAAACTTAATTATTGTTATGGATCATTCAACGTCAGCTTTTGAAGAACAGGAATAACAATAAGTTGTTTACAATAAATAAGTATAATTATTTTTAAATATTTTTGGAAAAATGGTCTAAATTTTAGGTATTTTTGAAATGTATGTAGAATTTTAAAATGGTTCCGGGTAAAACCGTGTTGAAATATTAACATTATTGTAAAATATAACATCTGTACTTACATAATCAAGAAAAACATTTTGCGCGTTTTTGCGCCAATTTGTTTTATTAAATAAATTGTGATGTTACCCACTCCTGCGAAAACGATGGAAAATTCGTTTGGTTTGATTTGGCCTAATTTTCTTCCTTTTTGCTGTATTGCAATTTGTTGTTGAGCATTAATTTTTAATTATACCCTACATAAGGCAATATATGCTGATTTGCCTTAGTAATATTCAAACTTAAAATATGGTTAAATGACGTTATTTCACAACAACTCTTGAGTTTATAGCCGTCACAGCAAATTTTTTCAAAACGTTAAAATATCAACATATTTGGGAAAATTAATTCAGAACTGATTAATAACAAGCACTAAAACTAGTTGTTAATGCTAAATTCAGAGATATACCTTCTAACTAGTACAAGTTTCTTTTATAAAATGCGATTCATTTCGAGGTTTGTTTTTTAAATGGTTTTATTTGCAAAACACAAGTGACTGATTGCGAATTGTTATTTGACTGGTATTTAATATTGTATGACATTTTGTCATGAAGTAAATGAAATGGAAACAGCGTCTCCAAAAACTATTTTTTTTTAAAATATGTTTTTCGAGCTCTTCGCTCAACACGTAGTGTTCATAATCCACTATCTGAGAGCACTTTTGTCAATATCAACCTCAAATTTAAGCTTCAGTGTACGTTATTGGATAATACGCAACCAAAATTACCACTTCCATTCTACAGAGAGGAGAATGTTGGGCCTGTAGCGGAGACCTTTAATAAAGATACCAACCAGTCGATTAGACACCGTGAGCATTCTGTGCACGCTTTACATTAGATTTGCAACAACTTTTAATGAAGCTGTAATGATGATTTCCCATTGGCAGATCTTTCCTTTCCCAACGCCTCCGCCTCACCCCGCCGAGATTGCTATATGCAGATACTTATTCAAATGTATACAGCCTTTTGGTCCACCCTGCACATAAATACATAAGTGTGTATACATATGTACATAAGCATTTATATATATATTTAAAACATTTAAAACATAAATCAATATCAAATTTCAAAGAGGTTGGAGACAAACCGTAGCTTTTATAAAGGTTTGATTCTACTACAGTATATATACATATAAGTATATATATGGGGACTGTATGTAAATATGGACCGATTTCTTAAAAAATTCAAACCAATCGATCTTATAGCAAAAGGATCATCTGTGCCAAATTTGGCTAAGATCGGACTCTTCCTTGAATTAATCTCCGTTTTGGGTGTTCAATACCCCAGTGTGCGTCGGTCAATGGATATTAAGTGGCATTTCCGGGTAATACGTAAATATTGGCGATGTGAGTGCTTCGGAGCTTCTGCATAGAGTTTGTGGTTATTTCGAAGTAAATAACAATCAAAAAACTGAAATAAGAAAAGCTTACATCATCCCATTCAGTGATTTACGATTACCATTTATTAGCATTTTAGCTACAGAACCCTTTTATAATTTATGGTATATACTGCACATAGACTATGTTCTATTTACCTACACCTGATTCTAAATTAAGTCAAAAAGTTCTTAAACCTTATACCCTCCTTACTCATTAAATTGAAGGTATATATTAGAGATCCCTTGCAAACAGTTTAAATTTTATAATTTACTAGTGGGCCCGGCAATGCTTCGCTTTTGCATATTATCGAATATTGCCATTTTCACCCCCTAAATGTATAAAAATCCAAACAATGTGTAGCCTATGTTACTCGCGGGGTTATTCGGAAGATTCCCTGAAAATTTCATCAAAATCGGTCCAGCCGTTTTCGAGTCCATACGTTACATATATACATACACACATCCTCTTTTATATATATAGATTATAGGATATCTAATTTGTTTTGTCTTGCACATAATCTTTTTTAAAATATAAATATTTCCATAATATATTAAACTATACCCCATTTGGTGTTGATACTGCGTCATGTACAATGAGTAAAACAAAATCCTGCAATGTCTTGTAAACATTGACAAAACAAATGCAAGTACTTTAACTTTCCTTCTAGCTCATTAGTATTACAGACTTTCGCGTTAATTGCACAGTTTTTGTTTGTTTTCCGTTTCTGGCAACAATTGATTCAATATTTGTTGTTTCGCTTTCGGAAACGTTTTTTGACTATCGATTATCGTCAAAGCATTAAAAGAAGTAAATATATAGTACATTAGCTGTAACATATTGCCACTACGTAAAGTTCAATGGCAGCAAAAAAGTTGTAAATACTATCAGCAGCCAACAAGATTCATATACGTCTGGGCACGCCCGTAGCTGGTCAGGCGGGTGACAACCCATTTCTCACATTGTTACGTTATAATGTTATCCTACATTTGCTGCTACTATTTGGCGTTGTTGCTGCCACATTATTCTTAGTACTAATTCAAGTGGGTGAGTAATTGGACGTTGAGTTCATTCATTTAACTGGTAAAGCAAATTATTATTATGAGGTGACCGAGAAACACCATCAACATGGACCGTGGCCGTGGTGCTGGTAATAGCTTCCAAGTTTAATGGCGTTTCTTGTTTGCACAACATTAAAAGAAACTTTTATATTTTCTTTTGCTGCCATAAAATATTGCCTTGGCCACATGTGGTTTTTACACTTTGTTTGGGTACATAAATTGAAAATTCTACGCGAATAAAAGTAATAAATTTTATAAGAAGATTTTACTTAAGGGATTTTTATATTGGACCAAAAACCAAAGTTATTGTTGATGAGCGGAATTGTGCAATTAATGAGTTTATCACGGCAGTAAAAATGTATGTATAGTTACTTACTTACTTAGCTGGCACTTCTTTGCAATCCCATTGGATTATATACTGCACATAGAAAAATGTTATAAGCGCTTCGATCTTCTGCGCTTCTTCTTCAGTTAGTCACACCAAGTTCTGCAAAGTTCTCAGTAACCTGGTCTTTCCCACGGAGTTTTGATGGATCTTTTCTGCGCCGTCCATCGACTTCTTTGTCGAAGACATTCCGAGCTGGAGCATTTTCGTCCATGAGTACAACATCCTATAGCCAACGCAACTGCTGCAGCTTAATGCGTGTGACCACATCAATGTTATTATAAAGCTCTTACAGCTCATGATTCATTCGATGTCGATATTCTCTCTAAACGATGATAGTGCCCATATATTTTACTGAGTATTTTTCTCCCGAATACTACCAGAACCGATTCATCCGCTTGTGTCATAACTAGGGTGTTCAAAACCGAAAAACCGTAAACCGGTTTTTTTTATTTAAAACCGTATGCCGGTTTTTGCAAAAATGCCATTTTCGAATAACCGGTTTAACCGAGTTTTTTCCTTCGGGCACTCGGTTTTTTTTTAATTTTTAGTTGAAATTTTAAAATTTTACAAAGCTTTTAAAAGCATTCTTGTTTATAAAATGTAATAAGATTTTTCTAAATTACATTGAAATTTAATTTTAAAATTTTCAAAGCGTCTTAAAAGATTCTCGTTTATAAAACGTTTAAGGTTTTTTCTAAATAATTTTGTAATTGAATTTTAAAAAGCTTCTAAAAACATTTTGGTTATAAAATGTAAAAGGATAAATCTAAATTAATGTGAAATTGAATTTTAAAATTTTAAAAAGCTTCTAAAAACATTCTTGTTTATAAAATGTAAAAAGTTTTTTTTTAAATTAATTTGAAATTAAATTTTAAAATCTTAAAAATTTCTAAAAACATTCTCGTTTACAAACATTGAATACCCTAATTATATGTATTAGGACCGGAAAATATGCTAGAAGCTAATCCTGTGTGATGTAGTCTAAAACGGCTGAAACGATGGAATTTGCTAACGAGCTTTTTAAAAAAATTTATCCTGCAATTTCCCCAACAACGGCAGAGTCTAGTAACAGTTCAGGTTGTGAGATTGGGGAAGCTCCTAATGGTAGTCTTTGCAACGATTTAAACAGGACAATAAATAACATCCAAAATCCACCAGTGAAGCCTATATGATGATTTCAACTGTTTCGATAAATTTAATAAAAGGACATAAAAGCTCAACATCCTTCTAAACGCTCTTTTGCCAATAAATCCTACTTCCACAATAAGTGAGCGCGTGTTTTCTGTATCAAGCTTTATAAAAACGAAACAGAAGAATTGACTCAAAAGTCAATTTTCTAGTATACTGATATCATTACTCGATTTCTAAAGTGGGCGAAGTGGTACATTTGTATGGGAGGTACCAGAAGGGGCGAGGATAGACTTAAAAACGTTATCCTGATTTAGCTTTAATAAATACAGAATTTGGGCACGATCACGTTAAGGTATTGGTATTACTACTCCATCTCTAGTGGGCGGAATAGTACATTTGTATGGGAGGTCTCATAAGGGGCGTGGCTAAACTTAAAAACTTTATCCTGATTTAGCTTTAATAAATACAGAATTTGGACACGATCACGTTGGGTGTATTAATATAACTACTACATCTCTAATGTGGGCGGAATGTTGCATTTGTATGGGAGATACCAGCAGGTACGTGGCTAAGCTTCCAAATTGGTTCTTTAAAATTGTATCCTGTTTTAGCCCTACTAAAAACAGAATTTGGTCACGATCAGGTTGGATCTATTTAGAATATTAATCGATTTCCAAAGTGGGTGGTACCTGATATGGTATGGGAGGTACCAGATGGGGCGTAGCTAGACTTCCAGTTTTTTTCTTCAAAACTTTGTCCTGCTATAGTTTTACTAAATGTAGGATTTGGGCACGATCGCATTGGGTGTATTGATATTACATACTAAACAAATGCATTTTTTTAAACCGATATACTTTTTTTAATAAATATTTTTAACTTTTTAGGAAAAAACCGGAAAAACCGGTTAAACCGGTTTTCTTTCAAATACTGTATTCGAAATCCGATTTGTCTATAAAATCAATTTTTCGAATAATTTGGAAACCGGGTTTCTAAAAAAGGAGGTATTTGAACACTCTAGTCATAACCCAGGATTCTGAACCATACAACAAGACAGATAGAACCAGTATCTGGTATAGCTAGATTTTTGTTCGTCGAGAGAGGGCTGTGTCATTAAATCGAATGCTTAGGTCGTAGTAGTATTTATTGGCAAGCAGGACTCTTCTCCGGATATCGAAATTGACATTATTTGTTTTGTTGATAGCGGAGCATAGGTAGATAAAATTATCTGCCACCTCAAAATTAAAGTTATCAACGTTTACGCAGTTTCCCAAACGAGTAGATTATTTGTTCGTTAAAACTTTTAACTTCGTTTTGCCCTCGTTTACCATTAGACCCCATCTACGTCATCGGCGTACGCGAGTAGCATGCGGCTTTTGTTGAATATCGTGCCCCTCGTATTTACTGCAGCTTTCCTTGTTATCATCTCCATTACTATGTTGAAGAGGTCACACGATAGGCCGTCGCCTTGTTTTAGGCCTCTTCTGGTGCAGAATGGCTCCGTAAGGTCCTTGTCAATCTTCACTGAAGACTTCGTGTCAGTCAGCGTCATTCCGCAAAGACGTATCGGCTTCGCTGGAATATCAAACTCAGCCATGGCTTCGAGTAACTTCTGCCGTATCGGGCTGTCGATGGTAGTTTTATAGTCGACGAAAAGATGGTACGTGTCGGTCTGTTTCTCTTGGGTCTTTTTCAGAACTTGCCGAAGTGTAAATATCTGGTCAGTTGTTGATTTACCAGGTCTAAAGCCACACTGATAAGGCCCGATCAGGTTGGATAACACTGGCTTTAGTCTTTCATATAGCACACTCGACAGGACCTTATATGCGATGGATAAAAGGCTGATTCCGCGGTAGTTAAAGCACACATTTTAATCACCTTTTTTGAGCACAGGACATAATACGCTTAAATTCCAATCGTCGGGCATGAACTAATTAAGCCAAACCATGTGTAAGAGCTGGTGCATGCTCGTTATCAGCTCCTCGCTACCGGACTTGAAGAGCTCTGCCGGAAGTCCATCGGCACCAGCTGCTTTATTATTTTTCAGCAATCTAAGCCGTCGCACAGTGGGGTAAAGTCACGATCTGGGCGGCCAATATTATTTGAAGCTAATTTATGAAGCAGAATGGTAAAATATTACTCGGTGAGGCGTAAAAAATAATAATATGTTAACATTCGGAGGATAGAGGTTGTGACCGTTTTTATACACAAAATGGTTTTTATAAAAATTTTAGGATTCCAAGTATTTCCCATATATCTCCACAAGGTTGCATTTTAGAGGCCGACCTCCCTATAACTTTTTATTCGTCTGGATACCCTCTAACTATAAATGCATAAAGATATAGGACATCCAGTATATTAACTAAAGTGGTTCAGTAAAACCGCAGAAATTATAGTTCATTCTTCCGCAGTAGGTAAATGGCTATAAAACACAAAACCGCAAAAACCCGCAAAACTTTTTTTTTCCATATGAACAATACGATGTTAAAGATTATATATAATCACAGATTGAAGGGGTGAAAAGGGGTGATGCATAACTTTTTGTCCATAGATCGATTTTGTTACCCATTGAAATTGACAAAAATAGCATATTTTTCAATGCTGCTTTACTAGTATGAATTTGAATTATAATTTTATTTAGCTAAGTGTATTTAATAATATTAACCTGCTTTATTATTTTCCATTTTACTTAAATGTTTAAACTAAACACACGCCTTCCCACAGCCTGCTAAAATTGTTGCTTGACCTGAGCACAACAAAATAGAAAATGCTCAATTAGCAACAAGTAACTTTAACAGCGTGTAGAAAACGAATGTAAGCAAAATTGAATGAAAATATAACGGAATCTAGCGAAGCATTTTGTTCTCTTTATCCTACAATCGGAAATTTTTAAAAACATTGGTTTTTGAGAAATCGAATTTTGGCCGCCCAGATCGTGAATTTACCCCACCGTGCGTCGTCGACAATTGAAGTAACGTGTGCTGCCTTCTGGAAACAGCAGTTGCTGGAAGTGTTCTCTCCATATATGCAGTACACTCTGTGTATCTGTAACCAGATTTCCATCTTGGTCTTTACAGGAGGGGATCCCATTACCGTAGCCTTTTGCATTTACTTTCTGGTAAAATTTTTTGGCCTTACCTTTGTTCATGTATCGCTCTATACCATAGTTCTCCTGTTCCTTCATCTTTTTTCGCTTAAATAGCTGTCTCGCCTGTTTTACCGTCTTCTTGTGCTGTTCCCTAACAGCCCGGGTTACAATTGGCTGTAGCGTTGCCCTAAAAGCAGCATCCTGTTCCTGAGACGCTATGCGACATTCTTCATCGTACCAGGATTCGTCTGTGCGCCGTTTTTCATATCCTAGCGCAATATGCTGCCACTGTATATCGGGAACGTCAGATGTAAAGGCGTTGTGCCGTAGAAGTTGGGATAGCTGGTTTGAGTTGGCTGTGGCTATCTCTGGGGTTTGCAGCTGCGCAATGTCCTGCTTTTTTTTGTCTTTGGTTACGTGCATTTTTCGCTCTGCTCAATTTTGTGCGCACCTTGGGTGCAACCAGGTAATGAGCCGAGAAAATATTAGCACCACGGATCACACGCACGTCCATTACACTACATGCATGCCTGCCATCAATTACCACATGATCAATTTGATTTTTGGTGTTTTGATCGGAGGATAGCCAAGTTACCTTGTGGATATCATTGTGCTGGAATTTGGTTCCACACACTACCATGTTCCTTCCCGCTGCGAAGCTAACCAGCCTAAACCCGTTGTCTGACGTGTCGGTATGCAGGCTGATTTTACCGATCGATGGACCAAGGACATCTTCCCTTTCTATTTTTGCATTAAAATCTCACAGAACAATTTAAAATTCGTGGCCAGGGCAGCAGTCGTATGTTTCCTCTAGGCGCTTGTAAAATTAATCTTTAATCACATCGTCTCTAACTTTCGTCAGGACATGAGCATAAATCAGTGTGATGTAAAAGTATTTCACCTTTATGTGGATTGTGGCTATTCTATCACTAACAGGATTGAACCGCAAGATAAGATGTCTGAGTCTCTTTCCATATACAAATCCACATCCAAATTCGTGGCTTCGTCATGGCAGCAGTAATAAATGTCGCAAATATTACGTCGCGAGCATCAATGTCCCGTCCATCTCATCTCCTGGATGTCGGTGATGTCAGCTTTATATTTTTTGAGGACATCCGCCAGTCGGGTAGTAGCACCTTCTTTATAGAGAATCCGGACGTTACAGTTGCATATCCTTAAATCATGGTCCTTATTACGTTTGCGGGGGTCATCAACATTTGGGGGGTTCCGTTTCTTCGTTTTCTTTCTCGTGTTTTCATGGCCAGTAAAGGACCTGAAGGCGGGTGGCTAGCCTAACAATCAGTGTTCGTCGCTAACTATCTGCCTCAATTTATGATAAAAAAAACATCACGAACAACGTTGCCCAGGTGCCACCACGAAGCATGCAAGATTCACTTAACATCCCCTACGGCATTTCCCGCTACTAAATATAAAGTGAATTAAGTGGTTTTTCGCCCTACATACAAAAAAAAACTTAATCTTCATTTCGGCACTATAGATATGACTTGGAACCGGCCGTGGCATGATGGTTAGAACACGCGACTACCATGCGGGAGATCCAGGGTTCGATTCCCGCCTCCAGTCATCTACATTTTTCTTTCCTTGCCGGCCCCCTCGAATGTTGTTGACAGCAACTTCGCAGTATAAGTGTCGAGTCAATCGGCATGTCTAGTAAGAGCTTTTCAAACAGTGACGTTCGCATTCGTCGATAAACGAGTAGGTGCCGTTAGTAGTGAATTCGAAAAATATATAGCGTGTTAATTCACAACAACGCGAGAAGCTCATTCTCATTCATGGTGTGTAAAGGGAAATTAAATAAGTAAGTAAGATATTACTTTTTACTATCGTCATAGAGCCTAAGATATGTAGCATTTAAAATAATAAAACTTTCTTGGTTAACTTTCATGTTAAGGAGTTAATTGTACACAACTTATTATTGTCGAGCTGAAGAACTGTTTTCAAAGTACTTTGTAGACCTACAAATATATAAATTAACTTTATTATAGCACTTAGGACTGTAAGAAATGTGAAATATATTATAAATTAATATGCAAAAGCGAAGCATCGCTGGTCCCACTAAGTTCCCACTGGTTCATACACCTAAACAACTGCTTCATATCTATACAATTCTTTTAAATTATTACAAAAAGCTGCAATGTGGTATAATCGTACATAGTTCGTCTTTAATTCGATGATACACTTTAAATATAAAAATGGTAAGGCCTTATCTTATATCTTTGTAAGTAATAGAGCAAACCATTCATTGCTGCCCATTTCTTCCTAATAACGACGCTTCTGTCAATACCGGCAACCGTATTATTTGTTGATGTATCAACAGCAGATCAATTCTTTAAAAGCATAGCTATTGATAGAAAAAAAAAACGATTTTTTTAACAAAGCAATCAATACGACATTGTGCCATTTCAAAAAAAACACGTGCATACAACAGGACAATTATAACATTGTGACTTTCTATGACTTTCTCTCAACACAATAGCAGCTTAAATATTTACTCAACTTGTCTAAGATTTCAAACACAACCTCTGTCATTACCACCTCTTAACGCAAGTTGCCTACATTTGCAGAACAAAAATCTAGAACTGTTAACATAGCTTCCTCCATACCCTCATCAATTTATATCACAGTCAAATAGACAGCGGAATGCTATGAAAAAAATAAATACCAAAAACAAACAATTTAAATGAAGTTTGAGGATATCCGGCAATTTGTTTACAATTTTTTTGAGTTTTAATTCAGCAAGAAATGGTTTTGGCAAACAAGTAAAAAAAACAAAAGCGATAATCAAGAAAATTCTATAGCAAGCGTTTTAAATTGGCAAACGAGATTTCAATTTTCACTCTTGGTTAAGAAGGTTAGAGGTGGGTGACAAAAATAATGAAATGCTTGAAAATAGCAAAGCAATATTTTTCTTCTTCTTTACTGGCAGCAACAACAAAAATTCATCTATAAGTAGCCGCACGTAGAAAGGCATTCCAAGCTCTTCGGTCTTTTGAGCTCCATAGAGAGTCCGTCATACCAAGCTTACTTAACAGTTCCGTCACCTGGTTCGTCCATCGGAGTTTTGGTCGCCCCCTCCTGCGCCGCCCAACGAGTTTATTGCCCAAGACTTTTCGAGCCTGTTTTCGTTCATTCGTACAACGTGTCCAAGCCAGCGCATTCGGTCTATTTGAACGCGCTTGACCACGTCGATGTCGTTGTACAGCTCATACAGCTCATGATTCATTCGACGACGGTACTCGCCGTTCACGATGATGGGTCCAAATCATTACCCAGGATTCTGCGCTGTAGAGCAAGACAGGTAGGATCAGAGTCTGGTAGAGCTGGATCTTTGTTCTTCGAGAGAGCGCTTTGTCGTTAAATCGCTTGCTTAGCGCATAGTAGCAGTTGCGGTTTGCGATCAATACTGGTCTTTTGATTTCGAGGCTGACATTATTATTTTTGTTTATGCCAGGGTAGATAAAATCATCTACCACTTCAAAGTTATAGTTGTCAACGTTCACGCAGCATCCCAGACGTGTGGGTTTTTCGTTCGTTCTAACAAATAACTTGGTTTTGTTCTGGTTTATCACCAGACCCACTTCAGCCGACTGCTTTTTAATGCTCGAAAAAGCAGCAGTAACATCTCGCAATCCACGTCCAATAATATCTACATCATCAGCATACGCGAGCAACATGTGGCTTTTGTTAAATATGATGCCATTCCTGTTTACTGCTACTTTCCGCATGATCATCTCCATTACGATGTTAAAGAGATCGCAGGACAGTCAATCGCCTCGTCTAAAGCCTCGCTTGGTAGAAAATGGCTCTGACAGATTTTTGCCAATTTTCACTGAAGACTTCGTGTAAGTCAGTGTTAGCCCGCAGATTCGAATTAGCTTTGCGAGGATACCAAACTCAGCCATACCATCCAACAATTTCTGTCGTATCGGACTGTCAAATGCAGCTTTGTAATCGATGAACAGATGGTATGTATCGATCTGCATTTCTTGGGTCTTCTCCAGGATTTGTCGTAGCGTGAATATCTGGTCGGTGGTGGATTTACCAGGTCTAAAGCCACACAGATAAGGCCCAATCAGGTTCGCCAAAATGGGCTTTAGTCTTTCACATAACACACTAGACAGGACCTTGTATGCGATGGATAAAAGGCTAATCCCGCGATAGTTGGTACACACACTTGGATCGCCTTTCATAAGCACGGGACATAGGAAACGCAGATTCTAATCATCGGGCATGCACCCCCTGAGCCAAATCGTGTTTATGAGCTGTGCATATATGTTACCAGGTCATCGCCACCGGCTTTAAAAAGCTCTGCCGGCAGTCCATCGGCTCCCGCAGCTTTATTATTTCTAAGCAGCGCAATTGCCGTGCTGATCTCGTTTTGGCTCAGTGGTGGACAGTCTACTCCATCGTCGATGATTGGTGCGTTTTCGTCACTTATGCTGTCTTCCGGAACGAGTAGAGATTGAAAGTGTTCCCTCCATATTTGCAGCACACTCTAAGTGTCCGTGACCAGATTTCCGTCTCTGTCCTTACAGGTGGTGATCCCTGTTCCAAAACCTTTACTTTTTACCTTTTGGTAGAACTTTCGAACCTCACCTCTATTCCTGTAGTTTTGCATATCCTGGCTCTCTCTTTTCTTCCACAGACGCTTTTTCTGTCTGAACAGACGTTTCATCTAACTCCTTTTCTCTTTATAACGCTTCGTCACCGCACGCGTCGCCATTGGCTGCAGTTTTGCCTTGTATGCAGCATCCATTTCCTCAGACATTTCGTGACATTCATCATCGTACCAGGGCTTGTCTGAGCGTGGTTTTTCATAACCCAGTACGGTTGTTGCGGCAGTGGTCATAGAATTCGCAATATGCTGTCATTGGGTATCGGGAACATCAGAACTAGGAGGATTTGTATGGAGTAATTGGGAGAGTTGATTGGAGTAGGCATTGTCTATCTCAGTGGTATGCAGCTTTGTGGTGTCTAGCTTCCTTTGCGTTTGATTACGAGTGTTTTTAGTACTACTAAATCGTGTACGTACCTTGGCTGCAACAAGGTGGTGATCCTAGTCAATATTTGCACCGCGCATCACACGCACGTCCATAACGCTTGAGACATGCCTTCCATCAATTACCAAGTGATCAATCTGTTTTCCTGTATTTTGATCGGGAGATATCCAGGTCGCCTTGTGGATATTTTTATGCGGGAATCTGGTTCCACTCACAACCATGTTTCTTGCCGACGCGAAACTTACCAGTCTGAATCCGTTATAGAAGGTGGTGGAAAGCAATATAATAAAGTATAATAGAGTCAAGGACTATATTTTTGTTGGCAGCGTATAGCATGATATATGTAAATGAATACCTGCTGGCTTTAAGTGAGATATTCAATCACTTTCACTTTTGATTACTTGTTTGTTTGAGTATATGTTCTAGCTACTTGTTCGT
Source organism: Muscina levida (assembly GCA_964034835.1). NCBI lineage: Eukaryota > Metazoa > Arthropoda > Insecta > Diptera > Muscidae > Muscina > Muscina levida. Next base: position 35,219,544 of record OZ035881.1, on the reverse strand, counting down.
CGTACGTTTAAGTTGTCAACAATAGCCTTTTAATATGTAATGTTGTAAGTAAGAATTTGTTAAGGTTCACCATACAAAGGTTTCCTTTAGACTATGCATTGAGCTTATTGTAATGTGTAATTATGGTGTTGTAATCCCAATTACAATATGGTGGCCTTCCGACGCAAACAACGACTAGTCAAACACATACACTTATGCAACGTATGTGAATACAAAATTCCTATTTTGCTGACAACTATATCTTTTCGGCACGCCCCAAATATTGGAAAAGCAGACAAACTAACCATATAAACTCGCATATATTATAACGTCAAGATGTGAATAAATTTTACGAAATTCCAAACAGATCTACAGATGAGAATGAAATTGCTTTTAAGCATATTTCATAAACAAGTACACCGAAGGGCACACAGTGACACCAGCGCGCAAGGCAGCAAGGATAACAAAATGTGACATATGTAAATAATCTTCATTAAATTGCATTTGAAATTATGTTAATTTTTATATGTATGTCTTACTCCATATATTAAATTTTATGTATGTATATAAACAGCTTTAATAGTCACACACCCTATGGCATTTTACAATGGAATCTGTTGTGAAATTTTGCTGTGACATCAATACAAAGCCTACATTAAATTAATGAAAATCTGTTGGCTGTTACATCCTTAAGGTTTTTATTAAATCAATTTAATTAAATTTTTCGCAGAAAAAAGTCTCATCGTTGATTGTAAAACTTCTTTGAAAATTGCATTATTATAATGGTAAAAAGCTTGCGGATGAAACCAATTAATACACGCCACGTTGTAAGTGAAAAAAAACAGGGAAACTGAAATAATTTTAATTACTTTGTTGTTTCACAATTCCGAACAAGAAACAAAAGTACTCTGTGGCAATGTACAATAATGGTCTTATTCTTAAAAAAAAAATTTAATTTGGCTATGAAGCGTTCTTTAGCTAAAGTAATCTTTAGCTATTAAAAATTTGTAAAAACAAATCATGCGGGATCTTTTTCAACAAGATGTTGAATAGATCACGAACCAGGGTTGGCATGTACGTATGCCGTTTGCTTCGCCGCAGCAACAATTCCATAAATTGCTGTTTCAAAAATCATAACTTTTGAACGAAATGAGGAAATAATTGGTAATAATATGATTATGAAAATTGTAAAGGCATATGATGGATAATTGATCAAACTATGAAATTAGTGTTTGAAAAATGTTTTACGCCTTCTATATGCCTTCTTTTTATTATTATTAGCCTTAAACACAACATGACAACATATATATTTATATATTAGTGTATAAAACAGAGGCCAAAATTATTAGAGATTTCCATTCGCTTCGATCTTGTGCGCACCGTCTCCAGTCAGTCCTACCAAGCAGCGTCAGTGATTCCTCCACCTGGTCCTTCCAACGTAGTCGTGGCCTCCCCCTTTTGCGCCGTCCTTCGAAGTCTTGATAGAATACCTTTGGCGCTGGGGTTTCCTCCCGCATGGTAGTCGCGTGTTCTAACCACTATGCCACGGCCGGTCCCAGGCATTCAACAGGACTAGTAAAATTAGTACCTAGTACAGTTGGACTTTGGTGGTTCGAGATAGGGTGGTGTTAATGAAGTGTTCGAGTAGCCCAAAGAAACATCTGTTGGCGAGCACTATTCGAATGAGTCGATGCCCGATGGGACTATTGAAGGCAGCTTTGTAATAGACAAAGGGGTGATAAGTGTCGATTTTCTTCTCATTGGTTTTCTCCAGAATCTGCCGTAGTGTAAATATCTGATCCGTCGTGGATTTGCGTAGTTAAAGGCGCACTAGTAAGATCCAAACAGGTTTTCCACAATTGGCTTAAGACGTTCACACAATATAATAGACAGGACCTTATACGCAATCGGTAAGAGGCAAATTCCACAATAGCTTTTACACTCACTACGGTCACCTTTTTTGTAGATAGGACATAGGACACACTGAGAGTCCAATCCTCTGACATGCTCTCCTGAAGGCAAATACTCTGTCTGAGCTGGTGCATGCTTAAAACAAGTTCATCTCCACCCACCTTAAACAACTTAGCTGGAAGACCATCAGCTCCAGCGGCTTATGGTTCTTTAGGCGGGATATGGCATTTGTTATCTCAGCATGGCTCGTAGGGGGACACTCGATGTTATCGTCCCCGATTGTTACACAATGTTTCCAAATGCTCAGTACGCTCTCGGAGTCAGTAACGAGATGACCATCCTTGTCCTAACAGGAGGGAAGACCTGTTCCATGTACCATACCATTTATCTTCTGGTAGAATTTTCGGGCGTCACCTCTGTTCCTGAATTCTTCAATGCACATATTATTCCGCTCCTTCAGCTCTCGTTTTTTTTTTGCCTGAAGAGACGAGTCGAGTCGCCTCCCGCCTCTTCTCCCCGTTGCCATTGCCCGGTAGTATTTTTGGGAGTTGTAACTTCACGAAGTAGTTGAGTGAGTTGGTTAGAATAGGCGTTGCCTAACTCCGCTGTCTGCAGTTTAGCGAAGTCCCGCTTTCTCTGTGCCTGGTTACGCAGGGTTTTCGCCCTGCTTAGCCTAGTACACACCTTCGCTGCAGTGAGGTAGTGATCCCAGTTGATGTTCGCACCACTGATCACTCATACATTTAAGACAATTGACGCGCGCCTTCCATCGATTACCACTTAATCAATTTGATTTCTCGGGAGGTAACCACTCTGCCTGTAAAAGTTTTTGTGTTCAAATCGTGTGCTGCTAATTTCCATTTTCCTTGCTACAGAGAAATCAATCAGTCTGATTCCTTTTGGCGATGTGTCAGTATACAGACCAAATTTTCCGACTGTTGGGCTAAAGACATTCTCCCGGCCTATTTTGGCATTAAAATCTCCCAGCACGTTTTTAATATCATGGCCCGGGCTACAGTCATATGTTTCTTCAAGTTAGGCGTATAATTCGTATTTGACCTCGTCCTTTTCCCCTCCGTCGGAGCATGAGCATATATCAGCGTGATGTAGAACAATTTTGCCATCACTCTTATGATGGCGATTCTTTCACTGACAGGAGTATACCTAGGGACCAGGTGTCGAAGTCTCTTGCCGACCACACCACAACCAAACTCATGCTCATCCGCATGGCAGCTGTAGCACACGTCACACATTCTCATCCGCGAACATCCATATCCCGTCCACCGGATTTCCTGTATAGCAGGACAACCGCCAGTTGAATAGAGGCACCTTGTCGGTATAGAGTTCTAATATTCCAAGGGCACATTCTCAAATCATGGTCCTTAAAACGTTTACAGTGGTCGTCAACATTCTGGATGGTTCTTTTTCTCTTATTTCTCATTTTACTTAGTGCCATTATACTGGTGTCGGGCAGCAAGACCAGACCACCAGGTTCCGCATTTTATACATACTGAGATAGAAGCTGACCAGAAAGTCGCCCAATTTGGAACAGACGCTATGGATTTTTGGTTTGGCTAGGGAACCACGGAGACATCACCCTCCTATTTGTACCTCTCTAGAGGACACCCCAATTAAAATTGTTGAAAAAAAAAATTGTTGAGATGGCAAAATAAAAATTCGACAGCCCGATACGGCAGAAATTACTCGAAATCATGACTGAGTTTGATACTTCAGTGAAGCTGATACGCCTTTCCAGAATAACCCTGACTGCCATGAAGCCTTCAATAAAAATTGGCAACGACCTTACAAAGCCATTTTAAACCAAACAAGGCCTAAGTCAGGGCGACAGCCTATCGTGCGATCTCTTCAACATTGTGATGGAGACGATAATTAGGAAAGCTGCAGTAAACACGAGTGGCACGATATTCAACAAAAGCCATATACATATTACCTACGTACTCTTATAATATAGACATTATCAGTCGACACCTGCGGAATGTGACTGCAGTCATCTCAAGTATTCAGAAGTTAACAGCTTAAGTGGCTCAAACGGCCCTCTCTCGACGAACAAACATAAAATTATTTCAGATACTGGTCTTACCTGTCTTGATGTATGTCTCCAACTCCAGGGTAATGACACAAGCGAACGAATACGTTCTGGCAGTATCCGAAACGATAATACTGTACAAGATACATGGACCCATCGACGTTAACGGAGACTATTGATCTCGTTTAGAACATGAGTTGTACAAGCTCTATTGCGACATTGACTTAGTCATGCGCGATACAATTTTGCAAAAACGTTTCGGCAATGAACTCGATGAACGGCGCAATAGAGTCACCGGTTAACTGATTTCCTTAGGAATCGACGACGATGGAAATTCTAAATAAAACTATTTTACGAGAGTGTTCTATCGGTTATTTTCGAGAGTACCCCACAAAACAAAAATTGAAATGGCTCTTAACAATTTTGGTGAAGAAACTACATGCATAAGTCAATTCCGAGCCTTTGATTTTCTAAAGTATCTGACTTATTTGATGAAATTTAATTTATTCTCCATATACTGAAAATAGTTTTTTTTTCTGTGTTGAAAATTGAATAAAATTTTAATTTCAGTGTCTAGAAACGGTTCGACCAGCATGATAATCAGTTAAAACTTTTGGGCTTTTATTAATATAACAATAGTCACACTGTTAAAAACAACAGATCATTCGCAATATGCATGGAAAATAGCATGAACTTTTACGGAATGAAAGCCGTAGCCTAAGCATTCAAATTCCGGGAGGATAGGTCCGCTCTATGTCGAACTTTCTGTATGGCCCAATGATGGTTTAATTATGTATTATAAATATAATTTGAAATAAGTCCTTAGGAACTATGAACCTGATTGTTTTAGTAAATTTTCAATATCAGTGCATTTTCAACACTTTACCTCTATATCAACCCTAAAGTAGATAAAACCAGAAACCGACAAACCGGTTCGTTGTTGATAACCGTCAACCGGTGTTCAAGTTACATTTACATTTTAATGTACTTTTCTGACTTTTCTTAAAATATGGACGAAAAGGACACATAAGGAGTCGAGATAGTAAATTAAAATGTTCCACAAAAAAAATCTCGTTTAATTTTATTTGAGACATCTGATATCGAATATGTACTAAAACATAATAAACAAAGATACTCTAACTGTTCACACAGTGCTTTGAAAAGAGACGAAAATAAAAACTTATTTAATTTTCGTGTTGTGAATAAACATACCTTCTATTTTAGATTCACAACAAACGGCACCTACTTGTTTATCGACGAATGCGAGCGTCACTGTTTGAGAAGCTTTTACTAGACATGCCGATTATCTCGATACTTATACTGCGAAGTAGCTGTCGACAACATCGAGGGGGCCGGCGATGAAGAACAATTTAGATGACTGGAGCCGGGAATCAACCACGAATTTCCCGCATGGTAGTCGCGTGTGCTAACCACTATGCCACGGCCCGAGACAAAATTATTAGTAAAAGTTGGAGATATCGATTTTTGGCTTTAGAGCACCCAAGTAAAATTTCCTCAACAACATATTTGTAGAACATTTGAATGTTGAAAATTCCGATATAAAGGTCCTTGTCTGACCTTCTTCTGTCTACTAGAGTGTTAACGAAAATGTCAAATGCCAAATATTTACGCCTCAATATTAATGAAACATTACATCAATCTTTCCTCTCGAAAAGCTCGTTAAATGCTTAAAAGAGTTGTATAATGAAGCCTAGTGACAATGAAAAGCTGCCTCACGCCTGACTCATACTCTACAAATGTCTAATACATTTCAAAATGATCAGAACTATACTTAAAAAGTTGTAATATTATTGCCGGATTTTTCCATTCGGCCCCACTGTGCTATGGTATACCCTTAGGTCACCAGCTGATGATCTTTCCACCAACGTACGCCAGCTGACGTTTATTTTTATTCAATAATAACATATAAGTTTCAGCCGGGTGGAAATCACTGAATTTATTTTTTACGTTACTAGGTGCTGGTGTTCAACAACAATATAAACATTTAAAGCATTTCAACATATCATCTATATTTAATAATTTATATTAACAGATCATAAGCTTAAAATTGCAAAACTTACAAAAACGTCAATCATTTTCATAACTTCAGTGTGAGTGGTTTAATCAGTATAACGATCTATGAGCAAAAAAGCATCTGAATGCTATGTCACCTACTTATAAATAATCTTTTCACTCTAATCCTCTTAAGCAAAAACCCCTATGATTGTTTTTCTTTTCCACATAACAATGCGCGTGCTGATAGTAAGTTTTTGTGCCAACACATTATTTGAGATATTCTCATAAGAAAACTAAAAATAATCATTTATTGATGGCTGCTGACACAATATAACATACTAATACAAATATAAAAATTTATTTTACAGATAAGAGGATAAAATTCTTGCAACAGAATGCATGGCTGAAGAGTAACAAATATAACTCATACCAAGAACATTATCTCTAAGTAAATGGCAAATGTTCGTCGAAACATATCTTCTGAACAAAATAGTAACAAAACCTTGTTACTATTATACTATGCATAGTAATTCTTGTTTAAAGTAATCTTAAGCTATTCCATTCCTCTAGCAACTTGACTCTCTTTAATAGCAATGCAAAAATATTCTCCAGAAATTGAGTGCATCAGTTGCCTTCAATTTTAAGAAAATTTTTGCAAGCACGAGCATACGACTCTATTTGTATAATTTAAATGAGCAAGAAATATTTGCATTATTCCAAGAAATATTGCGTTAACACAAGACAACTATACAACAATATCAACTTGTTCATTATGTTTAACTTATTGCGTCGTAAAATAGTGGGAAGTGTATCTATTTGAATCAAATGCATGTATTTGAAGCAGAAAAGAAAACTAATGAATATTTAGAGTAAAACTACTTACTCAGTGTTGTCAATGTTCATTAGTCAATGTCATTAAATTTAATTAGTTTCTCTACGAGCAATAATGTTTTCTACATAATGAAGTTTGAAACGGAAGAAATATACTTCAGTTTTCTAAGAATTGTTAGATTGGATTTGGTGTTTTATTTAATGTCCACCAAAGACAGCAATTCTTTCAATTGTTTTATCTTTTTTATTACAACATCAATTATTGTGATTCAAATTGTAAAACGAATGATGTTATTTAAATAGATGTTGCATTTCATACAGTGTTTGCAGTCACATGAAAGTAGGAGTAAGAACTCACTTGTTCAGCGACCAAACCGAATTGACATACCATGGATATATAGAGGACACGATTTGCGATAAACATATCTGGATTCCACGTGAGAAAAATCATTGCTGCAATGATAGGTCTCTGGCCGGTTGGCAAATACGATACCTTCACTACAACGATCTTTTTACCCCCCATGAATGAGGTATGGGATGCTTCTCACGTTGTTGTGCATTAACACGCTTTCTATTTTAGATTCACAACAATCGGCACCTACGTGTTTATCGACGAATGCGAACGTCACTGTTTGAGAAGCTTTTACTAGACATGCCGATTGATTCGAGACTCCGGACCGGCCGTGGCATAGTAAAGTGTTGTCGACAGCATCTTCGCAGTATCAGCGTCGAGTCAATCGACATTTACCAAGTTGTGTAGGAATAATTGTTGCGAGAATTTTAATGGTATCACAACGGAGCCTAAATAAGAACGCAATTGAGCTATGCTGAAGGCGGCTGACATATGAACCTAACCTAGACTAGGGCATTTGCTAAAAATATTTGCAAACATGGGTCAAGTCGGACAAATGTGTGAGAGGTACATATGGTTTGGGAGGGTCAGCCTATATAGCACATATTCATTCTTGATTTGTGTAACCATTTACCTTGCACAAAACTTGACGGAATTCGGTAAACTAACAATAGATATATGAACTTAAATGTATATAAAATAATTTGGTCATAAGTATGAGAGGTACCCCAAGGGGTGAGGCAATTATTTTGATTACCTGTAGTTTTATTTTACGCTCTCCAGTTTTAATCTCATTTTGTAGTCTCAATCTAATCAATATGTACTAATTCAATTTTGCTGTTTGTTTGGGATTCTTTGAACATAATTATTGGTATTTTTTTTAGCTTCATGTGTAATGCATTATGTGTTCTGCAATACAATTTCTTTGTTTGTCTGCCAAAGGATTCATTGTATTTCCTTTAATTCATTTCGTGATATTGTGGATGTACGCACTCAAGGAAACCTTAGAAATAATAATGCAATTACAAGCGATTGTCTAAGCTTCTATTGTATCTATAGGAAATCTTATGTCCGTTAAAAATCAAGTTTTTGATATAAACTGGTGTAAGTTTAAGGTTTACAAAAGTAAGGTAGTTTTGTACGACCAATGTCCGTCCACACATTAATAGATTTTTATACCATCACCCTTAGGGCTGAGGGTATATATCATTTGATACGACCCAAAAGTAAAACACATTGAGGGAGTCACTTTAGACCCTAGGTTTCTTTGAACCAAATTCGATTCATGACTTTTTAAGTCGTTTGAGCCATGTCCGTCTGTCCGGCTGGTGCGCACGATAACTTTCGAAAAACGCAACCAAATGTTTTGAAATTTTGCACGAGTTAATATTTCCCCAAAACTGCTTACGGTATTGCAAATGGGGTACATTGCCCCGCCCCTTCTGGTACCACCCATACAAATACATCATTCCGCCCACTTTAGAAATTGACTTATAATATCAATACACCCAACGGGATCGTGCCCAAATTCTGTACTTAGTAAAGCTATAACAGGATAAAGTTTCGGAAAAAAAGCCTAGAAACCTAGCCACGCCCCTTCTGGTACCTCCCATACAAATGTACCTTTCCGCCCACTTTAGAGATGGAGTAATAATATCAATAAGTCCAACTCGATCGTACCCAAATTCTTTATTTAGTAAAGCTATAGCAGGATACAGTTTTTGAGGAAAAAAAACCGTGAAGTCTAGCCACGCCCAATCTGGTACCTCCCATACACATCTGGTACCGCCCACATTAGAAATCGATTAATATTATTGATAGACCTAACGCGATCGTGCCCAAATTCTGTATTTAGTAAAGGTAAAGCATGATAAAGTTTTGGATAAATAATTTGGAAGTCTAGACACGCCCCTTCTGGTACCTTCCACACAAATGTACCACTCCGCCCACTTTATAAATCAAGTAATAATATCAATACAATATAAATTTTTTTGTTGTACTAAGGGTGATGGTATATGTAAGTCGGGTTTGCTCGACTGAAACTTTCTTACTGGTTTTATTATTTTGTTTACCACCGAAAGGGTGACAATGTTATACTTTTGCTGATTTAAAAGCAATAACTAAGAAACACATACCAATTTACATCAGTACAGAGGGAATCACAAATATGTAAAAAATTCTATTGTTAAAAATCTGTATAAGTTTCAAATAAGATGGTGTGACATCACAGTTACGTAAATTTCTAAGTCTGCATCCATGGAAGCCAACATTAATCGTTTATTCTAAGATGTGCCAGTGGTAAAGCTGCGGTGGGCTCCAGTTATCCGTTTAAAAGAAATATTAATTATCCAACAATAGGTAAATTTGTATGGACCGGCCGTAGCATAGTGGTTAGAACACGCGACTACCATGCGGGAGATCGCAGTTTCAAACCTGGCTCCAGGCATCTAAAAAAAAAGAAAAAAAAAGAAATAAAATTTTCTTTCATTGTCGGCACCCCTCGAATGTTGTTGAAAGCAACTTCGCAGTATTAATCGTCGATTCAATCGTCGTGTCTAGTAAAAGGCTTACTCCACGGTAGTTCTTACATTCAGTACGATCTTCTTTCTTGTATATGGGACATAACAGACTAAGACTCTAATCCCCGGGCATGTTCTCCTCCAGTCAGATGTTCTCCATGAGCTGATGTATGTTCCGATCCACTCCTCCCCGCCAGCCTTAATCAATTCAGCAGGGAGACCATCGGCTCCAGCAGCTTTGTTGTTATTAAGGCGAGAGATTGCCACACGTATCTCGCTCTGACTCGGAGGCGGACAATAAACACCATCGTCATGGATTTAAGCAGGGTCTTCTGGAGTGGTGTCTGCATCCAATAAATTTTTGCAATGATTTCTCCATATCCTCAGAACGTTATCCGGGTCCGCCACTAGTTGACCATCGCTGTTCTTGCAGGAGGGTAACCCTGATCCACGCATTCTCGCCTTAACTCTCTTGTAGAATTTTCGGGCTTCCCCTCTGGTTCGGAGCAACTCTGTGCACTCATCCTGCCTCTTCTTCAGCTCCTTCTTTTTCCGTCTACAAAGACGAGTTGCCTCTCGTGTCTTCTACCTTTGTGCCGTTCACGAACAGCTCGCGTTGCCATTGGATGCAGGTTTGCTTTATATTCAGCATCCGTTTCTCTCGTGGCACTGCGACATTCATCATCGTACCAGGCATCTTCTTGAGACGGCTTTGAGTACGCAAGTACGCTTCTCGCAGTCTGTTCTATGGAGCCTGCTATATTTTGCCCCTGCGAGGGGGTTGGATCATTCCGCAGCAGTTGAGTTAGATGGTTGGAGTGGGCGTCCGCTACCTCTGTGGTCCGCAGTTTACCGATGTCCAGCTTTCGTTGTGCCTGGTAACGTACGTTTTTCGCCATGCTTAACCTTGTGCGTACCTTAACTGCGGTAAGAAAGTAATCGGAGTCCATGTTGGCACCCCTGATCACTCGTACGTCCAGAACATTCAATGCGTGCCTTGCATCGACTACCACGTGATCTATCTGATTCCTTGTCAATTGATCTGGAGATAACCATGTTGCCTTATGAATTTTTTTGTAAAATCTAGTGCTGCTAAATACCATATTCCTTCCCGCAGAGAAATCAATCAGTCTGATGCCATTGTTCGACGTTTCGGTGTGGACACTAAATTTTTCGATGGTAGGCTCAAATACGGTCTCCCTGTCTATATTAGCATTAAAATCGCCTAGTACAATTTTGATGTCATGGCTTGGGCTACGGTCATATACATTTTCTAGGCTCTCGTAGAAGTCGTCTTAGTCCTCATCGATTTTCTCTTCTGTCGGAGCATGGGCACATATAAGTGTTATGTGGAAAAACTTTGTTTTGCCTCTAATGGTGGCTATATGTTCACACACCAGGTTGAACCTTGAGACTAGGTGTTGCAGTTTCTTGCTAACCACAAATCCACATCCAAACTCGTAGATGTCGCCCGTCTTCATGGGCAAGCACCCGTGTCCCGTGCATCGGATTTCCTGTAAAGCGGTTATGTCAGCCTTAGATTCTTCGAGGACTTCCGCCAGTTGGATGGCACCTGGTCTATACAGTGTTCTAACATTCCAGCATATCCTTAAATAGTGGTCCTTAATTTGTTTGCGGTGGTCGTCCATTTTATTCTTTTCGTACTTCTTTTCATTGCAGTAGTTCAAGCGTCGGTGGCGTCGTGCCTGTGTTTTAAGTTTCGCCCCTCACAGTTAGTAGTGCTCTGACGGGTGTCAAAGGCAGGTTTCCAGGCTTGAGTAAACTTGAAGTGAAACTGGTATGCTGGATAATTTTAAAAATTATAATGGGCATGTAGCATTCGGCTCTCTTGAGAAGATATGTAGGTTCACATATATCACAAAACTAACTTACTTATTTAATTTCCCGTTACACCCCATGAATGAGGTATGGGATAACTTCTCGCGTTGTTGTAAAATAACACGCTTTCTATTTCTAGATTCACATCTAACGGCACCTACTTGTTTATCGACTATTGCGAACGTCACTATTTGAGAAGGTCTTACTAGACATGCTGATTGACTCGACACTGATACTGCGAAGTTGCTGTCGACAACATTTGAGGGAAGCCGACAATGAAAGAAATTTTTTTCTTTTTTTTAAGATGATTGAAGCCAGGATTTGAACCTGAGATCTCCCGCATTGTAGTCGCGTGTTCTAACCATGATGCCACGGCCGGTCCCGGCCAAAATCAAAATATTTAACACCGGCGTAAAATGTATGGTTCTTGGCAGCTGTGAGATACGGAACGCATCCAACAGAGAGTTGCAGGCCTTGCAAGCCTTTTTTAATCGCTGCTTACGGAAAATTATGCGCCTCTTCTGTCTGAACACGATTACTTACAAAGCCTTATGGTCGGTCACGTACCAAGAACTAATAGCTTTATAAATCCGACGCCTCAACTGAGTGTGGATTTGCAACACCCAGAGGAAGCCAAAGGATAACATTGCTCGCGCAGCTCTCGATTGGAATCCGCAGGGCAGTCGTAGAAGCGGAAGACAGGCTAATACGTCGAAATACAAGAAAACATATCAATTAAGTGGTGTTAAAATGGTTTCTAGTGTACCATGGAAATGACTTACATATTATTCATCACTTCATCGTTAAAAGTTAAAGATTTAAGATAATACTTAGTAGCACACAAATAAAACATATAGGAATGATAAATTTTATTGCGTTATCGTTAAAAAATTTAAATTTTATTCCACTTTTCAACAAATTTACGAACCCTGAAAATTCATGCCCATGAACTTTGATGTCATCTCTCAAATATTGTGGTCGTAAATCAATGCGCCGTAATTAATTACTTTATGTCCGTAGGTTGCCAAAAAAAGAAAAAACAAAGCCTCTTAATATGCTCATAATGGAAGTCAAAACTTTGTCTGCTTGTTTAAACGTCAATTTGTAACGTTCGAAACAATAAAATCAGTTTTTCCTTTGTTCCTTGGTATACCTTGAACGAATTTGCTCCCTTTTTCTGTGTGCTTTTTTTCTTTGTCGCTTCGTTGAGTATGCAGCAGAGCATTCGCTATTACTCAATTGTGTGTGGAAAAAATAAAAACTAAAATTCGCGTGATTGGCAAGTGTAAAATACGGTTGCTTGGTTCATTCTTTATTTTCTTGATTTCCCCCAAAGTTGCGTGCATTTCCGGTATCATGGCTACAACCATTAAATATTGCTTTGTTTCTTTGGGTGTTTACTTTTTGTTGAAATACTTTTATTTAGTTTACACAGTGCTTTCCTGTGTAATTGACAATATTGAATTGACACACCAAGCTTATTATTTTCCGTATACAATACTAAGTTTTGAGAATTTTTTGTAAAATTATTAAGAAGCAAATTTGTGATGATGTGGAATGGGGAATTTTCCAATTTGAGTATTTCTGAATTCATTTGGGAATAACCAGAAGCTCTCTTTGGAGGTTCCCAAGCAGCTCAAAACGTCCGAGAGATCATGTATTCCCCGGGCAATGCCAATTTGGGAAGGCGCAATGTTGAGTAACCTAAACTGCATGCTATCACCGATGAGTCCTAGGAAATAGGTACCAGAAATTACTGAAGCTCAACACAGAGGCTCTCTTTGTGGCTTTGGCAGCCCAAAAGAAACTTGGATCGGGCGCGGTGGCCTACTAAGCCGCTCTCCTTAAGCAAAACAATTATTTTGAAAGCACGAAGAAAAGAAAAAACAGAACCCCCAAATGATGTCGACCTCTGCAAATGTTTTAAGGACCATGATTTAAGGATATACACCCGGAATGTCCGAACTCTATACAGAGATGGTGCCTGTATCCAACCGGCGGATGTCTTCGACAAATACAAGGCTGACTTCACCGCCATACAGAAAATGAGATGGACGGGACAGGGGTGTACACGACGAAAGGACTGTGACATCTTTTGCAGCTGTCATGCAGGAAGATACGAATTTGGATGTAGTTTCTTACTCGGCAAGAGACTTCGACACCTGGTCTAGCGGTTTAACCCAGTAAGTCAACGATTAGCCAAGTTTCGCATCCGTGCGAAATATTTTTACATTACGCTGATTTGTGTACACGCCCGACGGAAGATTAAGACGATGATATTAAAGATGGATTCTATGAGCACTTGGAGGAGATATATGAAGGGAAGATGCTCTTGATTCAGTAGTCAGAAAATTCAGTCCACACAGCACCACCTCCGATAAAGGATTCAGACTGGTTAGTTTCGCGTCGACAAGAAACATGGTTGTGAGAAGAACCAGATTCCCGCATAAAGATATTCACAAAGCAATATTCAAAATACAAGAAATCAGATTGATCACGTGGTGATTGATGGAAGGTATGTCTCAAGCGTTATGAATGTGCGTGTGATGCGCGGTGCAAATATTGACTCGGATCACCTCCTAGTTGCAGCCAAGGTCCGCCCACGATTAAGCAGTGCTAAAGACAATTGTACCCAAACGCAAGGGATGCTAGACATCACAAACCTGCAAACAGCCGAGATAGCTAATGCCTTATCCAACCAACTCTCTCAATTAATCCAAACAAACCCCCTAGTTCTACTGTTTTCGACACACAGCGGCAGCATATTGCAAATTCTATGACCATTGCCGCAACGACCGTACTGGGTTATGAAAAACCACCCTCATACTAGCCCTGATACGATGAGGAAGGTCGCGTAATGTCTGAGGAAATTGATGCTGCATACATGGCAAAACTGCAGTCAACGGCGACGCGTGCCTTGACGGAGCATTATAAAGAGAAAAGGAGGAAGATAAAACGCCTGTTCAGATGGAAAAAGCGTCTGTGGAAGAAAAGAGATAGAGGTGAGTCCCGAAAGTTCTACCAAAAGGTAAAAAGTAAAGGTTTTGGAACAGGGATCCCCACCTGTAAGGACGGAGACGGAAATCTGGTCACGGACAATCAGAGTGTGCTGCAAATGTGGAGGGAACACTTCCAATTTCTTCTCGTTTCCGAAGGCAGAATAAGTAACAAAATCGCGTGTGTGTACCAACTATCGCGGGATTAGCCTTTTACCCATCGCATACAATGTCCTGTCTAGTGTATTATGTGAAATACTACAGCCCATTCTGGCAAACCTGATTGGACCTTATCATTGTGGCCTTAGACCTGGTAAATCCACGATCGAACAGATATTCATATATTTATTCAGAAGATCCAAGAAATGCAGATCGACACCTACCATCGGATCATCGACTACAAAGCTGCATTCGACAGTGCGATACGACAGAAACTATTAGATGCTATGGATAAATTTGCTATCCCCATGAAGCTAATACGACTTTGCGGGATGACACTGACTGACACGAAGTTTCCAGTGAAACTGGCAAAAATCTAACAAAGCCGTTTTCTACCAAGCCAGTATCTAGACAAGGCAATAGTCTATCTTGCGATCTCTTTAACATCCTAATGGAGATGATCATGCGGAAGGCTGCAGTAAACAGGAGTGGTACTATTTTCAACAAAAGTCACATGCTGCTAGCGTATTCCGATGATATAGATATCATTGGCCGTAGATATCTGAATGTTACAGCGGCTTTTTCGAGCAGTGAAAAGCATTCGGCGGAAGTGGGTCTGGCGATAAATGAGGACAAAACCATGTTATTTGTTTCAACGGACAAAGTGTCCACACAACAACTATAACTTTGAAGTGGTAGAAGATTTTGTCTCCCTTGGCTCCGCCATAAACAAAAATAATAATGTCAGCCTGGAAATCAAAAGACGAGTATTGATCGCAAACCGCTGCTACTATGCGCTAAGCAAGCGATAATGACAAAGCGTTGTCTCGTCGAACAAAGATCCAACTCTACCAGACTCTGATCCTACCTGTATTGCCCAACAACACAGAATCCAGGGTAATGACACTATTCTGGGAGTATTCGCAAAATATTTCGACCCATCATCGTAAACGGCGAGTATCGCCATCGAACGAAGCACGAGCTGTATGAGCTGTACAACGATATCGACGTAGTCAAAAAAAATTCATTTCCCTTTACACCCCATGAATGAGGTATGAGATAGCTTCTCCCGTTGTTGTGAATTAACACGCTTTCTATTTTTAGATTCACAACTAACGGCACCTACTTGTTTATCGACGAATGCGAACGTCACTATTTGAGAAGCTCTTACTGGACATGCTGATTGACTTGACACTAATACTGCGAAGTTGCTGTCGACAACATTCGAGGGGAGCCGACAATGATAGAAAAATTTTCTTTCTATTTTAAGATGACTGGAGCCAGGAGTTGAACCTGTGATCTCCGGCATGGTAGTCGCGTGTTCTAACCTCTATGCCACTGCCGGTCCCATCGACGTAGTCAATCTCGTTGAAATTGACCGAATTAGCTGGCTTGGACACGTTGTACGAATGGATGAAAATGTTCCAGCTCGAAAGGTTTTCGTCAATAAAGTCGATGGGCGGTGCAGGAGGGGGCGACGAAAACTTCATTAGATGGACTAGGTAAAAGAGCTGTTATCTATACTTGGTGTGACCGACTATCGACGGAGCGCATAAGACCGAAGTGCTTGGAATACTTTTCTACATGCGTCTACTGATAGACAAATTTCTGTTGCTGCTGCCTTTAAAGAAGAATAAGAATTTTAGACCAATCAGATTTTCATACTTTTTCCGTTGTCTAACCGGTCCCATGGAGGAAATACACATGATGCAAAAAAATTGTTCTAAACATTATAGGAAAACCACATTATACCTATATAGTTGTTTACATTCAACAATTTCTACATGCTAACCCTAATACTGCCCTACACCACTGTGAACTGTGATGTTTTTCCTACCTTTTTCCAAAAACTGTCAGTCTTAATGCCAGTTTTATAACTTTTGCCTCTTATTTGCTGCGATTCGTTGAAAAGTTAAGGTTATTTTTTCTGGCTGACACGGATGTTTTTCCAAAGCATAAAAAAATTAACAAATCTTCTTTAAGGTTTGCCAAAACGAAATCGCGTGTTTTAGTTACAATTCATGTCTGTACGTTTGGCAATATTCCCGTTAATAGCTGGTGAATAAATTAAGTTTTAAAGAAAACACATTTAAAATGTTTCTGTTTCCTAAATTTATTCATCGAGGTATGTAAATTAGGTGCCAATAATAATAATGTGTTAAAATTTCGTGAACATCAAAAAAAACTAATATAAATTTCAGTTTAAATTTTGTGAATAAATAACTGTTAGCGTTAAGGGAGTTAAGGGAGCATGTGAATTACATTTGTTATAAAGTTTGCTGTGAATATAACTTATTTCCTTAGCGTCCTAAATATATTAGATACCAACAATCATGAAAGACTACCAGTGGTCATAATTATTTTGTTTCATAACTTTATCTTAAGATTATTATTTTTATTTCACACCTATTAAATAAAAACCTACATGATACGTTTCCTAAGCTATTTGTTACTTCTACCACAAAATGTAGAAAGCTTCTCGGAAACTAGTCGGCTACGCAAGATCTTATCCTCGAATCCAACAATACCATCGTACATACAGAGACCAGATGGTACATGGACCACTAGCAGCCTCGAAACTCTGGAAGTGCGGATGGAAGCACACTTCCCAGGTTATCGTGAAAGTGACTACCAGTTTATAGCAAACTCGGTCGACCATAACTATGATATCTCAGTCATACCGATTACTGAACATCGAATTCAATGGGCTATCAAAAGTTTCCACTCTTTTAAGTCACCGGGACCCGATGGAATTATTACCGCGGATCTACAAAAGAATATCGCCCTGGCTTCTAGCTATCTTTAAAGCATGTCTGAAACTGTCGTATATTCCAACGAGGTGGACAACCTACAAAATTGTATTTATCCCTTAAGGGGGTAAGGCATCTCACACTAAAGCCAAGGATTTTAGACCGATCAGCCTATCTTCCTTCTTACTTAAGACTATGGAGAGAATAATTGATGTATATATCAGATCATCTCTTAAGCCGGAGGGCTTAAGCCGGTAGGCTCAGCATGCCTACACGAAGGGTTAATCCACGGAAACTGCTTTACATTCGACAACTAGCCTCATTGAAAGATCCCTGAACTACAAGGAATACGCTCTCGCTGCCTTCCTGGACATTGAGGGAGCTTTTAATAATGTCAAACCTGAATCTGTAATTGACTCAATGGAACAACTGGAGATTAACCCAGTGGTCATCGCCTTAGTTGATAAACTACTAAAATTTAGGCGCATTGGATCCAGTGTGGGCCTGTCAAATATTTCCAAGGTGGCGGTTCGCGGTACTCCACAAGGAGGAGTACTCTCTCCACTACTATGGAATCTTAACATCAACACTCTCCTGAGAAAGCTGGAAAAAACATGCTGCACAACCGTCGCTTATGCGGACGACGTGGTACTAATAGTTACAGGTAAGGATCCAAAACTACTCTCTGAGCTACTGGAATCTGCACTGAAACTTCTTCTGAAATTGTGTCATGAATGTGAACTGGGTGTAAATCCGAGTAAAACAGAACTGGTGCTATTCACACGGAGATACAAAATCGCTCAATTTGCCAAACCAAGATTAAATGGAGTCGCACTTACACTCTCTGATAGTGCCAAATACCTCGGGCTAACACTGGACAGTAAACTGAATTGAAATCTGAGCACTCAGACCAGGATTAGCAAAGCGGCAACGGTTCTATACTGCTGCAAAAGGGCAATCGGCCTCAATTGGGGAATTAGCCCCAAGAACCTAAACTGGTTATACGAATCAGTTATCAAACCAATCTTATTCTACGGATCGGAAGTCTTGTGGCCGGCGCTGGATAAAGCGTCCCAAAGGCTGAAATTCGAACGCATTATGAGACTGATGGCAATCATGATAACAGGGGCACTTAGAACTACTCCAACTAAGGCACTGTTCACGATCCTAAACTGGTTACCCCCGGACGAGGAAAATAGCGGCGAATACCGCAATGCGTTAAGACGCCACCAAGAAACTATGGGCATGCCAAAATTCTGAACCTAATCAATGTGATCTACCACACGGATTACACCATACCTGTACATCTATTCGATCCGGGTTTTATAAGGAACATCCCGGATAGGTCCTACTATAATGATAATGATAATGCCCTGAACTTTTGTCATCCTAATTTTCACGGACGGTTCAAAATCAAAGGAAGGAGCGGGCTGTGGAATCTTTTCGGAAGAGTTGAATCTGAGTTTATCAATCAGGCCGAAATAGCGGCCATTAGAATAGCCGTAGAGAAAATTCAGTATCTTGGGATATTAGACGGCAATATTCATATTCTTACTGATAGTAAAGCGGCTATCAGATCCCTAGAGAACGTGTACACCACTTCGAGAAATGTTCGTGGATGCCGGTCGTCTCTTGAGGAGATAGCGAGACATTCGACGGTTACCCATATATATGGGGACATATATGGAAACCAAATGGCCGATACGTTGGCAAAGGCCGCCATAACCGTGAACTCGGGCGAAGTTTACGGTATCATTGGGATCCCTCTCACAAGGGGGAAACAGCTCATTGGGGGGAAACTGAACATCATTGCTGAAGAGAGATGGGCAAGAGAACCCACCTGCAGGACGACCAAACAAATTTGGCCTACAAAGGATGCACAGAGGACACGATTTGTGCTGAACTTGTCCAGAGTCCACCTAAGGAACATCATTGCTGTAATAACTGGTCACTGGCCGGTTGGCAGACACGATAAGAGGCTGAAACTACCCTACAACGATTTTTGTAGAAGCTGCAATGATGAGGAAGAAGAGGAGACCACGGAACATCTTCTATGTCACTGCCCTGCTTTTGGTGACCTGAGATACGAAAAGCTTGGTCATCGGACACTTCTAGACAAAACCTGTCTATCTGTATGCGATTTGCGGAATATCCATGCCTTCATCAGAGCAACGAAATGGCTTGACAGCGACGTTGGCCGAAAGAATAGGAACATTTGGTGCGAAAAATCTTAAAATGGTATGACAACGGGACTCATACAAGGACCCAAGTGAGCTGTGTTCAACGTGGCTGCCGAATTAACCTAACCTAACCTAACCTACTACAAAACTGCACAAGTTTCATGTATGTTGTGTAGCTGACATCTTTTATTTAAGTGACATTTATGACATCAGCAAACGAAACAAAAATTCCAAGGCAATTATATGTATTCATTTCATGTCAAGATAATCATAATTGTATTATTAGCACGCCATATATGCTCTATATTAGTTTTATATTTTTTTTAATATAATATCTTCACCTTTGACAAAATGAGTGATGAAGTAAGTCAAGAAATATAATTATTTTTATGTTAACAAACAATTAAGAGAAAACTTTTACAAAGTGAAACGTGATGCGAATGACACGAGTTGGCTTATTTATATGAAAAAATCGACGTAGTTTAATTTATCCTATGTTCTCTATTACAATAGTTCAATGTACTACTAATGATATGAGTTTCAAGTTACTTTTGTTATACTCCTACTGCCACGTGTAGTTTGCAAAGTTTATTGCTGCAAACAAACTTACATTAATTGAAAAATAGTTAATGTATGACATTGGTGCTTAATTGCAGATATCGTTGAGGGCTCACAAAATAGATCAAACAAAGTAATTACCATAACACACACTCTTGGCAACGGGAGGAAAAGTTGCATCTAAAACGCACTTAATAATAATGCAATTCTTTTGATATATCAGTTTTGAAGAAAGTGCAGGCTTTAGTGGTTAATTATTATCTTATTAATTTTGCTATGTGAAAGCCAATGTCCTATTACCTAGTTTAAGGTGAAGTCACTTATCGGCAGTCTCCATTGTAACGACAATAAGTACGGGTTACATTAAGTTTTGTATTAAAATGATATATTCTGTTGCAAACTATGTAATTTTTAAGTTGAAATAATACTTTTTCGTCGGAAATGCATTTTTGACTAAAATTTTGTGGATCATGTTTGGTACCTCCCATACAAATGTACCATTCCGCCCACTTCAGAAATCAAGTAATAGTATCAATATACCCAACGCGATCGTTCCCAAATTCCGTATTAAGTTAAATTGTAGCAGGATAAATGTTGAAGGAAAAACTGGAAATCCAGCCACGCTCTTCTTGGTATCTCCCAAAATTATACCAATCACTTCGGTCTTGTGCGCTGAGTAAATAATTCATCACATGTTTAGATAACAGCTCTTTCACTCGGTTTATCCAACGCAGTTTTGGTAGCCCCAACCTGCGAGTTATTGCTAAAGACTTATCGAGCTGGAACATTTTAATACATTAGTGCAAGGTATCCAAGCCAACACATTCGGTCTCTTTGAAAGTATTTGACTGCGTCGATGTCGATACACAGCTCATTGTTTATTCGACGACGGTACCCGCCACTAAAGATGGTGGGTTCAAATATTGATCCGCTTGTGTCACTACTCAGAATTCTGCGCTATAGAGCAGAATTTGGTGAGTATTTGGGTCTTTTCCAAGATTTATCGTAGTGTGAATACTTGGTCAGTCGTGGATTTATCAGGTCTAAAGCCAACTGATAAGGTCCAATCAGGTTCGTTAGGATGGTCTTAAGTCCTTCAGATAACACACTAGACAGGACCTTATAAGTTATGGCTAAATGGCTGATCCCGCGATAGTTGGCACACACATTTGGATCGCCTTTCTTAAGCACAGAATAGAATATTCACAATCATCGGGCATGCATTACTTAATCCAAATCGTGGTTATGAATATGGCCAGCTCAGCGCCGACGGCTTTAAAAAGCTCTGGCGGCAGTACATGGCCTCCCTTTATTATTTTTAAGCCGTACAACTGCGATGCTGATCTCGTTTTGGATCGGTGGTAGGCAATCTCCTTGGTCGTTATTCCGTTGCCTATAATGCATTCGGGAACGAGCAGGGTACGAAATTGTTCACATATATGCAGCACACTCTGAGTGTCCATGACAAGATTTACGTCTCAGTTCTTACAAGTGGGTATCCCTGTTCCAAAATCTTTGCTTTTTACCTTTTTGAGAACTTTTGAGCTTTTGGCTGAGTTTGGTATCCCCGCGAAGCTAATTCGACTTTGCGGGATGACACTAACTGATACAAAGTCTTCAGTTAAAATTTGCAAAAATCTGTCAGAGCTATTTACTACCGAGCGAGGCTTTAGACAAGGCGATAGTCTATCCTGCGATCTCTTTAACATCGTAATGGAGATGATCATGCGGAAGGCTGCAGTAAACAGGAATGGTACCATATTTAGCAAAACTCAGATGCTGCTCGCGTATGCCGATGATATAGATATCATAGACCGAGTACCGCGAGGTATTACAGCGGCTTTTTAGAGCATTGAAAAGCAGTCGGCATAAGTGGGTCTGGTGATAAACGAGAACAAAACCAAGTTATTTGTTTCAACGAACAAAGAATACACTCGTCTGGGACGCTGCGTGAACGTTGACAACTAGAACTTTGAAGTGGTAGATGATTTTGCCTACCTTGGCTCGGCTCGATTTAACGACAAAGCGCTCTCTCGAAGAACAAAGATCCAGCTCTACCAGACTCTGATCCTACCTGTCTTGCTCTACAGCGCAGAATCCTGGGTAGTGACACAAGCGGATCAATCTATTCTGGGAGTCTTCGAGAGAAAAATACTACGCAAAATATTTGGACCCATCATCGTGAACGGCGAGTACCGTCGTCGAATGAATCATGAGCTGTATGAGCGGTACAACGACATCGACGTAGTCAAGCGCGTTTAAATAGACCCAATGCGCTGGCTTGGACACGTTATACGAATGGATGAAAACGCTCCGGCTCGAAAAGTCGTCGGCAACAAACTCGAGGGGCGACCTGTAGGGACGACCAAAACTCCGATGGATGGACCAGGTGAAAGAGTTAACTACGCTTGGTGAGACGAACTATCTATGGAGCGCTAAAGACCGAAGCGCTTGGAATACTTTTCTACGTGCGGATACTGATGAATAAATTTCTGTTGTTGCTGCCAATAAAAAAGAAGAAGAAGAAGAACTTTTGAGCCTCACCTCTATTAATGTAATTCTCGTATTCTAGCTTTCTCTTTTCTCCCACAGACGCTCTTTCCATCTTAACAGTCGTTTCATTTCCCTCCTCTTCTCATTTTAACGCTCCGTCACCGCACGAGTTGCCATTGTCAGTAGTTTTGTCTTGTATGCAGCAACCATTTTCTCAGGTAATACGCGACATTCCTCATCGTAGCAGGTCTTGTGTGAGTGTTGTTTTTCATAACTTAGTACGGTGGTTTCGGCAGTGGTCATAGAATTCGCAAAATGCTGCCATTGGGTGTCGGGAACACCAGAACTAGGGGGATTTGTTTGAAGAAATTGAGAAATTTGGTTGGGGTAGGCATTGACTATCTCGGTGGTAAGCACCTTTGTGATGTCTAGCTTCCTTTGCAATTAGTTACAAGTATTTTTAGCACTACTTGATCGTGTGCTTACCTTGGCTGCAACTAGGTGGTGATCCGAGTCAATATATGCACCGCGCATTACACGCACGTCCATAATGCATTAGACATGCCTTCCATCGATTTTCACGTGATCAATCTGATTTCTTGTCTTTTGATCAGGGGATATCCAGGTTGCCTTGTGGATATATTTATGGGGGCATCCACTCACTACCATATTTCTTGCTGTCGCCAAGCTAACCAGTCTGAATCTATTATCGAAGGTGTTGTTGTGTAGACTGAATTTTCCGACTGCTGGACCAGGAACATTTTCTCTTCCTATTTTAGCATTAAATTTTAATGTCATGTGCAGGGCAGCATATATTTCCTCAAGGCGTTCATAGGATGTATTTTTGTCTTCGGTCGGAGCGTGCACACAAATCAGCGTAATGAAAAAATATATCGCCCGAATGCGAATAGTGGCTATTCGGTCACTTACAGGGTTAAACCGCGAGACTTCGACCTATTTCCGAGTATAAAATATTTAGAAATATTTATCTTTTAATAGTTAAATATAATTTTTTTATGTTACATGAAATTCTTGCAAATGTAACAGCTGGGGAAACACCAAACCGAAAGTATTAGCTTAAACAATATTCTTCAAAAATATTAAGTGTGGCATGTTTATTTCCAGTGAGTAAATACTTTATTACCAACTTGCGTCATTCGATACGTATAATATAATGTAACGTAAACTTCCCCAATCTTGGTCACGTATTGTTAAACATTTTATGATGTTTTTACTTACGAGTACTGAGTAAATAAAACCATTAATATACAATTTACGACAATGCACAAATAGCACGAACCTATCTACTCGTCTTGTAAGTAACCAGTTTACTGTTACTTGTAGTCATCATCTACCATCAATTACATGATGTGTCTGAAACAAATTGGCCACATAATTCTCTTACGTATTATGAGCAAAACACTTTGACGTATGATTAATTTCATTATTCAAAATAATTACACAGAATTCCTAAACAATGATGGAATAGCTTTTACTCTACACTTTGTAGCTACATATAATTTATAAAAATAATGATGAGTGGAGATGATTAACTAGAGCATGGCCACCTTTACTACCTTTACATGCAAACATAATATTGCTCCTAATGTACATGTACGCTTTATGGGTAATTTAGTACACAGTTATAGGGTCATCGCTATGGGTATTAACATCATTGAAGCAACATTAATCATACGTTTAGGTTCTTGTGAGATGTCATTCATAATTACGTGGCTTTGCACCATGTAGGTGGGCGGCACTGTAGCTGCTGTCTGCAAAGTTTGTGTTCGTGCATATGAGTTTGACAGGCAGTTCAGAAGATTTGTTACACATACATATATGATGTTAAATGACCGTAAAAACTCATGATAAGTCACTGACCACACGTGTCAAAGTAATCGGAAGGCAGGTTAAGGGTATTAATTTTTTTGGTTAAAGAGAAAAAGAAAAAAATTTTCTCCTTGCAATTAGCATTAAACAAGGTGTGAAAATAAGTTGTAGCCTTGCCATAATTGATAGGTTAAGTAAACAGCGTTGGTCATGTGTAAGTGTTTGACTTAGTGGATCAAACAATGAAAAAAAATACATACTACATATATAGTAAATTTTTGTATATGCATATTAATATAAGTAAGTCGCACCGAGGTTCAGGAGGACGTACTTCTTATGCAGGAGTCTTAGTTAGACCAAAACAGAGTCAGTGGTGTGAATCATAAGAAATACACAGCCTATGAAGGTAAAAAGAATGCAAACAATGAAACAGATTGACGAATTCTTTTTAAACATTGATTTTGGTATGTTCGGGAAAATGTTATGAGGGTTGGTCATATATTTTACCCCTTTATGAGACACCGTGACACAGTGACAGGAGATGATTTCATAAAAAAAAGAAATTGAGGGGCTTGTAGCAACAACGAGTTAACTCCATTTTTAGAAGTAAGAAGAGTTAATAACATTTTCTTCGTTTGGTTCAACAATGATTTATCTCCCATTGATAGTTCTCAAGGTATCCGCTAGAATGAGTTAACTACTTCTTTCGTTTGGGGCAACATGGAATTAACTCCAGGAGCTGACTCTTTGTTTCCCCAAATGATTGTCGTAAAACAGCATGGAGATAACAGTGGCGATGTTACTTGGCCGGCCTCCAAACGACTGATCCCTCTGCTAGTTGAACATTCGCTTTTATAGCCGTTTAATGCGTATGTCAGTAAGCGACTTTCCCGATTTTCGCCACATTGCTTATACTTACCCTTAATGTTATCCCCTGATAGTTGCGCGTATGGCAGCACTAAATTCCCCATTTATATAGACAGTTGTCACGTTATCAATGCGTAATTATTGATAAAGTTTCTGAAGGTTGAAGGTATGTCAAACAGTGAAAATGATTTGTTCAGTGGTGCGTCGTCAGACCAATATGTACCAAGTTCGGAAGACAGTGAATCAAGCAAGGAAAACAAAGAAGGTTGTCGATCGTGGAAAATGGAAGATTAATGTGCGAAAAGAGCTAAGAACTGAAGGGAAGAGGTATGTTTCTTCCCGAGGAAAACTAGTTGAAGCCCGTAAAACTGGTTCCGACTGTAAGTGCAGGTCCAACAGTTTTACTATAGTTGGTAATGAACAAAAACAACGACAACAACCATCATCTTTTGCTAATGGTTCCAAACTGGATGATAGGATTGCCTAAGGTATATACTTCGCTGATCTAAGGATGAGTATAAGATCAAGGGTTCCTCCAAGTGGATATACTTGCTATTGCTTGCCGCCGACGAGATTAATATAAGGAGGACATTCTCCTGTTCACGGACGGTCTTGTGGTGGTAATACCACTTAGGTCTCACATCACCAAATCAAAAGTGGTCAGGACATGTTGAACATTTCTCAACGAGATATTTAAGTATAACAGAATTTTGATCACCTAGATATCTGAACACAGTGGATTTGAAGGCATCTAAAGAGCGGACGAAGAGACCCGACAAGGCTCAGCCCTGCAGGAAAACGACAAAAAACACGAAGCGCTTTACCCTATGTTCACCTGAAAAAACAATATTGGAAGTCTAACGTTGCACAGTGGGTCAAACAGCTGTGCTAGCGGGATTTAATGAATAACTCTAGTAAATGAAGAGATATTTCAATGAAATTTTAAACATAAGTTTTTAAACGCATACACCACTTATTCCCTCAAATTCATATCATCATAGCTCCCACACAACTGATGTTATAAGCGGATCTGATGACATCTTCCATTGTGTTACTTCTATTTTCTCTACGGGAATGGTTTTGACGTAAATCCCGAAATTTTTTATTCCTCGCTTCAAGAGCATCCTCAGACATCCTGTCAATTGGTATGATAGTGTATAGTATATTAGTGATTCGGAAATGGGGCTACCAAATATGGTTGGCCAAACAACCGTCTGGTTATTTTGTATGAGAGGTACTAGAAGGGGTCGGATGATATAGTCCATATTAATTTCTAAGTCAATCTTCAATAAGCTTATATCTTTTGCAAAATAAGACCGAATTCAGTGTACCTATCAAAAATGTGTATTTAAAACTATGAGGGTGAATTCGGCCATTTGTATGGAAGGAAACAGAAGGGGTGTGGCTAATGGGAGGTACAAGAAGGGGCGTGGCTGGACTTCTAATTTTTCGTCGGAAAGTTTTTCCTACTGTAGCTTTACTAAATACAGAATTTGGGTACGATATTATTACTCGATTTCAAAAGTGGGCGAAATGGTACATTTGTATGGGAAGTACCAGAATCGGCGTGGCTAGACTTCCAATTTTTCCTCCGAAAGTTTATCCTGTTTAACAAAATACAGTATTGGGGCATGATTGGGAGTATTTTTATTACTTTTCGCTTTCTACATTGGCTGGAATGGTACATCTTTATCGGAGAGGGGGCGTGACTAGTCTTCAAATTTGTATTCCAAAAACTTTTTCCTGCTGCAGCATTACTAAATACAGAATATTGATACTATTGCTCGATTTCAAAAGTGCGCGGAATTCTACATTTTTATTGGAGGCACCAGAATGGGCGTGGCCGGACTTACA
Organism: Muscina levida; assembly: GCA_964034835.1. Classification (NCBI taxonomy): domain Eukaryota; kingdom Metazoa; phylum Arthropoda; class Insecta; order Diptera; family Muscidae; genus Muscina; species Muscina levida. The sequence goes on along the minus strand of OZ035881.1, from coordinate 35,192,363 downwards.
ATATTTCCTCAGAAAGTTTATCCTGTTATAACTCAATAAAGTACGGAATTTGGGCATGATCGCTTTAGGTGTATTGATATTATATCTCAAATTCTAAAGTGGGCGGAGTGGTACAGTTGAATGGGAGGCACCAGAAGGGACGTGGCTAGACTTCCAGGTTATCCTGTAATAGCTTAACAAAGTTCAGAATTTAGACACAATCTCTAAGGTGGGCGGAGAGGTACATTTGTATGGGTGGTACCAGGAGAGGCGTGGCTTGACTTCCAGTTTTTTCTCCAAAACTTTATCCTGCTACAGTTTTACTAAATACGAAATATGTGCACGATCGCTTTAGGTGTATTGATACTATTATTTGATTTCTAAAGTGGGCGGAATAGTAAATTTTTATTGGAGGTACCAGAAGGGGCGTGTCCATGAAGTCCATTTCCAATAGCGTAAGTAGTTTTCGGAAAATATTAACCAATGCTAAGTTTAAAAAAATTGGTTACGCATTTCCAAAGTTATCGTGCGTACCAGCCGGACAGACAGACAGACAGACGGACATGACTCAAACGACTTAAAAAGTCATGAATCGAATTTGGTTCAAAGAAACTTAGGGTCTAAAGTGACTCATTTTATGTGTTACACTTTTGGGTCGTAACAAATGATATATACCCTCCTACCCGTAGAGTGAGGGTATAATAAAATTCGAAAGAGTACAGATGAGGAATATTATGACCTTCCTCATGGAACTAGGACTCATAGGTAGACACGCGACAATAGTTAGACACGCATCTACTACGGAAATAGCAGCAGTGAACCATTTATGACCATATCATAGGTGAATGCTGGAAAAATCCTTCTTAAGTGAAGAACTAGCTACTTTGCACTTCGCAGAATCGGTAACTTTCATAAGACCTTCAACTGAACGGATTGGCTCGAAACCCTAAAATTCTATTCAACTGAAGATGAAATCTTTCAAATCCCGGAAAGGAACTAGTCACGCAATAAGGGATCATTAACGCTGAAAGCACTGGTTGAAGAAATGCCACAAATGCTCAATGGTTAAATAGAGACAAAAGTGATAATTTTTTCTAAAGAACGGATGCCTGCAAACCTACCAAAGTACTTGTTTTTACAATAAAAAGACTTTCTGGTATATTTAAAGTACTTTCTAATGCAAAGAAAGTTATGTTTGTTACAATAGAAGGTGTTAATGTTGCAATAATATTACTTTAACAACTTTTAGGTACAGCAAAAGAAGTTTTTGGTACAATAAAAGAACTTTCTGCTACAATAATAGTACTTTCAATAAAATAATAGTAGTTGTGGACTACAAAAGAACTTTTTATCTTCTTCTACAATAAAAATACTTTGCCGTACATTGAAAGTAATTTATGTCTGGAAATTTTATATTAATAGATTGCTAGATAGCATCATAATCTCCTAATGATATTCGTGTATTGATATTCTTAAAAAGTGTTTCAGTAAAACAAAATTTCTTTTTTTTCTGCTTGGTACTAACGCAAAAGTCTATTCACATACCCCCAACAAAATACATTTAAAAAAAAAAACAATAAATAACAATCAATCCCAATCATTATCCAAATGTAAAACATTATCCAAAATGTAAAACAGTCAACATTTACAGCATGAAAACAATGCCGCTAAATTTTACGACTTTCAGAGCATAGGTCATATTTAAAATATTTATATAATTTCCTTAACACATTAAGGCGAATTAACTATACGCCAGTATTTTCTCACGTACATAACAAACTTCACTAAAAGTCCCCCAATATAACAAGAAATCTACCAAGGACCAATATTAATGCTGCAAGTAACACATTAAGACGTGTACAAAGCTGCATTATATTTTACTACCTTATGGAACTTTATTATCCACAATGATAAATGTGAATTATATTCTAAAAACTCCCATTACGAGACTATTAATGCCAGTACAAAACCCTGAACAGACCGGCATGCTATAGTAATTACTACAAAACCTGTGGTCGTTGTTGCCACATTTTGCCACAACGTTAAAGAAAATAACGCAATGTTTTGTCAAACAACATTGAAATGATGTCCTCTTGTTCTTCGGCAGGATATAAATTATTTGAACATTTTAATGTGTATAATGCACAATCCATTAGAGATCAGTAACAACAAACAAAGGAAAAGGATATAAAAAATGGAAGTGCGATGAAGTAACACTAGATTATTATACGGTTGTAGGTTTTTTTGTTGTTGTCAGCATAATGTCACAGTATTGGTAATATGTGTAGTATCGCAATGTATGTCATCATAAAAGCTGGCAGCAACGTCATTGCCAACATTACTGCATCGAAATAATAGTCTGTTTTCATTAAGAAAGAAATGAACAAAAAAACAAAATGAAAACTGAATTCCATTATTGACTTTCACTCATTCATGTCTCTCTCTCTTTCTCTCTCTCTGTACTTAAAGTCGTTTGTCATAGCCAAAATTACGTGTTCAACATTAAAACTAAAGGAGTGGTTGCAATAAACAAACCAAGACGTGAACACAACAACCAACACACTATATATTATTCGTGTAATGGCAGAATACTCTTGCTGGTATTACAGCAAGATATACTTACGACATTTACGTTTTGTTTGCACAGAAGATAACCATGGGAACATAAAGCCACTTCGGTTCCAGAAATAACTAAAGAAAATCTGCAAATGCCACAACATGCGTCACATTGAAATTGATGTCACTGGGTTATCAATAGGGCATTCGCACAAGAAATCAAACGCCTGTCAAACATTTTCGGGTCCACAGAAAATAATTCAAGGATTTTGCAATAAAAAAATCGTGCTCAAATATCACAATAAAAAATTCTATTTTGTTTTAAGAAGTAAGTTAAGTTTAAATTCGTACGAAAGTTACGCCTTATATAATACTGGCTCCCGATTTTCAGGGAGAATTTCAAACTTTCAAGTGCTCTTATGAAAATTTTGAAGACAGACTAGAGTTAGTAGATTCTATAATATTAAGAATCTACTAAATTCGATCTTCTTTTCTTATTTAGCATGAACAACAGATATTCGTCCAACAACTGTCGGACGTAGGAATGTATACCCATCAGTTTAGCTTTGTGCTCCATCACCAGGTCCATCCAACAAAGTGTTGGTCGCCTCCTCCTGCGGTGCTAATTGAACCTATAACCGAAGACTTTTGAGAATTTTCATTAATTGTACAACATGTCTCAGCCACGATTATCACTTCAATGTAGGCTCACACAGATCATGGTATATGCGTCGACGGTTAGAAATACTTTGCAAAGTACTTTTTTCTCAGAGAGTCCCAGAACAGAATGAGACTTTCTTTAAAATGGTACCAGTGTTGTTTGCAGCTGTATTATGATTGTCTCCATCAGGATGTTAAAAAAATTGTATCACCGAATCATCTTCTCATTGATATCAAATTCAGGCACGGCTTCTAATAGTTTTCGTCAAATCGAAATGGCAAACGAAGTTTTGTAGTCATGGGTCTTTTACAGCATTTTTCGTTGTGTGAAAATGTGTTCAGACGTGAATTTGCCAGGACTATAATCACACTAATATGGATAGGACAGGGATGCACACGACGATTGAACTGTGACATCTTTTACAGCTGCCATGCAGAACCACACGAATTTGGATGTGGTTTCATAGTCGGCAAGAAACTTCGACACCTGGTCTCGCGGTTTAACCGTATAATTGACCGAATAGCCACTATTCGCATACGGACGACGGAAGGACGATGTCATTAAAGATGCATTCTATGAGCGCCTGGAGAAAATATATGACAGCTGCCCTACACATGACATTAAAATTGTTCTGGGAGATTTTAATGCTGAAATAAGAATAGAAAATGCTCTTATTTCAGCAGTCGGAAAATTCAGTCTACACAACACCACCATCGATAACAGATTCAGACTGGTTAGTTTGGCGTCGGCAAGAAACATGGTTGTGAGTGGAACCAGATTCAAACATAAAGATATTCACAAGGCAACCTGGATATGTCCTGATCAAAATACAAAAAATCAGATTGATCACGTGGTAATTGATGGAAGGCATGTCTCAAACGTTATGGACGTGCGTGTGATGCGCGGTGCAAATATTGACTCGGATCACCACCTAGTTGCAGCCAAGGTGTAGTGGACATTTCAGATTGAAAAGCTTTAATAATAAATTAACAGATTTGTATGACATTTTCCGAACGAATTCATAGCTATTTGGATTTAAATAAGGTTCCGTTGGAACCCTAGCGGCCAATTTCAGTACAATCGTGTAAATCCGGTAACATTAAAATTTGACAGTAATGTTCTCTCTGGCATATGAAAGGTTTTTCATGAGTTTCAGAACTTTCGTGTTTCAGCAATACAACTTACGACTTCCTTTTTAAATTGCAAGCCGAAGAAAAAATATCGTCTGGTTCCACTTTAAGCTGAATTTCCATCCTCAAAAATCTTAGCAATCACTATTTTTTTGGTAGGAGTTATTGTGATAAATAATCGTGAAGAAATCTAATAGTGGTGAAATTTAGGAAACAATATTTGTTCGTGAACTTTGAATATTTTCTAAACGGCGCTTACAACAAGTTAAATTGATGGGCGAATGGTCCAACTGATTAACACCTCGTTAATCAAGTCCGCCAAGCACTTGTCTATTCCGGCAGAATCTACATATTGGACCTAATTGAAAATAGATCGAAAATCGAAATCGCCGCCGGCTCCACAAACCACGAGGGAGAAATAAGCCGCAGAATCTATTAAAACCCAAAAATACGTTTATTGCTTAACCAGAAGTCTTAACAATATCCAATAACATTTTAAATCTAAGCCAAATCATCAAACCATTTAAAAATCAAATTTCCCTTATAGTGGCAAATAGGTTAAATCTATTTTCCCTTATTACTTTCTGCATACAAGTGAGGTCGCCGGTTGGTCTCTCTATTGCAGAAAGCAAGAAAACGCTCAAATTCTAAACATCATTGAAATCTGTACCATCAAGACGCTTAAAAATACTCAATTGCTAGAACCAACCCGCGACCGTGCACTGTCCATCTCTTGCAGTAACAACAGCCAAAACGTGTACAGCAAGAACGTAGTTATTTATTCAAGTAATAACCTTTGGTCTAGTTAAAATCAAATTTTTGTATGATAATGTAATAGTGCTTTAACACTTTCATACAACTTTGCCTAAATACGATATTGAAGAAACGTTTAAAACTATATATAAAAACTAGTGGGCCCGGCAATGCTTCGCTATTGCATATTAACTTGTAATATATTTTACACTTAGGTCTACAAAGTACTTTGAAAACGGCACTAAAGCTCGACAAAAATATGTTGAGTTTATTTACTTATGTAACTTATTTAAAGTAACTCCTTAACATTAAAGTTTACTACTTAAGTTTTATTGTTGTTAATGCTAATAAAAATGTAGATTAAGTTTTTTCAGTATGTAGGGCGAAAAACCACTTCTTTCACAAATCGGAAACATACATATCTCTAAAGATCAAAATTATTTATCTTGATCCGTAGTAGCGTGAACCATCTGTATACTAACTATCTCTTTGGTCATAAAAAAACATTTTTGTTATGCCTTCTCCTACTGACCGCAAATGAAAATTCCGTTTGAAGCTTCATGCCTTTAGCCATAAAAACTTCTTTTGTCATGTCTTCTTCTCACACGGATCAAGAATAATCCGTAATACTGTTTTTGAATTGAACTCGTATTACCATTTTTTGAGATAATTCGGTCACCAACGTTTGGCTTAGCAAAGTGATGGTCTCACGCGGTGTATGACATGTTACAGCGTCGTGTTAGAACCATTTCTCCTTCAAATAATGTTCAATGACATGATAAATAAAAAAATCAATTGATCGTCCATTGGCTCTACTTCTTCTACCAGTTGGATTTTATATGAATGCAGGCCAAGGTCTTTCCTCAGCATTTGCAGAGACCGAGTTCCAGAGAATGAAGTCGGTTCGATAAATTCGAGTCCCCTGTCATACTAACGTCTACAGCGTCGATGGCTTCTATTAGCTGCTCAGATGCATCATTACATGCACCCTCAACTTCATAAAGGGCTCCATAAGTTTGGCGAACAGAACGTGCATTTTGAAAATAAATTTGCATGATTTGTAAACTTTGTTCTTGTTTAGTTTTTACATGGTGATTTTGCAAAGTATACCAAAAGAAAGTCTATTACACTTCATTAGTATGACAGCTAGATTTACACTTATACCTATCAGAAGTTCTATATGTCAAGAAAATACCCCATGCATAGGTTATTTTCAATTGTTTGCTAATGTTACATCTGATATACTATAAAAATTTAATCATTGTAGTATAACTACAATGAATATTGCTTAATTTTTCTATCTATATGATTTATGACCGATTCGCTCTGCTGAGAAGTAATTGAAAAATACATACCTGTAAAGTAAATTAAAAAAAATCACTATTTTAGTCTGCGCATCCTCAACTGCCTGGTGTACGAACCTTTATTTGATACAGGTAAAAAGTTAACTATTGAAGTGCGTGGGCAGCGCCTCGGCACTTTTAACTTATTTTATTCGAAATAGATCATTAGGGCGAATTAAAAAACAACCTGTTAACCGTATATCAGTATTGGATTGTACGAAGAATTCTTAGAAAATTTCACTAAGAAACTATATATCTAAAATCAATTCCTAGTTCGCGCTGAGAAGCATGAAGATTTCAGGTAGAGATTTTTTTTTTAGCAATGAGCAAATATTCTGAAAAATGATTTTTAAAAACGTAATTTCTGTATGCCAACTCTCAGAGGCCATAACTTTTTAACCAATACATAGATTTGCTTCTGTAATACCTCATTTAGTTCGTTGGGAAGTCAGTTTTACGCAGAAGGTCTGTAAAAATATATATCTGAAGTTTTCGGTTTGTGCTCATTTAAAAACAAAAAAAATCTCTATCTGAAATCTTCATGCTTCCCAACGCGAGCTAGGAATTGATTTTAGACACAAAGTTTATTGGTGAAATTTTCTTAAAAATCATCGTAGATTCCGATTTTGGTTACGATTTGTGCGAATAAAAAAATTGGCCCACCTTACTGTTCATATCTCTAGTTGAACAGCAATATACTGTGGAATTTTGACAGTTGTAACCGTTTGTTTTAAAAAGGGTGTGGAACAGCCCATTTCCACCCTTACTGTAATTCATACTGCAAGCCCTTTTAATTTTCAAGTTGAATGGGCGGTGCCACGCCCCTTTATTCAAGCACAACCAAATATAGCCTGGGACTATCAACAGGTCAACAGTACCACTTGGTAAGATTTTCGTATCAATCGATCTATTAGAAAAGCCGTTAGAGCGATTTTTGAAAAGAGGGCATGGCACCGCCCACTTCCTCCCTGGATGTAATTTATACTGCTCCATCAACATATATAACAAATCTCATCTTCATACCTCTGATAGTTCATGAAATAAAGCCTTTTTAATTTTCAAGTTGTATGGGCGGTGCCACGCCCCTTTATCCAATTACAACCAAATGAAGTCAGGAACTATCTACAGGTCAACAGTACGTCATGGTAAAATTTTTGTATTAATCGACCTATTATAAAAGCCGTTAGAGCGATTTTTGAAAAGGGGGCGTGGCACCGCCCACTTCCATCCTGGCTGTAATTAATACTGCTCCAACAACATATATACCAAATCTCACCTTCATACCTCTGATAGTTCATGAAATATAGCCTTTTTAATTTTCAAGTTGTATGGGCGGTGCCACGCCCCTTTATCCAATTACAACCAAATGTAGTCAGGAACTATCTACAGGTCAACAGTACCTCATTGTAAAATTTTTGTATCAATCGGTCTATTAGAAAAGCCGTCTGAGCGATATTTGAAAAAAGGGGCGTGGCGCCGCCCCTTTAAGATGTAAGCTATCCTATCTTTCAAGTTGGATCAAACCGAACACGGTGTGCAAATTTGATTCAAATCGGTTAAGTAGTTTAGGAGTCCATCGCGGACAAACAACGTGACACGTAATTTATATATATTAAGATGACATAGAAAAGTTTGTAAGTGAGCAAGACGTAAAGAAACCATAAAAAAGACAGTTTACAAGTGTTAGAATATACAACTCCAAATTTCTGCAGTTACGTGTTTCCCACCTACCGCGTTTTGTTGAGAATATCGCCAAGTAGAGGAAATCCAATGACCACGATACATCAACTGGTGAAATATTAATCATATTTAAATGCTATTAATCCTAAAGCCTAAATCCTAAATTCTAAATTAACAAAAATTTCAGAGTAATTCACCACATCACGAAACCCGTATTGGAAAGGCCTTTGCAATCAACTTCATGGTGTCGGTAAGTGCAAATATGTATAACTATTTAAAGTAAAGCAAAGTATTTTTTTTTTAGATTTGCAACATATGGTATAAAAAGAACACTAGTTTAACTTGAATTATATAAAAGAATATCTTTAAATGTTTAATTTCTGATAAAATTACGTGCCACCCTATACTACTCATTGACATAATGATCATTACATAATTAGTGAAAGAAGAAGAGAGACAAAACAGTGGTTAGACAAAACACACAAAACGATGAGCGAAATGATCACCGGTCAAATATACATTGTATGTATTTATGTTGAAATGTTACATGATCGTAATTATGAATGATCACTCACTCACGATTACTCTCGCTCTAATATTATTTTTTTTGTTTGTTTTGAGTGCAATCCACTTAATTACCATTGACAACTAAATAATAATTAAGTTAATGCTGATTTGCGTAATAGAATAATTTGATTGTTTTTGGTACTGATATCCCCGCAAACTATTTGGAATCTAGTTAGGTTCTTGGATTTCTTTACGTATTGATTTGACATTTAATCTTAATTTTGTAAAATCACAAATATTTTTAAGTTAATTCTTGGAGATGATAGAAGTAAATTTAAAGTTTAGATTAATTACCCATGTTAAGATTTATAATTTTGTTACTTTTTTTTTTGAATTGAATGAATTTAATAAACTATCATAAGAAGAAATGACTTGCTAAAAGAATTGGTAAAGTGTTTTCGTGGAAAATGTTGATGATGATTTAGGTAGTGTTGAAGTATTATGTTAGGGGTTCCACAAAAATTTGCATCATCGGTACTGGAACAATAGGTTTGGGAGGGAATAAAGATGAAATCTCTCAGAACATCAGGAGAGTGTTATACGTCACTTGACATATTCACGCCCTCGATACTTTTTCCTCATTATACCATCACCCGTAGGGATGAAGGTATATATCAATTGATACGACCCAAAAGTGTAACACATAGAAGGAGTCACTTTAGACCCTAGGTTTCTTTGAACCAAATTCGATTCATGACTTTTTAAGTCGTTTGAGCCATGTCCGTCTGTCTGTCTGTCTGTCTGTCTGTCTGTCTGTCTGTCTGTCTGTCTGTCTGTCTGTCTGTCGGGTGGCTGTCCGGCTGGTTCGCACGATAACTTTCGAAAGACGCAACCAAATGTTTCGAAATTTTGCACGAGTTATTATTTTCTCAAAACTACTTACGGTATTGCAAATGGGCTACATGGCCCCGCCCCTTCTGGTACCTCCCATACAAATACATCATTCCGCCCACTTTAGAAATCGAGTAATAATATCAATACACCCTACGGAATCGTCCCCAAATTCTGTATTTAGTAAAGCTATAACAGGATAAAGTTTTGGAACAAATTTTGAAAGCCTAGCCACGCCCCTTCTGGTACCTCCCATACAAATCTATCTTTCCGCCCACTATAGAGATGGAGAAATAATATCAATAAATTAAACGTGATCGTACCCAAATTCTATTTTGAGTAAAGTTATAACAAGATAAAGTTTTAGAGAAAAAAATTGGAAGTCTATTCACGCCCCATCTGGTACCTCCCATACACATCTGGTACCGCCCACTTTAGAAATCGATTAATATTATTAAAAGACCTAACGCGATCGTGCCAAAATTCTGTATTTGGTAAAGTTTAAGCAGGATAAAGTTTTGGAGAAAAAATCTGGAAGTCTAGACACGCCCCTTCTGGTACCTCCCATACAAATGTACCACTCCGCCCACTTTAGAAATAGAGTAATAATATCAATACACTCGACACGATCGTGCCCAAATTCTGTATTTTGATATATTATAACAGGACAAAGTTTTGGAGAAAAAATTGGAAGTCTAGACACGCCCCTTATGGTACCTCCCATACAAATGTACCTTTCCGCCCACTTTTGGGATGTAGTAATAATATCAGTACACCCAACGCAATCGTGCGCAAATTCTGTATTTAGTAAAGCTATAACAGGATAAAGTTATGGAAAATAAATCTGGAGCCTAAACACACCCCTTCACGTACCTCCTATATAAATGTACCACCCCTCCGCCCAATTTCGAAATCGAGTAATAATATCAATAAAATAGAAAATTATTTGTTTTACTGAGGGTAAGGGTAAATGTAAGTCGGGTTGCCCGACTGAAACTTTCTAACTGGTTTTAATTACAAATCGATTATTTTCAATAACTCAAGACTTAAACAATATATTATATTGGGTGATGGTATTTATCAGTCAGTTTAACTGACTGAAATTTCTGTACTGGTTTTCATTTATTATTAATCTAAAGGGGCATTTGTTTGAATGATTAATAACCTTAACTTTTCCAATCCAGATACGGTATAAAATAAATAGGGAGTCTATATATTATTAGTGTGATGTTAAACAGTGTAGCCTTCAGGAAAGGACACGAATCCCCCCACCCGACTGATTAGCTAGTTATTAATGGCTCCCGCAGTCCTACTCCTAGAAGCTATCGTACAATGAATTGGGTGTATTATACATGCAGTTCTATAAACTAAAGCAGCCTAGAAAGTTGCTCCTTAACACTAGACGGTGTTCGTTACAAAGGTACGCACGCGATTAAGTAACCAAACGCAAAGGAAGCTAGACATCACAAAGCTGCATACCACCGAGATAGTCAATGCCTACTTCAACCACCTCTCTCAATTATTTCTAACAAACTCCCCTAGTTCTGATGTTCCCGATACACAAAAAACCGCGCGAAATGTCTGAGGAAAGGAATGCTGCATACAAGGCAAAACTGCAGCCAATGGCGACGCGTGCGGTGACGGAGCTTCATAATGAAAAGAGGAGGGAGATGAAACTGTTCAGGCGGAAATAGCGTCTGTGGAAGAAAAGAGAGAGCCAGGATATCGAAAACTACAGGGATAGAGGTGAAGCCCCAAAGTTCTACCAAAAGTAAAAAAGCCAAGGTTTTAGAAAAGGGATCCTCACCTGTAAGAACAGAGAAGGAAATCTGATTATGGACACTCAGTGTGTGCAGCAAATATGGAGGAAACTCTTTCGACTTCTACTCGTTCCCGAAGGCAGCATAGGTGACAAAATCACACCAATCATCGACGACAGAGCAAATTGTCCACCACCGAGTCAAAACTAGATCAGCACGGCGATCACAAGGCTTAAAAATAATAATGCTGCGGAGCCGATGGACTGCCGGCTGATCATTTTAAAGCCGGTGGCGATAAGCTGGAAACATGTATGCACCAGCTTATAAACACGATTTGACTCAAGAATGCATGCCCGATGTTTTGAATCTAAGTGTTCTATGTCTTGTGCTTAAGAAAGACGATCTTAGTGTGCATACCACCTATAGCGGAATTAGCCTTTTACCCATCGCATGTAGGACCTGTCAAGTGTGTTATGTGAAAGACTGAAGTCCATTCTTGAGAACCTGTTTGGACCATAAAAGTCTCATGCTCTTCGCCTATGCCGATTATATAGATTTCATTACCTGTGGATTGCGGGATGTTACTGCGGCTTTTTCGAGCATTGAAAAGCAGTCGGCGGAAGTGGGTCTTGTGATAAATGAGGACAAAACCAAGTCATTTGTTTCAACCAACGAAGAGTCTACTCGTCTGGGACGCTGCGCTGTTGTAGATGATTTTGTCTTCCTTGGCTCCGCCATAAACAAAAATAATAACGTCTACCTGGAAATCAGAGTATTTATAGCAAACCACTGCTACTATGCGCTAAGCAAGCGATTTAATGACAATGCGCTCTCTCGAAGAACAAAGATCCAATTCTACCAGACTCTGATCCTACCAGACTTGCTCTACAGCTCAGAATTCGGGGTAATGACACAAGCGGATCAATCTATTCTAGGAGTCTTCGAGAGAAAAATACTTTGCAAAATGTTCGGACCCATCATTGTTAACGGCGAGTATCGTCGTCGAATGAACCACGAGCTGTATGAGCTGTATAACGATATCGACGTAGTCAAGCGCGTTAAATGACCGAATGCGCTGGCTGGGACACGTTGTACGAATGGATGAAAATGTTCCATCTCAAAAGGTTTTCGTCAATAAACTGGATGGGCGGCGCATGAGAGGGCGACCAAAACTTCGTTGGATGGACCGGGAGAAAGAGCGGTTATCTACACTTGGTGTGACCAACTATCTACGGAGCTCAAAAGACCGAAGCGCTTGGAATTATTTTCTACGTGCGACTACTGGTAGATGAATTTCTGTTGCTGCTGCAAATAAGGAAGAAAAAAATCATACATCCGCTTTGTTAAAATAGGCTTTAGTCTTTTACATATCACTATGACAGGACCTTGTATGTGGTAGTTGGTGCTCACACTTGTATCGCCTTTTTGTCACATACGACACTCAGATTTCGTTCATCCGGCATTTATTCCGGCAGTACGTCAGAAACCGCAGATTTATTGTGTGTTAACCTCGTTTTGTTAAAGTGGTGGACAGTCTTCACTACTCGCTATTCAGTGGTGATTGATAAGCGCACTTTTGTCACTTGCGCTGCCTCCGCTGATGAGCAGATTACGAAAATGATCTCTCCATATATGCAGCACGCTCTGTATATCCATAAACAAATTTCCATCTCTGTCTTTATAGGTAGAGATCGACGATTCAAAACTTTTTTCTTTACCTTTTGGTAGGACTTTCGGTCTAACTTGTATCCTTGTAATTTTTGATATCCTCATTCTCTCTTCTCCTTCAAACTCATATACGTTTCTTCCTCCTGAAGAGGGGTTTCGTCTCCATCCACTTCTCCTTATATCGTTATCTCACAGCACGCGTTAGTTTTACCTTGAATTCAGCATCATTTTCTTTAGACCACACGCGGTATCTTCATCATACCAGGGCTTGTTTGAGCGTGGTTTTTGATATCGCACTGCGATATTTGCTGCTGTAGTCATATAATTCACAAGGTATATATTTGCACCACGCACAGCAATTCTATGACGCTTGAGACACTGCTTTCATCGTTTACTAAATGATCAGTTTGTTCCTTTTCTTTAGATCATGGAATATCTATGTTGCTTGCGTATATCTAGTTCCAATTACCATTTCTAGCCAACTCAAAGCTAACCAACTTGAATCCGTTATCAGAGTTTGTTGCCGTATATACTGAATCTTCCAGGGCAATATTAATGTCAAATGCCACCACGCCCTATACTAGTTGTTTTGGGGCTGTTAATGCCGCTCAGAGATCCTTTGTTGAGCATCATTAACTGTTGTTACCTACTCCGTAAGAAGTTTCGGTAATTGCATGCCATTTAGGTTGCTTAACATTGCGTCTTATCAGATTTGCTACCACTTAACTGAGGTCCGGTCCAGTGATTTAATACGTTTAAAACATTACCCCTCCCTTTTACCATTCACATGTTTTGTTTTCATACTTCAGAATAATTGTTTGTACTTTCTGTAGTAATTCCTATAACTGATACTAAGTAAACTGTATACTTTTAACTTTCATCATCGTTTTATGTTTTCTCATCCTCTTACTTAGTTTCATTTAACATTTAAATTGGAAAAACAAATCGGTGTATGTTTTTCCTGTCATGTTTATTTATAAACAAGATTAAATAAATCTGGGTAATCTTTATGTCACATCACACTTGTAGTATCTTGCTGTCAAACATGTTTCAGTGCCGTAATATGTGATACCACGGATATTTGCATTATTATCGTTCAGCATTCCAACAGCGTTAAAGTAAAATCAAATCTCGGAGGTACTTTTATAATATTAATATATAATAATGTTTTTTTTGTGACATCTTGGCTTCAATATGATTATTTTTTTGTACCATATAACTTAGTCATCTCGTTAACGAAAACAAATGAATAAAAGAAGAAACATACTCATTTATTAGAAAATTGTGTTACTGTGGCACGTATTACCTTTGAGGTAAGGTTTGCTATATACAGGACATATGCGAAAACATATTTACCTGTTAGGCGGAAAACAAATTGTTTTTAACAATTTTGTACATTGTTGAGATACTTCAAGTGAAACTAAAAGGCCGTTAATTTGTAGCACATTTGGTACAGAGTTGATGCCTCTATATAAAGCTGACCGCCATACTGACCGGTGGTAATGAGGTGGCATCGTTAATGCACCAACTCATAAACATGAATTAGCTGAAGCAAGGCATGCCCGATAATAGGTGCTCCAAGTTCACTGAACCTGATTGGACCATATCGGTGTGGCTTTACTTCTGGTAAATCCATTACCGACCAGATGTTCACACTACTACAAATTCTCGAGAAGATCCTAAAACGCAGATCGACACTTGTCATCGATTAAAAAGCAGAAATAAACTGTTAGAGGCCATGACTGCGTTTTATTTTGTTTTTTTTTTTTTTTTTTTTTTTTTTCGAACGTTCCCACGCCTCACACTTACCCGCCCCTACCGCCGAGAGGGCACTGTCCCTTAACGTAGGACAACGTACACACCAAGGTCCGGACTATGGCGGATTAATTTAGAGTAGTTGGCAACCCCGAAAAAAGAACATTTAATATCAGCTACAGAAAATCATCAGCTGAATTAAAATGGATAAGATATAATAAAAATAACGATAAGGCGACAACTAGGGTATTCAGTTCAGATGTCTCATAATACAAAGTTTCAACATTCCGATATCACTATTATAATTTACTACATCACGAAGTTGGTTATAATCATTACAAATTCTACGGAAGGGGTAAGAATTTGCATAATTTGTCCTATAGAAGTTTAAAGATATTGGGTAAAAGTGTCTAGAGAATCTACAAGGGACATTGAAATTGACATTCGAAAGCAGAAATGGCGAATCAGCATCACCATCCAAGAGTCTGCACACAAACGAAACCCCAAGCATAGTCCTTCTACTCTCAAGAGTAGGTAGTCTAATGAGTTTTAATCTACTCTCATACGACGGCAAATTATTGTCACATCTCCAACCGAAACCACGGAGACAGAATAACAAAAATTGTTTTTGCACTGATTCAATGGAATGCATATGTATACGGTAATATGGATTCCAAACAACACAGGCATATTCCAGCAAAGGTCTAACTAGAGATATGTATAGATGTTTAGTGATGTACGGATCAGAGAATTCCTTAGCCCATCTTTTAATAAATCCAAGTGTAGATCTAGATCTATTGACAACCATGCTTATATGAGATATAAAGTCCAATTTCCTGTCCATAAGAACGCCAAGATCAATAAATGTGGAAACAGAATCCAAAACAAGACCATCAATACAAAATGTAGATAAATTTCTATTACTGCGAAAAAATGACATATGTTTACACTTTTTTAAGTTGAGATCCATTAAATTGGCCTTGCACCAATTAACAAAGCGGTCAATATCATTCTGAAGTCTGACCGTATCGCCACAGCTGCTAAATATCTTCACATCATCAGCGTACATAAGTATTGAACTATGCAAGATAATAGAAGGAAGATCATTTAAGAATAACAAAAATAGCAAAGGGCCTAAATGACTACCCTGAGGAACACCGGATGTTACATTAACCACCCTGGACACTGTATTATAAAACATTACACGTTGCGTCCTACCAGAAAGGTAAGATTTGATCAAATGAAGGAGATTCTCAGGAAATCCCATACGATCTAGTTTCATCAACAAAATACGATGATCAACCCTATCGAATGCTTTACTAAAATCGGTGTAAATTACATCAGTTTGCATTTTCTTAACAAATCCCAAGAAAACATGTGTTGTAAACTCAAGGAGATTAGTAACCGTAGAACGAGCCTTGAGAAAGCCGTGTTGTTTCGGTGAGATAATTGACTTGACCTGAAATGTAAGGTTCTCGGTAACTAGTTTTTCCATTAACTTAGGGATGTCACTGAGTTTGGCAATACCCCTATAGTTAGAAATGTTTGATTTTGTACCAGACTTAAATAATGGTAATATATACGACTCTTTCCACATGGATGGAAAATGACCTAATCTCAAAAGCTTGTTAAAAATATCAGTTAAGGGATAACAAAGACTCGATGCACAACCACGCAAAATGCAGGCAGGAATACCATCAGGACCTGGTTTGCAGGAAAACTTAAGAGAAGACAAAGACTTAAAAACAGAATTTATGTCAAAGCTGAAAATATTTGAGATAGATGTACTCTCAATAGCATATGGATAGTTCAAAGAAAATTGAATATTTGAGTCAGCATTCCTATACGTGGATTGGAAAAAATCTGCGAACATATTAGCGATTTCGATGTCATCCGACGATGAATCGTCATTGAAATGCATTGTAGGCGGAAAGGACGCCGATTTGCGTTTAGAGCGCACAAAGTCGTAGAAAGACTTAGGGTCGTTAGCAAAGTTAGATTTCAGATTATCCAAATACCGCGCATAGCAATGTTTATTTAATATGTTGTACTCAGCACGAACGGCCGAATAATTAGCAAAATCAAAAGTCGAACCGGATTTTTTAAATCTCTTAAATAGGCGAGATTTTCTGTTTTTAAGCCTTAACAACTCCCTTGTGCTCCAAGGTGAACCACTGTGCATCAAGTTACGGCGAGTCAGAGGTATGCATTTAGAAAAACATGTTTCAATAATCTTATAAAATTTTTCCAAAATTACATCCATGGATCTGGAATTGAAAGGGTCCATTGTTAAAAGCGATGGCCAGTCAATTTGACTAAAGCAAGAATTAAGTTTCACGTAGTTGGCTCGCTTGAAATAGAAAGACTTAACAGTAGAAGGAATAACATCGTTTCGGTTATAAGCGGAATCTGCCTCGATAGTGATCGCAATAGTAGGGTGATAACGGTCTTCGGGTAATGAAATAGGATCAATACGATCCAAAGAAAACCCTTCAATGTTATCAGCAAAAACAAGATCCAACAAACGGCCCATTGAGTTCAATACCCCATTCATTTGGTACAACCCAAGATCAGAGATATTCTCCAAAAGAGTTTCCAGACTAGTTGACAGTGTAGAGGGTAAATAAGAAAACAAATCCTCAGAGTAATGCCAGGAGACATTGGGTAAGTTAAAATCACCAAGTATTACAATGGAGTCATCGTTTCCCAGACAGTGAACCACAGAGGCAAACGCTGCGATAAGAGCGTTATAAGTCTCAATGTCAGAGCAAGGCGGTACATATGAACAAAAAACATATATAGTTTTCGAAAAAACTTTCACCTTTACACAAATAAGCTCCAGGTTCTCAACATTAGGCGTATCTACCAAATTCGCAGTGTACCTATTACTAACTGCAATTAAAACACCACCTCCACTTTTTCCAATTCTGTCACGACGAAAAATTTGAAAGTCACTACACATAATTTCGGCATCACAAATGCTATCATGCAACCATGTCTCAGTAAAAGCAATAACATCCCAGTCAAAACCGAAGCTATTACTATACAGTTTCGGAAGCTTAGTGTTGAGACCACGTACATTCTGATACACAATAACAAAGCAATTGGACGGTAATAGGGATGAACTTAGTTTTTTGGTGCAGCATTCAAATTTACACCCTCACTAATTCGATTATTAATTCTTGGAACAAATTCCCTTACGAGGACTCCGGATGGCCAGAAAGATTCCTTAATAAGGACATCGAATAATTTTAATGGTACTATAATTTTAAAAGATGCAATATCCCTAAGACGAATATTGTTAAATTTAAAAACAGTACAGTCAGAATTATCAAATTGTAAACATTTAGATTTTATAAATTCCTTAATTTTCTCCGGGGATGTATCCGCCGCAAGTCTTGATAAAAATATAGTTTTCCGGGGAGGAACCACAACTAGGGTACAAGGAGAATTTGGTGGCTTTAATGAATTCTCAGAAGCCGCACTGCTCAAAACTGACGCATAGCTAATATTAGTTGCAGGTCTGTCAACACCTGCAACGACAGAAACTCCAGAAGGGATATTCTGCGAAGCTACATTAGCTGGTTGGATATTTTGAGGGGAAGCAACAATATTATCATTGATCACGTGCCCTTCACCATCAGGTAACTGATCACGGATCGGAGCCAGATTTGAAGGGGGAGGGGAGTGAGAAACATTAGGCATTTTCTCCGGAATTGAGATAACTTTTTCTACAGCGGTCGCGGTGACATTCGAAGAATGCTTCTTCCTTTTCGGTGAAGAAACAAGATTCTCCGGCCATTTAAATTGGGTAAACATTTCCTCAAAACCTTTCAATTTCAACATAATTGTTGAAAATTCTTTCCGTATGTCAGCAAAACCTTTTTTCGTCTCCTTAAAGAGCTTATAAAAATCAACATCTAAGACTCTACAGCTCCAACAAGCCCAACGAAGGCCACTTGAACGTACCATATACTGATCAAAATGCCTACCATTAAGCCCAGCACACTTAACATGTGCATTAGGGTGAGTCTTAAAAAATGTTTTTGGAATTTTTCATGGGCCAAGTTAAAATTTTATTAAGACGTACAAAAAAACTCTATGTGAATTTTTTTAATTTTTTTCTTAAAGGTTTAGGGGTCGCTACCGGGGTTCGAAATTCAAAATTTTACCGTCATCCTGAGGGATAAGCAGAATAACTCGAGTAAACCTTAACTGATCCTTATGAAAATTTTTCAGTATTAATATTTTCCATAACAAAGTAATGGAATTGCAAATGGGCAGAATTGCCCCACCCCTTCTGGTACCTCCCATACAAAATAACCTATTTTTTGATAATTATTATTTCTCCCATAACTTTCAAACGGGCAGCTGGATGGCATTTAAACTTGGTCAGTTTAATAACCTTGTAATAACAGATAAACCCTCGGAAAATCAAAACCTTTGTCTCACTCCTTCTGGTACCTCCCATACAAATGACCGAATTAACCCCCACATTTTTACCTACATATCTTTTTAATAAAAATACTGAATTCAATAAAATTTTGTGTGAGATGAACACATGCAAAAATGTGACTCGTGAGTGAATATGGACTATATCGGCCAACCCCTTCTGGTACCACCCATACAAAATTACCTATTTTTAGACAAATTATTTTTTACCAATAATTTCCAAACGGACATCTGGATGGCATTTAAACTTGGTCAGTTTAATATCCTTGTAATAACAGATAAACCCTCGGAAAATCAAAACCTTTGTCACACCCCTTCTGGTACCTCCCATACAAATGACCGAATTAACCCCCACATTTTTACCTACATATCTTTTTAGTAAAAATACTGAATTCAATAAACTTTTGTATGAGATGAACACATGCAAAAATTTGACTCGTGAGTGAATATGGACTATATCGGCCAACCCCTTCTGGTACCTCCCATACAAAATTACCTATTTTTAACCAAATTATTTTTTACCAATAATTTCCAAACGGACAGCTGGATGGCATTTAAACTTGGTCAGTTTAATAACCTTGCAATAACAGATAAACCCCCAGAAAATCAAAGCCTTTGTCACACCCCTTCTGGTACCTCCCATACAAATGACCGAATTAACCCCCACATTTTTACCTACATATCTTTTTAGTAAAAATACTGAATTCAATAAAATTTTGTGTGAGATGAACACATGCAAAAATTTGACTCGTGAGTGAATATGGACTATATCGGCCAACCCCTTCTGGTACCTCCCATACAAAATCTCCTATTTTTAGACAAATTATTTTGTACCAATAGTTTCCAAACGGACAGCTGGATGGCATTTAAACTTGGTCAATTTAATTACCTTGTAATAACAAATAAACCCCCAGAAAATCGAAACCTTTGTCACACCCCTTCTGGTACCTCCCATACAAATGACCGAATTCACCCTCATAGTTTTACATATTTTAAAACTGGCATATCGAATGATCTCATATTAAGACAAGTAAAGAATTTTGCGAAAGCTATTTGTTTTGCCGAAAATCAGCTTAAAGAGTTTCAGCCACGAGAGGGCTACAAAGAGCTACTTAAGCTGACAATAATATTCTGCGGGATGTTCCAAAAACACAAATATTCTTCAGAGCACCAGCAGGTCTTTACCCTGCTAGATGGAAGGCTAAGGTAATATATTCCTTAAAAATATATTTATTCAGAGAGCAGTTCAAGTTAAACAAAAGCGAATTATGTGGAATACAGGATGTTTGCAGTTTTATAATTAATATTTACCTTAAATTTTGGTTTGAATCCACTTCTGGACCTTCTGCTTCAAGAAATGACCTCCAGTTATTAAAAGACTTGAAGTCTTATGCAACAATTAATAAAGAGACAGCGGCAATAGCCTTAAAAAAAATTATAGGTCATCTCTGGTATCTTTAGGAAGAGCTAGTTGGATTTGCATTTTTGATGACAAAGTTTCTCATAAAATAAGGAAGAAGATGGTAAATGCTTTACACATAGAAGGAGTAGATAATCCAGAAAAACGAGTTACAGTGGATGGAAAACTACTACATTCCAAAAGTCTTCAGCATTTTGTATCCAACAATACTCTTAGATTTTTCAGCATAACGGGTATTAAATCGGGTTTCCTAAAAAAAATGTTGAAGATTGGGAGCAAGATGCAGACTTTAAATTAAGTAAAGAATTAGTTCGGTCTAGGTTGAAGGTTGTTAATGATATTGCTGAACACGGAGTGGCCCTGATGCAGGAATACAATAAATTGCATACACATTATGGAGAACAGAAGTATTTCCTATTATTATTGGTGAAAGAATTTAGAAAAAAAAATATTCAGATCCAAAATAATCTACCATGTGTAAATAATATTTTACAATATTTTTAAATTTAAAGAAAATTGTAAGCAGTACAGACTGCCTGGCATTATAAGAATATCATTCTGCTTTTAACTTCTTTCAAAACCCCTGGTCTTGAGCTTGAGATAAATTCTAAAGTCAATATTTTTTAATGTTAAGTTTTTCATGCAATGAAATCATGTTTAATATTAATATATTAAATTTTTATTTTAATATTATTTTTTAACTGTTTAATTTAATTTTTATTTTCGAAATGTACCTTTTTAAGTAATAATACAACAAAAACTGATGAACAAATTGAAATAAATCATTTCATATTAACTGTACTGTAAAAATTTCAAAGTTGGACTGCAAATTAGTGGAGGGGGGCGAGACAATAGCGTTGCATTATCTATGTTGAATATCTAATAACATTCATTAAACTAGATTTATATTTAAGATAAGCATTAGTAAAATTACAATAAACGTATATCTATAGCAAAATATAAATGAATTCAGCATACTTACAAAAAATGTATGTAAAAATATGGTGGTTATTTCGGACATTTGTATGGGAGGTATCAGAAGGAGTGTGGAAAAGGTTTTGATTTTCTGGGGGTTTATCTGTTATTACAAGGTTATTAAACTGACCAAGTTTAAATGCCATCCAGCTGTCCATTTGGAAATTATTGGTAAAAAATAATTTGTCTAAAAATAGGTAATTTTGTATGGGAGGTACCAGAAGGGGTTGGCCGATATAGTCCATATTCACTCAAGAGTCAAATTTTTGCATGTGTTCATCTCACACAAAATTTTATTGAAATCAGTATTTTTACTAAAAAGATATGTAGGTAAAAATATGGGGGTTAATTCGGTCATTTGTATGGGAGGTACCAGAAGGGGTGTGGCAAAGGTTTTGATTTTCTGGGGGTTGATCTGTTATTACAAGGTTATTAAACTGGCCAAGTTTAAATGCCATCCAGCTGTCCGTTTGGAAATTATTGGTAAAAAATAATTTGGTTAAAAATAGGTAATTTTGTATGGGAGGTACCAGAAGGGGTTGGCCTATATAGTCCATAGTCACTCACGAGTCAAATATTGGCATGTGTTCATCTCACACAAAATTTTATTGAATTCAGTATTTTTACTAAAAATATATGTAGGTAAAAATATGGGGGTTAATTCGGTCATTTGTATGGGAGGTACCAGAAGGGGTGTGAAAAAGGTTTTGATTTTCTGGGGGTTTATCTGTTATTAAAAGGTAATTAAACTGACCAAGTTTAAATGCTATCCATCTGCCCGTTTGCAAGTTATGGGAGAAATATTAATTATAAAAAAATAGGTAATTTTGTATGGGAGGTACCAGAAGGGGTGGGGCAATTCCGCCCATTTATAGTTCCGTTACTTCGTTATGGAAATTGTTAATACTGAAAAATTTGCATAAGGATCAGTTAAGGTTTACTCGAGTTATTCAGCTTATCCCTCAAGATGACGGTAAAATTTTGAATTTCGAACCCCGGTAGCGACCCCTAAACCTTTAAGAAAAAAATTAAAAAAATTCACATAGAGTTTTTTTGTACGTCTTAATAAAATTTTAACTTGGCCCATGAAAAATTCCAAAAACATTTTTTTTTTGCCAAATAAGAATCAACCTAATGTGCATACTCATCACAGAGCCAGCACTGTATAAAAAGCTCGCTGGCGTTTGTGATTGAGCACTTATCAAAGACACAATCCATGTTCTAAAAGATCTATTAACAATAGGCAACAGAGAAACGCCTTACGGTATGCAAACAAAATTGAAATTAGTACTCCGTCTCAGAAAAAGGGAACAAAGCGCAATCAAATGTAAACAAATGATCACCAACAGAAGTGATAGAGAAGCAAAAAGATGTAACAACAACTAACCTTGCAGACAGTGTCACAGCAAAAATTTAATAAAAACACAGGAAACACACAATGTTAGCACAAACTACGAACACTCAGTAGAAGAGAATTATTCGTAGTGTAAAATTCACCGAATTAAAGCACACAATCAATCAATGTAAATCCAAAAATAAAATTAAACAGAATGCAATTCACGAGCTTTGCCAAAATATGACTTTACGAACCAAGGGTTGCCAACTATGATGGTATCCCTTCAACGAAGAAGAAACGTATATTTCTGACAGAGCTTCTTTATACGAATACAAAATCAGTGTTGGGTGTATTAATAATAATATTAATCTACTAGCTGACCCGGCAAACGTTGTTTTGCCATGTATGTTATTTCTAGGAAACACTTTTCCTTAACATTTAGAGGGATGAAAAATAGATGTTGGCCGATTCTCAGACCTACTCGATATGCTCACAAAATTCCATGAAGATCGGTCGAGCCGTTTCGGATTAGTTCAATCACGCGCCCCGTGACACGAGAATTTTATATATCTATATATATAAAATTGAATGTGTGTTTGTTTATTTATTTGTTTGTTTGTTTGTACCTTATAGGAGGCTAAACCTCTGGACCGATCTTCCTGAAATTTTCACAGCATCTATCTGGGACTCTGGCATAACTTATAGGTACCACGCCCACTTTTACGCCCATTTTTTTAATCTATATATATAAAAGGCTTGGGTGACTGACTGATCACTCCCCAGCCCAAACGGCTAAAGCTAGAACCGTGAAATTTAGAATGTAGGTTCCTTTTATGACGTAGGCGCGTACTAAGACGGGATTTTTGGAAATTCGGACTGCAAAGGGGTTAAATGGGCGTGGCACCGCTCCATACAACTCGAATTTTTAAATGAATGTAACTTTTAAGCCATAATAGGTTCGAAGTCAAGATTTGGTACGTATATTGGACGTATAAGAAAAAAATATTTTGTTTAAGGAATATGGGCGGTGCCACGCCCCTTTTTAAAAAATATAGTTATATTGGCCAAATAAATGGTCCGATTGTAATTATATTTTCTTTGTGTGATATTGCCCATAGGACGTTCATCATAGGCTACATGAAAACATATTTAGACAAAGGGGCGTGGCACCGCCCACTCAAGCCTCAATTTCAATCGGTCATATCTCAAGAGCCATTAGGGGTATGTAGATGAGATTTGCTACATATGTTACTGATACGAAGACGAACCCGTCTCGCTGAAAAATGGGCGGTGCCACGCCCTATTTTAAAAAAATCGTTATCTTGGCGAATCAAATGGACCGATTGCAATGAAATTTGGACTGTGTAGTACTATCCGTAGGGTCTCTATCATAGGCTACATAAAAAAACAAACCTAGACAAAGGGGCGTGGCACCGCCCACACAAACCAAAATGTGAAGCGGTCATATATCGCGAGCCATTAAAGGTATGAAGATGAGATTTGCTACATAAGTAAATGATACATGGGGGATTACGTCCCGCTGGGAAATGGGCGGTGCCACGCCCCTTATGTCGGTCATATAAGTAGAACTATTGTAATTACAATTTCGTATATTTCAAATTGGTTAACTAACTGATTGGGTGAAATGGCTGTAGATACGATGATGAAATTTGGGGTAGTTGTTCTCCTTTTCGAGTACACGTCAGCTAAGAATGGATTTTGGAAAATGCGTACTTTAGGGTGTAAACATTACCAATAAGGGATAAACTCAGACGAATCGGTTAAAGCTTTAATCGCGAAAATTGATATGGACATGCTCACTTTCAAATTGGATTGAAGGTTTTTTTCGAAATCCGTAATTTCTGGGTAAAAATATCGAAAAGGGATGTAATTATGATAATTTTATGGGCTTGCACCCTATGGAATTAGAACGAAGCAAGGAGGGTTTTAGAAATTCTTACCTTTTAGGGGCAAAAAGGTCGAAAATGAATAAAACTGGTACTAAACGGCTAAAGGATTAGTCTTCAAAATTTAAGTGAATGTTTTAGTTGTACAATGTTAATTAATTTTTCGAAATTCGTTCTTAAGTTGTAAAAATACTGAAAAGCAATTAAACTGGTACAATCGCCCAGACCAAATAACTAAAAGTAGAGCTACGAAAATGTATTTAGCATTGCTCCCTATAGAATTAGATACCCGCCAGATGGTGTATTCAGAAATTTGAACATTACGTGTGAAAAAACAGAAAGGGGATATAACTGGTACCATCGCCCAGACCAAACGGCTTAAGCTATTATCGTATATGTGCATAGAATTAAAGGGGGCCACTCAATTATAGTTTTAGGGATAAAAAGGATTAAAGCGGTACAATCACTCGGACAAATGGGATAAAGCTACAATCACATAAATTTGTGTCCGTTAGTCTTATGAAACGTTTGCATTTTATTTGTATTGATTACATTCTTAAGAAGTTTCATTGTAGGTACGGGTGAAGCAAAGCGAGCCGGGAAAGCTAGTTAGATGTATAAAGTGGATGGAGTGGTACATTTGTATTAAGGGAACCAGAAGGGTACCAAAACTTTATCGTGCTTTAGCTTTACAACATACAGAATTTGGGCACCATCGCGTAGTTTGTATTAATAATATTAATCCATTTCTAAAGAATACGGTACCAGATGGGTATGGGAGGTACCAGATGGGGTGTGGCAAGACTTCAAGTTTTTTTCTCCAAAACATTATCCTGGTATAGCATTACTAAATACAGAATTAGGCCACGAACGCGTTGGGTGTATTGATACTATTACTCAATTTCTAAAGGGGCCGGAATAGCACATTTGTATGGAAGGTACCAGAAAGGGCGGAGCCATGTAGCCCATTTGCAATACCGTCAGTAGTTTTGGGAAAATATTTACCCTAGCAATGTTTCAAAGCAGTTGGTTGCATCTTTCGGAAGTTATGTTGCGTACCAGCTGGACAGACATACTGACGGACATGGCTCAAACGACTTAGAAAGTCATGACTCGAATTTGGTTCAAAGAAACTTTGGGTCAGTGACTCTTTTTATATGTTAGACTATTGGGTCGTATCAAATGATATATACCCTTTAAAAACGCATTATAATTTCACAAAAGGATAATTTAACTCAGTAATAGTAGAAGTAGGCAGGGTAGGCCTCCTGCAATGACAGCGATGGTCGGCTAGTGACGGACCTGGATAACGTTCTGAAAATATGGACAAATCATTTCAGAAATTTACTGGATACGTACACCACTCTAGAAAACCCCACTCCAATCCATGACGATGGTATTAACTGTCTACCTACGAGCCAGAGCGAGATATGTATGGCCATAACCCGTCTTAAAAACAACAAAGCTGTTGGAGCCGATGGTCTCCCTGCTGAATTGTTTAAGGCTGGCGGGGAGTAGCTGATTAGGAGCATGCATCAGCCCATGGAGAACATCTGTCTAGAGGAGAGCATGCCCGGGTCTGTTATGTCCCATATACAAGAAAGGAGATCGTAGTGAATGTAAGAACTACCGTGGAATAAGCCTATTACCAATTGCGTACAAGGTCCTTTCAAGCTTATTGTGTGAACGTCTAAAGCCAATTGTAGAAAAACTAATTGGACCACATCAGTGAGGCTTTAGACCTGGTAAATCTACGACGGATCAAATATTCACCTTACGACAAACGTTTCGTTTCCAATCCCCATGAAGCTACGAACAAGGCCGAGTTATCTGTACATTGATGAGCCTACCTTCGAACCTTTTTCTAATAAGAAAGGTGTTGTCGTTGTAGGTGTGCCCAAGTCAGCTGAAGTGTGAAGAAGTTAGGATAATAATCTCTAAGAAAAGCAGATCGACACCTACCACATCTTTGTCGACTACACAGCTGCCTTCGAGAAGGTGATGAGAAAGGCTGGTGTCCACACGTCTGGCACCATGTTCCATAAGAACCACATGCCACTAGCCTATGCCGATGATATATACATTATTGGCCGAAAGCTGCGATATGTTACTGCAGTTTTCTCATCACTAGAAAGAGAGTCAGTAAAAATGGGCGACGTGCCACCATCTGGTAGGACTGACTAGAGAACACACGCAAAATACCGAAGCGTGTGGTATTCTTTAATACCTCAGGCCTCAAAGTTGTAATAGGCCGCTTAAGTAAGTAAGTAATAATAGACGTTATAACACATATTTAGATAAACAGACCCCAAATATCATGCAAATTGTTTTGCGGAGCGAATAAAAAACATAAATGCTCAACAATATTAAAAGTGTTCTCCTGCAATTTTTCGAAAATGTCAGTTCGGCTCGTTGGACATACGGTCGACGATATGTGAGACAAATTTTCCAAAATGGATATTTTTACTAAACAAAAAAGTTTCGACCAGTTTAGTGATTATATCAACAAAATTTGCTGGAATACTGGTGATTTTTTGGTCTTGCAAAGTGATGTTAGTTGTATGAATTTATTTAAGTTTTTTTCTCACTACTTAGAGAGTTCGAAAGCAATGGGATTCGCAAAAATATGTATTTTTTCACCATCTACAGGTTGAGTTTAAACATATTCATAAATTATGAATTCATAATTTTTAGATAATGTCAGCCTACCCTTTAAATAAACCACCCAAACGTATGAACGTCATATTTTTAAATTCCATTGAAAATACAAATTTGGTTGCTCTTCTACGAGTTATTTGACCGCCTGTCAAAATGTCTATTACTACTTGCCACCAATGGTATATTTTTAATTTTCTGTCTTAGTTCGAATCATAAAACACTAAATTCCTGATATGTAGAGAACAAGTTATTTTTTCATATTTAAATGCTTGATAACAGTAAAAAAAATGCTTGTACTTGTTATCAGCCACGTCGCCACCAATGCTGAAGGCAAACACAAACACAACCAAAAATATCAGGAATTTGCTATTATCCCATACAAGTCCTTCTGACTTATCAAACAAATATGATTCTGCAAAAGTTATAAAAGTTGTTATGATATGAAATCAGCATTTAAATCATTTTGGTGGTTGTTGAAAAGTATCTGCAGGAAAGTAGAGGAAGACAAGAAAATTCAGGACTCAAGGTAAATGCGCTTATGCGGAATATTTGTTAATACGTAAGATACTCATGGAATGGCACATTTATAAATATAATACCGATGCATTCCCGTTACGAAGTGCAAATATTGACGCGGACAACCGCCTAGTCGCAGCCAAGGTACCCGCGATTAAGCAGTGCCAAAAACGCTCGTCAGCAACCGCAAATGCATCTAAACATCGCTAAGCTGCATTCCACCAAGATAGCCAATGCCTACATCAACCAACGTTGTTATAAATAAACCCCCCGATGTTTCAGACATGGCAGCGTATTGCGAATTCTGGGTTATGAAGAACTACGATCAGATAAGCTCTGGTACAATGAATAATGTCGCGAAATGTCTAAGGAAAAGGATGCTGCATATAGGGAAAAACTTCAGCCAATGGCAACGCGTGTAAAAGAGCATTATAATTAGAAGAGGAGAGAGATGACACGTATCTTCAGGCGGAAAGTGTCTGTGGAAGAAAAGAGAGAGCCAGAATATCGAAAATTACACGTATAAGGTGAAGCACGAAAGTTTTACCAATCGGTAAAAAGCAAAGGTTTTGGAACAGGGATCCCCACCTGTAAGGACAGAGACGGAAATCTGGTCACTGATATTCAGAGTGTGCTGCACATATGGAAGGAACACTTTCGATCTCTACTCAGTGACGAAATCACGCCAATCATCGACGAAGGAGTAGATTGTCCACCACCGGGCCAAAACGAGATCAGCACGGCGATCGCAAGGCTTAAAAATAATAAAGCTGCTGATGGACTGCCGATAGAGCTTTTTAAAGCCGGCGGCGATGAGCTGTTAACTTCCATGCACCAGCTCATAAACCCAATTTGGCTCAAGGAGTGCATGCCCGATGATTGGAGTCTGAGTGTCCTATGTCCCGTGCTTAAGAAAGGCGATCCTAGTGTGTGTACCAACTATCGCTGGATTAGCCTTTTACCCATCGCATACAAGGTCTTGTCTAGTGTGTTATGTGAAACACTAAAGCCCCTTCTGGCGAAACTGATTAGATCTTATCAGTGTGGCTTTAGACCTAGTAAATGCACGACCGACCAGATATTCAAACTAAGGCAAATCCTGGAGAAGACCAAAGAGATGCAGATCGATACCTACCATCTGTTTATCGATAACAAAGCTACATTCAAAAGTCCTTTAGGACCGAAATTATTAGATGTATTGGCTGAGTTTGGTATCCCCTCGAAATTACTACAAACTTGCGGAATGACACTGACTGATACGAAGTCTTCAGCGAAAATAGGCAATAATCTGACTGAGCCATTTTCTATCCGTCGATGCTTTAGATAAGGAGATAGTCTGTCATGCGATCTCTTTAACATCGTAATGGAGATGATCATGCGGAAGGCTGCAGTAAACAGGAATGGTGCGATCTTCAACAAAAGTCACATCCTGCTAACGTATGTCGATGATATAGTTATCATTGGCCGTGGACTGCAGGATATTACTGCAGCCTTTTCAAGCATTGAGAAGCAGTCGGCAGTATTGGGTCTGGTGACAGATGAGGACAACACGAAGTAATTTGTTTTAACGAACAAATAGTCTACCCGTTTGGGACGCTGCGTGAACGTTGACAACTATAACTTTAAAGTGGTAAATTATTTTATTGTTGTTGTTGTAGCAGTGTCTTGTTGTCCATAAGGTGATATTTAGTCCGCCTTGTGTAGTATTTCCTGTTGTGTTTGTTTCCAGGCCAAGGAAGGTGCTTACTTCCACTGGGTGCGTCCAAAGAGACCTGGGAACAAGCTGAGTTAGTTTGGCAATGCAGTTGACCAGGTGTAGTGTATCGTGTGGTCCCTGGTTGCAAGCGGGACAGGTATTCAACGTATTGCCATCAATTTTTGCCCTGTTCGAATTGAGGCGGCTACATCAGCCAGATCTTAGTTGGGCCAAAACAACTCTTGTCTGCTTCTTCCTCCAAAGCCACTGATGGAGGTTGTTCCCCGAACACGACATTAACTCTATAGTTGTTTGCGGCTTCGATGACTGTGTCTGAGTGAATGTCCGCTAAGCATGCCTGAATGCTCTTTGATCAAGAGGCTCTCTCTTGTTGCGTTGGACCTCGCGCTCTAGATCTTGAACGTCTTTCCTGACCTGCCGGGAAGTGGGAGCCTATTTATAAGATGATGTTTGGGATGGATGGACCGATAACAGCCAAACAGATACTGCTTCGACAGTAACCTCATGTAGGTGGTCCACAGAAGACATGAGGAGGCACCATGTCGCAGTTCTCAGGGCGACATTTTGACATGTTGGCAGGTTCTTCCACTGCGTCTCGCTTACATTCGGTGACAACACTGGAGCTGCATAGTTTACCACATTCCGATCTATCGCTTTGTAAGAGGTCAACAAGGTTTCTTTGTCGGTTCCCAAGTGCCACCGGATAGCGACTTGAGAACCTTGTTTCTACTTCTCATCGTGTTGCAGATAGATGTGGCGTGTGCGTTGAATCTGAGGAGGCTGTCAAATGTGACACCAAGGACTTTGGGGTAATCAATATCACGTTAAGCTGCTCCTTCACTAGCGCTGTCCATGCAGTGAAAAGTGTGGTCGATGATATGATGGCGGAAATTTTCATCTTTCTCGCAGCGAATGGCAATTTCAGCTAAGTAGACGTTCAGCTTTCCACATATTTCATCAATCGGGGAGTCCGATGGCAGAATCGTACAATCTTCGGCATAGGATATGATATCAAAGCCGTCAGGTGGGACCACTCTGCCCAATTTACATGCTTCGGGTACTATTAGAGTTGTCAGAAACAAGTTGAGGACATAAGACAAGTACTTGACTCCCGGTATGTCCAACTGTTTCAGCATCAACATGGATATTTCGCTGGGCCTAGCACTTTGGATGACTTTGCGCTGCGGATGATATCTGCAACTTCTCCAACTGTAAATTGTGTAAATGATTTTGTGTATCTTGACTCCGTCGTAAATAAAAATAATGATGTCAGTCTGGAAATCAAGAAAATCTCTCGACGGACAATGGTATAAGCGGATCAATGTATTCTATGAATCTTTAAGAGAAAAATATTTTGCAAAATATTTGGACTCAACATAATAATAAACTTTGAGCATGATAACGACATCGACGAAGGCAAGCGCGTTCAAATAGACAATAGGCTAGGTCATCCGCATGATAGTGATGTGTTGTAACCATCATGCAACGGTTTATCCCATTTAATTTAATTTTACTAATGATATTGTCATAGTTTGGTTTGAGATCAGTTCTACTGGCAATTATTTATTATTGCCGATAGGTTTTTATTCAAGAGTTTGTGAAATGTATAATGTTGACAGCAGGTTAGGCGTATGACACCATTTCGACATTTACCACAATATCTCGTCAGCGCCCTTTGCAGTGCCTTCTCCTCTATCTTCACAAACTATAAGGGAAGAAAGCATCTCAAAGCTAATGAGGACTTTTCCTGCGAAGAAAGCATCCTCGAAGCGCACAACCTGCCAACAATATACACACACACACACACACACAAGCACTTGCCTATGCATGTGTCCATCGAACACAATTGCACAGGAGTTCTGTTGTTGACAAAGTGTCAACCACGTTTTGCGTAGCGTCAGTGTATCATCGTTCTTGATTTTGTTTTTTGTTGATCTGTAATGAATTATGATATTGATATAGATCGGAGATCAGTTCTATTGGCAATTATTTATTATAGCCAATAGGTTTTTATTAATTTAACTAATGTTAGGCTGCGTATTACTATGCGACAACTTTATAAAAAAAATTTTAAGTAATAGACAACCGGACGCCAGTATAGATAAGTTAACGTCCATTTAGATTTTCAATACAATCAAAAATGTATGAAAGTTATGAGAGAAGTCCTTATGACTCTAGTAGTTAATTTTTTATAGCAATTACGTTGCGACCCTCATACAGTTATCATGCCTCAAACATATGCGGTAAGATATTTAAAGCAGCTCTTAGTCCCTTAATGTCCTCCTCAGCTTTCGTCATTTCTGGTTTGTTTTTTGTTGTTTTGTTTTTTTTTTTATTCCAACTGGAAATGAAAACGTTAAACTTTTTCATATGTGGTTTTTGTTCTTTTTCTTTGATGCTCTTGATGTTTACAAAGAGAAACTTTTTAATAATTGATTTTTTAAGTGTTTAGATGAGGCGAATGTGATAACAAAATTGATTCTTTTTTTTTTTGTGCGCAACTTTGTTTCTTTGTTTGATAAACTTTATGGAATATGTATATTTGCAAGTATATAAAAGAAAAATCTATAGCCTTTGGGGGGCTTTTTTAAATAAACAATGTATTATTACTTTGCAACTGATAAGAAATGTTTATTGTTTGTGTAAGAGAAAAATCCCCAGAGGATTAGCTTTCATTTACATGCCATATGATTTAACAAGTAGAGATATAATGGAAATTTTTGGCCAAAAAAATGTTTTGCATTTGAATTAGGTTCGTTAACATATGGGGACTTAATAGTTACAGGGGTGGGGACAACAATGATGTGGAATTTGTTTATTAGACTATTGGGTCATAATCCTGACTTGAAAGATTGAGTGGTTTTCTATTGACTTTGTAAATTATGTAAATGAAAAATGTGTTACTATAGTCAACTACACAGTTTATAATCCACAATGTACAGCTTTAGTCTGTTTTCAAGAATTTTAGTGAACGAACTTGGCTTATGGAAATTTGATGATTCGCGGCTGGATAGTAATAAACATTGTTGAAATATTTAATATAGTGTTATCGTTATTTAAACGGAATATATCAGGAAAGCTGATTATTGTAAAGTTAAGAATATATTTACTAGATTCTTAGAGTTAAGGCAGGTAGAGGTTTAGCCTGGTGCCCGGACATAACCCCCACGGACATAATCCCCAAAACGATTTTGGGGCCTATGTCCGCCACGCTCTGCGGACATAACCCCCAATTTGCATTTGGGATTATGTCCGCGGGGCATGGCGGACATAAGCCCCAACAAATATAACGGACATAACACCCAAACTAATTTTGCGACTTAAAGTAATGAATAAGCGCCCACCCCCATAAAACAGAGTGACTTTTTAAATAACTAACAAATTACGACGTATGGGGCGTGCCCCCCACCGCATTCGTCTCGCGCTGCATAGAGACAGATTAAGTACGCAACGAGACTAGCAACGGCGGATGCGGGGGGCGTGCCCCCCACCGCATTCGTCTTGTGCTGCAGAAAGACAGATTAAGTACACAACGAGTCTAACCAACGAGTCTAAGCGGGGGGCGTGCCCCCCACCGCATTCGTCCTTCGCTATAATAATAATATTTCAAATTGATCTCTTCATATGTTGAAATACTAAAAACAACAACAAATTCGGTCATAGTCCCCAATGGGGCTTATGTCCGCAGATTAGTATCGGACATAATCCCCAATGAAATTGGGGGTTATGTCCGGCAAGTATTCCGGACATAAGCCCCAAAATTGTTTTGGGGATTATGTCCGTGTGGGGTTATGTCACGGCACCGTTTAGCCTACAGACAAAGACATGCCACTCTAGTTTTTTTTTTAAAAAAATTCAATTGAGATGAGATTACTCTTCTTGCCTTGCTAAATTTACTTGAATAGTTCGCATTGAATAGTTCCTCTTACATCTTATGAATGAGCTTTCAGCGTTATTTTGGAGTAATACACTTCTATTCTTGGACTCACATTACGAAACTACCACTTCTGCGATGTTGCTATCGACAGGAATTAAGCCCTGTTATTCCGCATAATAGTCGCTTGTTCTAATCATGCCACGGTCGGCTCCTCGGTGGTGTTCACATAAGATAATATTGAAACCATTAACGGAATATATTATGACGCATTTTTACCACAACAATTAAGGGGTCTAAAATAACACCACACTCACCACTTATCCTATATTGTATACACTACAAAACATTTAAATCTTTCCCTTTTTTATATGCTAATGTATACGATCAATAAACGTCTGCATATGCTTCGTTTAAACTACACTGGATAAGGAGTTCATATACCTTATACATGGGGTGTAAAGGGAAATTTAGTTTTTTTTTTTCTAGATAAGAAGTTTTTTTACTATGTACTAAAAGAGCGTTGACATTTCGCAGTTCATTGGGAATCTTAAT
Source organism: Muscina levida (assembly GCA_964034835.1). NCBI lineage: Eukaryota > Metazoa > Arthropoda > Insecta > Diptera > Muscidae > Muscina > Muscina levida. The sequence continues at coordinate 35,158,270 of OZ035881.1, read as the reverse complement.
AAATATTCCAGTTTTGTATGTAAATTTTCATAAATTGCCACCCTCTTGACGAATGATAAATATGTAAGGGAACAATTTATAATAACGTATACGTATAAAGCATTTGCATATGGAGCACAGAGAAGATACATGAACTGCTTTATAAAGAGTTCATTAACTCTCGTGTTGTATTGCTACTTGCGGTATTTTCGTGTGATTTTCACTTTGGGAAAGATATGAAAGAACTTTACATTTCACACAAATAGGCACTGTGTCTATTACCCAGACGCACTATGCAACGGTTTCATTATCATATCTTGGTTATTTTCATTAAATTTGGCTAGCCCTTCATAACAAGCTTTGTGTATACCCTCACCCTACAGGTAGGAGGGTATATATCATTTGATACAACCCAAAAGTGTAACACATAGAAGGAGTCACATAAGACCCTAGGTTTCTTTGAACCAAATTTGATTCATGACTTTTTAAGTCGTTTGAGCCATGTCCGTCTGTCTGTTTGGCTGTCCGGCTGGTCCGCACGATAACTTGCGATAACTATTGCACGAGTTAATATATCCCAAAAAATACTTACCTGTAGCCAAGCCCCTTCACGTACCTCCCACACAAATGTACCTTTCCACCCACTTCACAGATGGAGTAATAATATCAATATATCCAACGCCATCGTACCCAAATTCTCTATTTAGTAATGCTATAACAGAATAAACTTTTGGAGATAAAATTGGAAGGCTAGCCACGCCCCTTCAGGTACCTCTCATACTCGAGTAAAAATATCAATATACTAAACAATTTTATGTTTCATTGAGGTTGAGAGTATGTAAGTCGGGTTTCCCGACTGATACTTTCTTACTAGAATCGTTTTTGTCTTCCTCATTGCAGGTACATATCTTTCCAGCGATGACATTTCAGGTTTTCGAACAGGTATCTGAAGAACTGTATCTAGAGGAAATACTTAAATCCGTTGTAAGACTTAATTTCATGCTTATTATGCGTTCGACTTGAGAAGAATAATATTTCTCTTTAATTTAAATGGAAAAAAGTTAAAGTAATATTCAATGTAATTCTACTGTTAAAAAAGGAAACAAATACAATAAATTCCTTTAGTCCGCTCTAGCATGATAAACTAATATATGCCGGGAATTTGTTACTAACTTGAAAAATTTATATTCAGTACAACATAATGCATTTAGGAATTCCACCCCCCAACAAATGGCAAAGATAAGGAGATTTAAGGTCGATTCTATGAGCGCCTGAATATATGACCGCTTCCCTGGCCATGACACTAAAATTGTTCTGGGAGATTATATTGCTAAAATAGGAAGGGATGATTATCTCGTTTCAACATCCGAAAAATTCAGTCTACACAACAACACCTCGCAACCAGACGCAAAAGAGGCTTCTCAACCCGAAGCTGCATACCAACGAGATAGCCAATGCCAGATTAAACCAATTCTCCCAATTACTGCAAAGAAAAACCCATAATTCTGATGTGACCGAAACACAGTGACAACACAGTACGCATTGTATGACTACTGGTGTAACGACCAAGTACGGGGAAGAAAAACCACGCTTACACAAGTTTTGGTACGATAAAGAATGTCACTTATTGTCTATGGAAATAGATGCTGACGATGAGAGCCAAAATGCATTTATGGATGGAGAAAGAGAGCCAGGATATCGAAAAATACTAAAAGGTAAAACACAAAAGTTTTGGACTGGAATCCACACCTGTAAGTATATCTGGTCACGGACACATAGAGTATGCTGCAAACATAGCTGGAACATTTTTGTAATCTGCTCATTTTCGAAGGCAGCATAAGTGACTCGGTCGTCCAATCATCGACGACCGAGTAGATTATCAACAATTGACTCAAAACGAGATCAGCGCGGCAATGGCACGAGTAAAAAACAATAAACCTGCGGGTACCGATAGGCAAACGGCAGTGCTTCTTAAGGCTGGCGACGATGAGAAGGCAACGTGCAGTCACTAACTCATAAACACTATTTGCCTACAAGGATGCATGGCCGATGATTGGAATCTGAATTTGTTTCCTCTGCTTAAGAAGGGCGATCGATATGCTCCAACTACCGCGGAATCAGTCTTTTACCCATCGCATACAAGGTCCTGTCGAGTATATAATGTGAAAGACTAAAGCCCATCTTAGCGAAACTGATTAGATTTTACCAAACTGATTAGATTTTACCAGTGTGACCCTGCAAATCCACAACCGACCACATATTGACAACACGACAAATCTGACAGAGGTGACTAATGCGATCTCTTTAATGTCCTAATGAAGATGATCATGTGGAAGGATGTACGCATTGGCCGAGGTAGGTACGCTGGGTTGGCGCATAAGCCAAAACAAATTCTATGCAATTTTGTCCGATGGACAAAGCATAGACAAAAGCTTGTGTGGATACTATTTACATGTCTTAGTTGATACCATTTTCGCACCGGTGTGTTTGGGCTTCTCGATGGTTTCATAATGCTTTCAACACTTAAGGTTGTGATAATGTGTGGAGAAGGCACAGCAAAGGGTGCTGACGATATAACTGACCGCCCTGCCAGCTGTCAACATAATCCATTTCATACAACTCTTGTAAATCAAAAACTCTATTATCGATTATAGAGAATAGATCTTAAACCGAACAATGAAAAATATATTTATATTTCTGCACAGATCGATAATAACAAACAAGAGCAAAAATAATAATGTTATCCTGAAAATCTAGAGACGAGCATTGATCGCAAACCGCTACTGCTATGACCTAAGCATTTGGTGTTGTCGAGTGTGTTATGTGAAAGAGTAAAGGCCATCTTAGGGAAACTGATTAGATCTTATCAGTGTGGGCTTGAATTGGTAAATCAACGACCGACTTGTTATTCACACTATAACACATCCTGGAGAAGACTCAGGAAACGCAGTTCGGCACTTACCATCTGTGTATCGATTACAAAGCTGCACTCCGAAGTCCGATTCAATAGAGACTACTAGATGCTATGGTTGATTATGTTACCCTTACGAAGCTGATACGACTTTGCGAGATGACCCCGACCGATATGAAGTCTTTAGTGAAATTAGGCAAAAGTCAGGCATTTTCTACCAAGAGAGGCTTTAGTTACGGCGACAGTCTGTCATACGATCTCCTTGACATCCAAATGGATATGATCACGCTGAAGGTTGTAGTAAATACGACTGGTGCAATTTTTCTGGTACCAGTATCTATATCATTGCGTATGCCGATGATATAGTTAACATTGGCCAAGTACTGCGCCATGTTACTGCGGCCTTTTCAAGCATTGAGAGGTAGTCGGCAGAAGTGCGTCTGGTGATTAATAATAACAAATCCAAGTTATCTGTTACAACGAACAAAGAGTCTACTCGTTGGGCACACTGCGTGAACGTTGACAAATATAACATTGAAGTGGTAGATGTTTTTGGTTACCTTCCCTTCCCCATATACAAAAATAAAATGTCAGCTTGAAAATCTGCTCTGATCTGGAGAGTCGGATTGATTTGAAATTTCGTTATATCGTTGATATCGTTGGCAACACTGTTTTACGCAATAGTCCCGAGTTTGGTTTGTATTGGATAGCCCGTTTGGAATCTTACAAAGTTGCACCCTTACGTCAACGTCATACTGACCGCGTATGTATAGTAAAATGCCTGCAAATATGATGATGTAATTGAAAAGTATTGTTTATTTTGAGTTAATTTTGAGTGGACGACAGTTATGTTGGCATCCTCTAGGTCCAATAGGTCGTCCTCATTTACTGCTACCGAGTTAAGTCTTCGTTGACAGGTGGACACGAAGTTATATCGTCGCCGATGCTGGAGTCCCCTTGAGCTAAAATCTTGTTTGATCGTAGCTTCTGTAGCTTCTGTATACACGCAGGAAGGTGGATTCAAATCCATAGAACACCCTTCCTTGTGTCTCTCTAAGTGGCAAAAGTGAGTAACTATTAAGTATTATAGTGGCCTTCCTAGAGTCCGGATTTTACAGTTGAGCTTCGTTTAGTTTTGTCATCCTCCGCAGGAGTTACGCTACCTTTTAACTCCTCGATGCTGGATAGTGCACACTGGAATCAGTATTTTCGGAGCACCTTTATTTATTTTTTTGGTTCAAATTATGTCACCACAAAATAAGTCAAGTTATCTGTTCACTTCATTTTATTTGGAGTTTGTCGATTTTCTTTCTTCTCGGGTGTTAATTTTGTTACTATATTAAAATACATTACTATTATATATCTATACTTTACCAATGTTTTAACAGCCTGACCAACAATGTCGTACCTGAAAAGAAGGAAAGGTAAAAGATATTAGAACATTGCTTGCAATAAGAGAAATTAAAAATAAAGGTGAACAATATGAAGATTTCCAGGTGAAAGATCTATTATCTAAACTTGATGTGACGAACTATCTACGGAGCGCAAAAGACCGAAGTGTCTGTTATTCTTTTCTACATGCGGCTACTGATGGATGAATTGTTGTTGCTTCAGCTAAATAAGAAGAAGAATTTCATATGAGCTCTTTAGGATAGGCATCATTTCTGTTTTTTCTCTATCCTTGTAATTGTTTTTTAAGCTACTTTACAATTGAAGTTACTTGAAGAGTCTTCAACGCAAACTGTAAGAAATCTTAGAAATAAATTCAGTATAGATAGAGAGTAGTCAATGCATTTTGTGGTTCATGTTATGTCGCCTGTCGCAGACATATATATTCAAGTACGGCGAGTACGGTTATACCGAACTTTCAGGGACTAGGCATTTAAGTTCGTTATATGTATGCACAGTTCGTTATACCCGAGGTACAAAAAAATAGACACAACATTATTTTAACTATTTTCTATTAGTAGTAATATTTGTTAACAGTATTTTATTACATTAAAAAATTACATTTAAAATAAATCAAACAAATCTTCGGGAATAAAAACAACAGAATAAAATTTTAGTATTTATTTTACCGTTGCTAAAATAATTAAAAGCATTGTAGGGAGTTCGTTATAACAGTCAAAATATGTATGAAATCAAGAAAATGGGACAACAATATTGTTTGTTTTACGTAGAGTTGACTATAAACGATGTTCGCTATAACAGTAAAGATGTATATGAAGAAATGAAGCAAAACTGTGAAGCAAAACCAGAAAAAGTGATCGTTATAACAGAAAGTTCGTTAAAAACGAAGTCGACTGTAAATACAAAATATGGGACCTATGACGTATGATTAATTTTTGGGTAAATTCTTCTAAAAACTTATACGTATGTGGCAAAAAAAAACTCTATACTCGGTTTGGCGAGACTGGTGACCAATTTTTTTTATGAACCACCAAGGACTCGTAAAATCACTGAGCTGAAAAGTGTTGTCATTAATTTTTGTCCAATTGCTAACTCATACTTCGCGATAGCGCTAAACGTTATTCGACAATTATTACTAATTTATGTCAAAAATTCGGCTTATTCATGCCCTTTTTTTTGAAAAAAAGTGAAGCAGAAATAATTACACTTTTTCAGCATTACTTTGAGGTTGTCGAAATATTTCACTAACAATAAAATATAACTATATTACTGGACAGGGCAATGCCTCGCTATTGCTTACTTGACGAATACTTATAAAATATTTGGCTCGCCTACTTTAACTGCTAAGCTTAGTCACTCCTAAACCTGATCAATCTAACGTCTCACTAACCGATAATAAAACATTCGTCTGCAAATTCATATCTGTAGCACCAAGTAAGTACTATCTATCTTAATATATATAAATTACGTGTCACGTTGTTTGTCCGCGATGGACTCCTAAACTACTTAACCGATGTGAATCAAATTTGCACACCGTGTTCGGTTTGATCCAACTTGAAAGATAGGATAGCTTACATCTTAAAGTATAGTCGCAATATTATTTTATTGCAAATTATAAAGGGGCGTGGCACCGCCCATATTACTTGAAAATTAAAAAGGCTATATTTCATGAACTATCAGAGGTATGATGATGAGATTTGGTATATATGTTGTTGGAGCAGTATTAATTACAACCAGGATGAAAGTGGGCGGTGCCACTCCCCCTTTTCAAAAATCGCTCTAACGGCTTTTCTAATAGATCGATTGATACAAAAATTTTACCATGAGGTACTGTTGACCTGTAGATAGTTCCTGACTACATTTGGTTGTAATTGGATAAAGGGGCGTGGCACCGCCCATACAACTTGAAAATTAAAAAGGCTATATTTCATGAACTATCAGAGGTATGAAGATGAGATTTGGTATATATGTTGTTGGAGCAGTATTAATTACAACCAGGATGAAAGTGGGCGGTGCCACTCCCCCTTTTCAAAAATCGCTCTAACGGCTTTTCTAATAGATCGATTGATACAAAAATTTTACCATGAGGTACTGTTGACCTGTAGATAGTTCCTGACTACATTTGGTTGTAATTGGATAAAGGGGCGTGGCACCGCCCATATTACTTGAAAATTAAAAAGGCTATATTTCATGAACTATCAGAGGTATGATGATGAGATTTGGTATATATGTTGTTGGAGCAGTATTAATTACAACCAGGATGAAAGTGGGCGGTGCCACTCCCCCTTTTCAAAAATCGCTCTAACGGCTTTTCTAATAGATCGATTGATACAAAAATTTTACCATGAGGTACTGTTGACCTGTAGATAGTTCCTGACTACATTTGGTTGTAATTGGATAAAGGGGCGTGGCACCGCCCATACAACTTGAAAATCGATAGGGCTATATCTTATGAACTATCAGAGGTAGGAAGATGAGATTTGTTACATATGTTGTTGGTGCAGTATGAATAACATTAAGGGTGGGAATGGGCTGTTCCACACCCTTTTTAAAACAAACAGTTAAAACTGTCAAAATTCCACAGTATATTGCTGTTCGCCTAGAGATATGAACAGTAAGGTGGGCCAATTTTTTTATTCGCAAAAATCGTACCCAAAATCGGAATCTACGATGATTTTTAAGAAAATTTTACCAATAAACTGGGAAGCATGAAGATTTCAGATAGAAATTTTTTTTGCTTTTAAATAAGCACAAACCGAATACTTCAGATTTATATTTTTTGAGACCTTCTGCGTAAAACTGACTTCCCAACAAACTAAATGAGGTATTACAGAAGCAAATCTATGTATTTGTTAAAAAGTTACGATATCTGAGAGTTGGCATACAGACATTAAGTTTTTAAAAATAATTTTTCAGAATATTGGGCGGGATCCCAATAAAAAAATCAAAAATATACTATTCTTTTCGTCTTGGTCTCCAAACATCGGAATGGTAGGTAAAAATTAGAGCCGGGGCCCATAGGTCTAAAGTAACTGAATAATTGCTAATTGCTAAAAAAAAATATCTCTACCTGAAATCTGCATGCTTCTCAGCGCGAACTAGGAATTAATTTTAGACATAAAGCTTCTTAGTGAAATTGTCTAAGAATTTTTCGTACATTCCAATACTGATATACGGTTAACAGGATTTTTTTTTGACGCGAACTAATTGATTCGCCCCTAATGATCAGGCTATTTCGAACAAAATAAGTTAACAGTGCCAAGGCGCTGCCCACGCACTTTAATAGTTAACTTTTTAACTGTATCAAATAATGGTCCGTACACTAGGCAGGGTAGGAAGCGCAGACTAAAATAGTGATTTTTTTTAATTTACTTTACAGGTATGCATTTTTTAATTGCTTTTCAGGAGAAAAAAACTAAAGAAGAACATCGTTGACAAATCTTGCAAATTTATTTTCAAAATGCACGTTCTGTTCGCCAAACTTATGGAGCCCTTTATGAAGTTGAGGGTGCATATAATGATCCATCTGAGCAGCAATAGAAGCCATCGACGCTGTAGACGTTAGTATGACAGGGGACTCGAATTTATCGAACCGACGTCTTTCTCAGCAACTCGGTCTCTGCAAATGCTGAGGAAAGATCTTGGCCTACATTCATATAAAATCCAACTGGTAGAAGAAGTAGAGCCAGTGGACGATCAATTGATTTTTTTATTTAGCATGTCATTGCACATTATTTGAAGGATAAATAGTTCCAGCACGACGGTGTAACATGCCATACAGCGCGTGAGACCATCACTTTGTTAAGCCAAACTTTGGTGTCCGAATTATCTCAAAAAATGGTAATACGAGTTCAATACAAAGATAGTATTCGGGAATATTATTGATCCGTGTGACCAAAGAGATAGTTAGTATACAGATGGTTCACGCTACTACTGATCAAAATAAATAATTTTGACCTTAGAGGAATGTCTGTTTCCGATTTGTGGAAGAAGTGGTTTTTCGCCCTACATACAGAAATAACTTTATCTACATGTCGGCACTATAGATATGACTTTGCTGATGAACTTTTTATTAGCATTTACGACAATACATCTTAATTGGTTAAATTTAATGTTAAGGAGTTACTTTAAATAAGTTACATATGTAAATAAACTCAACATATTATTGTCGAGCTTAAGTACCGTTTTCAAAGTACTTTGTAGACCTAAATGTGAAATATATTACATGTTAATATGCAATAGCGAAGCTTTGCCGGGCCCACTAGTATACATATATTACCTTATGCAGTCATAAAAACAATTTTCTGCCCACCGATCGGAAATAAAATGTTCAACTTCATATTCCTGCCGACCGAAAATAAATTCATGTCTGCATTGCTGAGTACTATAAAGGCTTATTTACACTACTAACATCATTCTCAGTATTTCCTTTTAAAATGTGTCAGCATCATGTAAATGAGGTTATTTACCGGGATTTACTTATTGCTGAAAAGTTTGACAAAACAAACTGACGCAGTGTAAATAGCCCTTAAACTTTACTGATACAACTCTGAAAATCATTTTGTAAAAAGTGTCAGCAAATAAAATTTCTTTCTTTGCTTTAACAATAGTACTTTTTGAAAGAATTAAAGTACTTTTTGATACAGTAAGAATAATTTTTGGCACAAATCAAGAACTTTTTGTTACAATAAAGTACTTATTAGTACATTTAAAGTCTTTTTGGTACAATATAATTACTCTGTGGTACAATTAATTATTCTATTTGTGTACTTTTTGGTATCAATAAATTACTTTAATACCATAAATATTCTTTTTGGTACAATAAATTATATTTTTTGTACAATAGAAACACTTTTTGGTACAATAAATTTTACTTTTTACACTATACTTTTTAATATTATAAATGTATTTTTTGATACAATAAATTGTACTTTTTGGTATAATAAATTTAATTTTTGATAAAAATAAATTGAACTTTTTAGTATCAAATATTATCTTATATTAAATATAATCGCGCTAGAGCTAAAATACAGTTTTGCCACGCCCTCTTCGGCCACTGATTGAGAATAACAAAATTTGAACCTGAAGTGCCGAGTACTATATAAGTACCAAATTGTATCACTGTGAGGCTAAAATACAGTTTGGTCATGGCCCCTCCACCCATTGATTTGAATTTCGCTTTCATATTATTATTTGTCGTATTTAATGTCGTATGCATATTAGGGTGGAACTTGTGTCGATATTTTGGTAGATGAGGGCTCTATTCCGTGCCTTTTTGAAAAAAAGTGACAATGCCGAAAAAAAAAATTAAAAAAAAAAAAAAATTAGGGGTTGCGCACGAGCCGAGAAAAAGGTCCACTTTGCCAAAATTAGGGGGGAAATTGCCATAGGTCATCAGGGGTCACCCGTAGGGGGGAAGAATGTATGGCCGACTCCCATTAACTTTTTACCGCCAACATTTTCCCCCAAGACACCCACCCCCTATCTCCTCCCCTTAGGGGGGTCAACATACAAAAATGGAGGTTGCTCAGTATTTTCGAAAAACACCATAGGTCATCAGGGGTCACCCCTAGGGGGGCAAAATATATGACCGACCCCCATTAACTTTTCATCCCCAACATCTTTTCCGAACAAACTTACCCTCTATCTCCACTCCTTGAGGGACTCCCCATACAAAAATAAAAGAAGCTGTAATTGAGTAGTACTACTAAGCACTTTTAATATAATATAGTCAAATTAACATATTTTTGTTCGCTGATGGGTATTTCTTGCGGTAAGAATCGATAACATGTAGTAAATACTGTTTCTCTTCTTCGCCTTGACACAGTATTCTATTATAATCTTGTATCATTTTTACTCCTCTTTCGGCAGTGTCGTTCACAACGCGCAAGTTATTTACAATTCTACGACCTTCTTGATAGTCTGCGCGAGATTTCCAGGTTGCTGGATTTGCAAGAATGAAATCTTGCGATATTCCAAATCGTACAAATAAATTTTTGGTATTATGAGAGACGAAGTTGCTCAAGTCTTTAGCCAAGAATTCCTCATTCACATCTTTGAATTTCACCTCGATTTTTTAACGCTGGTGCTTTTGATTACGACGCGAGGAGCTGGGGGAACCGGGTCGTCTTCTTCATCTTCTTCACCTTCTTCGTCTTCTTCATCTTCTTCACCTTCGTCATTCTCATTTTCTAGCAATGCTTGGGCCATTTTGGCCTTCAACTCATTTGAAACCTTGTCATCGAAAAAGGCAAGGGCTATGTGCTCATCGGCGAGATACCATAGGTGACCGATAAATTTCTTTATCATTACCCGAGATAAATCCTGGTCAACGGACTTGTACTCGACGATGTCCTTCAAAAACTTCCAATCTTGATTCGGCGCCTCAGCTGCTCGAGAAGAACCAAACCATGCCTTGACGTAAAGTCGCACCACAAAAATACAAACGTGTCGAATACCATTCAATTCACATACAGATAAGTGAAAAGTTCTCCGAAACAAAAACATCTTGAGGCTGTAAATGGCTTTTGCCATCCATCGAGCATGGGAAACGGGTCCTGGAGGTCGGAAATGGTAATTCTCAAGTTTTTCACCCAGAAACAAAAGAATTAATTGTAGCATTTCTTTGTAGTCATCGCGAGGGTGTTTCTCCTTCAATTGATCTAAGCAAAACTCCTTTATGCCGACTTGCATTGCCACAGGAATTTTTCTGACGACTTGATCGTCTATCAAGCCAGAATGGAATGGTTTAACCTTTACAGCGTCCCATTCCTGTTTGAAACGGTCAAAGCAAGGAACGTCTGGTGCACTGGTCTTTCCCATTTGTGTCTCAAAAACTTCCCTTAGCACCAGTTCGTATACGTGGTGTCTGCAAGGTAAATATAAGATTTCTCTCTCCAACAGCCGCTCAAGAGCAACTGCGGCTCCGGAGAATGGGCCACTGTTCGTTGATGTCGTGTCGAAAGAAAGTCCTTGTATTCGATGTGTCATATGCCAAGATGCCAACAGTTGATAAACGGCATGTGCTATTCTCCGGCCTTTTCCTTTCCCATCTTCTACTTTGGGAACTCCAAGAAGTTGTTCTTTTTCTCCGTACGAGACAATTACCGGTAGACGGTCCACCTTCTTTGTACCCATAAAATCCAAAATGTTGGCGGTAAAAAGTTAATGGGGGTCGGCCATACATTCTTCCCCCCTACGGGTGACCCCTGATGACCTATGGCAATTTCCCCCCTAATTTTGGCAAAGTGGACCTTTTTCTCGGCTCGTGCGCAACCCCTAATTTTGTTTTTTTTTAATTTTTTTTTCGGCATTGTCATTTTTTTTCAAAAAGGCACGGAATAGAGCCCTCATCTACCAAAATATCGCAAAAATTTCATTTCAAGGTCCACCTTAATGCATATTTATATTCGTGTTGTCGTGTACTATCTGGGTGCCTCTAGGGCTAAAATATAGTTTTTCCCGCCCATTCCGCCCACTGATCCAAAATTTAAATTTTGTTTTCATATTAATATTGCTGTTGTCCAATACTATCTGTGTATCAAATTGTCTCTCTATAGTACTAAAATCAAGTTTTGCCACTCCCCTGATCCAATGTTAAAACAGCGTCTGAACATCCATATTAACATTGCCGTGTGATATATGGGTGTCAAATTTTATCGCTCTAGGGCGACTCCGCCCTCTGATCCAAAATTGAAATTTCGTCTGCGTATTCATATCCGTGTTGCCGAGCACAATCTGTGTATCAAATTGTATCTCCCTAGCTCTAAAAATATTTTTTGCCATGTCCACTGATCCAAAATTAACATTCCGTCTGCATAATCATATTAATGTTGCCGATCACTATCTGTGTATCATATTTTATCTCCATATCTCTAAAAATATTTTTGCCACGCCCACTGATCCAAAATTTAAATTTCGTCCGCATATTCATATTCGAGTTGCCGAGAACTATCTGTGTACCAAATTTTATTTCTTTAGGGCTAAAATACAGTTTTGCCTCATCCTCTCCGCCCAATGATCGAAAGTTAACATTCCGTCTGCACGTTCATATTCATGTTGCCGAGCACAATCTCTGTATCAAATTTTATCTCCCTAACTCTAAAAATATATTTTGCCCCATCCTTTCCGCCCACTGATCCAAAATTAATATTCTCTTTGCACGTTCATATTTATTTTGCCGAGCACAATCTGTGTATCAAATTTTATCTGCCTAGTTTTAAAAATATGTTTTCCCACGCCCACTCCGCCCACTGACAAAATTTAATATTCCGTCTGCATATTCATATTTGAATTGACGAGAACTATCGGTCTACTAAATTGTATTTTTCTAGGGCTAAAATATAGTTTTGCCACACCCTCTCCACCCACTGATTTAAAATTAATAATTCGTCTGTATGGTCATATTCATGTTTCGGAGCACTATCTGTATATCAAATTTTATCTCCCTAGCTCTAAAAATATATTTTGTCCCATCCTTTCCGCCCACTGATCCAAAATGAATATTCCCTTTGCACGTTCATATTTATTTTGCCGAGCACAATCTGTGTATCAAATTGTATCTGCCTAGTTTTAAAAATATGTTTTTCCACGCCCACTCCGCCCACTGATCCAAAATTAATATTCCGTCTACATAATCATATTCATGCTGCCGAGCACTATCTGTGTATCAATTTTATCTCCCTACCTCTAAAAATATATTTTGCCACGCAAACTGCGCCCACTGACAAAATTAAATATTCCGTCTGCATATTCATATTCGAATTGACGAGAACTATCGGTGTACTAAATTTTATTTCTCTAGGGCTAAAATATAGTTTTGCCACATCCTCTCCGCCCACTGATTTAAAATTAATAATTCATCTGTATGGTCATATTCATGTTTCGGAGCACTATCTGTATATCAAATTTTATTTCCTAATAATATGTTTTGCCACGCCCACTCCGCCCACAAATCCAAAATTTTTATTCCGTCTGCATATTTATATTCATGTTACCGAGCACTACCTGACACTGACGACACCTTTCTACTAGAGGCTCAATGATTTTGAGGTTCTTAAAATAAAAAATTTGTCACCAACCCCGCTAACCTGAGCATAGGGTTTTATTAACTTTGGATAGTAGAATCGAACCTATACTGTCGAGTTTTTGTATTTTATAAAAAGTCTTCATTTGTTACACCTGTTAAACCTGTCTTCGGAATTGTCTTCTTCAAATTCGAGACAAATGACTGCAGTCGCAGACATATGCATAATCATTTTAGTTCACTAAGTTATTCATGATAAGTAATATATTTATCCTCATTACAGTACTACGCCAGCAACCGCATTTAGTAATTTATCTATATTACTGCCTAATTTGTTTGTCTGTTACATTGCAATATAAACGAATGAATCTCGAGTGTTTGGCAAATGTTTACGAATTCCACAAGACCAACAATTTATTCAAAGAACTGTTGTTGCCATTTTTCTTAGTAAACATCAGTGTAATGGTTTTTGAGAAATTGAATAGAGGTCAACATCATATAGTCCTTGTCTGCCCAGCACTGAACTTAAGTGCAGCCTAATTGACAGACTCACAAATGAAACACTTACAGTTTAAGGTCTAATAGAATTGCAAATAATTTATTATAAGCAGTCCAAGATGTGATAAATGTGAGGCAAATTAAATAGCGGACAGAGCAAGTTATGACATAAAGTTAAAAGCTCATTATACTGAAATGTGATTTTCTGAGAAGAACATTGTAGCAAAGCTGCAACACCAGATGGGGTACGCTGATGGATATAATTTTAATGCTGAACACCTTAAGAAAAGATGTGTCTGATTGGGTTAATTTGTCATTTATAGGGTAAGTGCTAGTAGGATTAGGACAATATAGTCCATTTGTATTTCTTAGTTGGAGTTCGATAAGAATTTATTTTGTGCAAAATCTGAGTGGCTTTAATACATTGCTAAAGATGTTCACAGTGGACCAAAAGTCTTTTCACTTTTAAAGAAAGTGGCTTAAAACCTACACAATGTTATTACTCCCTCTGACTTATTTGTCATATGCTTCTTTAAAAATACCACAGACCGTGGATTATGGTGGTGCTTATCGACACAAAGTTGTGATACTTATTCGACTGAATTTAACTAAGCCTGTTGGATTTAATTTACTTTACTTTACTTTTTTCATGCTAATATTATTCATCTTTACCTTTAGTGCTAAACCTTCAGATTAAACGGTCTGTCAGTCTAAGAGCGTTAACCTTTATATTTGCTGCATTTGAAAATAACAAGTATCCATGCAAATAGCCTATTTGCGCTACCATGTGCCATTTCACTATAAATGTGCCTCTTTATGCGAGACGTCGGTGTGTTAAACTGACAACAATCATACATTATGTCGTGTGGCAAGATGAAACAAATTGTACATTCCATTTACATAATACACACAAATCAAGGACTTCTCAGAACTACGTGTTGCATACACAGATGATATGCGTTTGACAGAATAAGCTGAACAGAAACTGACTGAAAAATCACCTCTTCCTACGCTCTTTCTTTCAAATTCTAGTGGATATTTAATAACTCTAATTATTGAAATGACCAGACTTTTAAGTAAAAATTCATATGTATTGTTTTTTGCCTGCTTACAAAGCGAAAGGAGAAAGGACTCTTGGTCATAGCCTTAGACTTTAAAAGATATGTATAAAAACTGTAAAAAAGGTTACGGTATAGAAAGTGTTATTGAATTCTCTAACAAAAGTAAAAAGTTCAACAAAATGCGCGTATGCTCATATTGTATTGGGGTACAGAGAGAGTCTTTTACGGTACCAACTAAGTGCTAAGGAAAAAGTCTGGGAGGTATCAGTAGGAGCATCACAATGTGCTCGTAAGTCAACGTCCATTAAACGTTTAGATTCTACGAAATTTGACTGTTGTCTATGCACGTGCAACAAAGATGTATGTGAGTGAGTTCGGTCATTGAGGTTTCGTCTGCTATTGCATTTAAAGATATGTGAGAAGTCGGCCTATATAGACAATCTCCATTCCTGAGTTAGACTTTTATTAGCGTTTACAGAAGTTAATTGAAGTCAGTGTACTTACAATAAATATATGTATGTAAATGTACATATACATATGGGTGAATTCAGTAATTTCCCTTCAGAAGAAAGTACTGCTGCAGAAGTACTCTTCCACTAGCCCCAAAGCGATACGGACTAGTCGCTCTTCATTTCTCCGTTAATGCTTTCAAGTGACGATTTTAACATTGGGCTGTCATACGAAAACCATTGCACGCTATTTCAGCATTTGCGACTACTCTACCAGCACTTTTCACACGTCTATAAAGCGTATCCGTTGCGACTTCTGGCTTTTATTTCAGTATATCACCACTCGTTAGGCGTCAATGCTTCTACAAGACAAGTTCAAAAAACTAGTTCAGCATTTGCGACTACTCTACCAGTACTTGCCACCCGTCTATAAATCGTATCTGTTGCGACTACTGGCCTTTATTCCAGTATAGCACCACTCATTAGGCGTCAATGCCTCTACCTTCTTCTGCAGGGTTGTATGTGAGGCAATACAGTGGGTGTGGCGAATGTTTCTAGATACGGAGGTTATGCCAGCTATTACACGATGAAATTTTCATAACCCTAATTGTCCGTTTGGAAGTTAGGGAAGAAATATTATTTTCCTAAAATAGGTCAGTTTGTTTGGGTGGTATTAATAGTGTTAAATTTTCATAAGGATCACTCAAGATTAACTTGAGCTATCCTGTCCACCCTCCATTCAGCGAGCCAGTAAGGATGATTTGTTTTACGCAACTAACAATCAATCAATTGACTTCGTTCTATTGCATGTGTTGCCGTTCTAATGCAGTTGGAGCATATTTTTATGAATTTTGCAACTCCCCAAAAATGTGAATTTGTGTGGGATGTGGGAGTAGTTCAAATCTGATCTTGCTTGTCATAGAACTTAACCTCTGCTTCTGAACAGAAGCTTACATACCAAATTTCAGCCCGAAAGCTCATAAACCACAGGGACATACTGACGGACACCCCCAAAAAGGGGGAGTTTGTATGGAAGGTGGGAGAAGTATTCGTCCGATATTGCTCATCTTACAACGTAAGCTCTTATTATAGGATTGAAGCTTGCATATCAAATTTCAGCTCGATATGTCCTAACCTACGGCTGTAATTGCGGGGGCAGTTAGGCGGACACCCCAAAAAAGGGGGAGCTGTGTATGGGAGGTGGGATTAGTTTTCGACCGACCTTGCTCTTCTTAGAAAGTAGCCTCCGCTTAGAGATTGAATCTTGCGTACAAAATGTCTGCTATACACCTCTTAAAATACGGCTGCAATCGCAGGGACAGACCCCAAAAAGGGAGAGTTTGTATGAGAGGTGAGAATAGTTTTTGATCGACCGGTCTCATCTTAATACTCCACTTCCGCTTAAAGTGGGGAAGCTTGCATACAATATTTCAGCTTGATTGCTCTTAAATTACTGCTGTAATCGCGGGTACTGACATACGGACACCCCCAAAAAGAGGTATTTTGTATGGAAGGTGGGATTAGTTTTTTTACCGATCGGTCTCATCTTACTACTCAACCTCTGCTTAGGTTAGGGATGCTAACATACAAAATTTCAGCTTGATTTCCCTTAAACTACGGCTGTAATCGCAGGGACAGACCCCAAAAAGTGGGAGTTTGTATGGGAGGTGGGAGTAGTTTTTGACCGATCGGGCTCATCTTAGACTTAACCTCCGCTTTAAAAATAGAAGCTTGCATTCCAAATTTCAGCTCGATATGTCTTAAACTGCGGCTGTAATCGAGGCGACAGACAGACGGACAGACGGTCACCTTTAAATCGCCTCAGATTTCGATGCTGATCATTTAAATATATATATATTGTCATACCTACCACGCCTCCTTATTGGCGTTACAAATGGAAGAACAAAATGAATATACCCTTCACTCCGTTCATGCGCATGGTGAAGGGTATAAAAATGCCCGCCAATTTGTATGCGCCATTTTGTTCTCCAAAATTGTACTTGGGATTTGAAAAAAGCTACCCCAAAAACTCCATTAGTACCATGTTTTATGCCCATTGTAAGTCTCCTTTATATCAAGGCCAATTTTTTCACAGATCCGACAAATGTGCACTGTAACAATTTGGTCATCAGTAAATATTTTGCATTTTCCAGCTCTACTTTATTTAAAATTGCAGCCATCAAATGTCCTGTACGTCGTTCGAAAGTAACAAGTCCCAAGTTCGTTTTTAAAATTATGACTCATTGCATTCCAACTTACTGGCCAAGGTTTTTTAGTTTCGAGCGAGTTTTGCTGAATTTTCGAATTGACGACTTTGATGACTTGCGTTGATCGAACTGTACGTGGACGGTCAGTCTCCCAAAGCAGTTATATGTACCGGTATGGTAATATGCGACTAATCGCAAGCGGTCGGATCGTTTTGAAATTGTCGCCTTTGTATCTGTCTACTCTGTTTGTCTACTCCATGGTAGAAACTGAAGCAATTTCGAATGCCCGTTACAGTCTAAGGTTATAGTGGTTGGCCTTCATAGCCATGTTGTGGTAATCACGGGAAATATTAAATTCTACTATTGAAATGGGTGTGTTCAAAATTATAACAATATTTATGTCCCTACTAAAGTAATGAACACATTGACGTGTTTACATGTACAAAATTCTAAGAAATATAACAGAGAATTGTCCCAATATGTATATCAAACGTATTAAACATTTATCAATACCAATTACAAAAACATATTCCAGAAACTTGTACTGTCATACTACTATTTTCTTTGAAATTACCAACAAAGATATTACAATTGCTGTATAGCTTTAGTACTTACAACACAAACAACAGTTAGAACAGCCTAACTGTGAACGTTTATATTCGCATTTGTGTATTACAACAAAACGGCTGAAACTTTGTTACAAACTTTATTCTATTCCTAGGATATATGGGACAAGTTCTACAACAATTATCATGCTTTTATGCCATTTAACCAATTGAATCATTACAGCTCATAATACAATTGTTATTAATATGACTCTATTACCACTCAACATTAGGAAAAACTTGTGCCTAAGTTTTTTGTTTTCCATTAAAGTTTCGCCAAACAATACACAACTCTTGTATACTATTGTAGTATTTTTGTCCATGATTTAATTTATATAAAAATTTTCTATAATTGCTGTCGTTTACCAAATTTCATTTCTAATTGTTTTTCTTTGCCCTCCAGTTCTATTTATATTTTTTTTTGTAAAGTCACAATTAATTGCTTAAAACTCCATGAGCTGTTTGTAGTTTATAGCAATTAAAAGTTGCTGCAACAATATAAAAATGGTGCTGTCATTACAATTTACTGCAGATGCTGATGATGGTGAGCCAGTATCTTAAGTACGTGACAGCGAGTAAAGTCCAATATGACCATTTCCTTGAATTTTATGTAACAGCTTAACGTTGATTTATATTAGCTGCGTGTTGCGTTGCGTTCTAAGGAGTTCGGTATGGTGGGGAAAAGGGTAGATAGGGTTATAATAATATAGAGCAAACACTTGGAGAGATTTGTGGAAAATGATAATACATACAGTGGTCAGAGAGGGATAATGGGATAGCATGTATTGTAACTAAGCCACTGGGCTATGTTAGATGAATTCTATTTGTATAGATATATGACACAAGTTGATCAATTAATTCTGAAAGTCTTCGGGAGAAAAATACTTCAATACCAATATATTTTAAATCATCATTGTTAACGGTAAGTATCATTGTAGTATCAACCATGAGCTGTATAAGGACATCGATGTAGTCGATCATTTCGAAGGAAACTTGACAAACTTAGTATTTAGAATTAATACACAAACAATCATTGTCGATTTCTTTTGTGCTGATTTCAACACAAAAGGTAGATTGACAATCCTATTGGCTACATTTGTTATTATTTGTACATAGTAAATTCTCTTCAAATATATGGCTTAGAAATTTTCCACATTTTCGTATTTTCATATATTAATCCTAAACATATCCAAGAATATTTTGGATTCTTAAAGGTTCATCCTATTAATTTTACATCAAAGACACTTGGCATAATATATGTAAAGCTAATGCCAAATGGATTGGCCTTCTTGTGTCATCTACTAAAACTTGAACAAGTCTGAAACTTTCTTTGTACATTTGTACCAGCAAAGAGTTGAACAAATAACTTTTGTCTCGCCGCCTTGTCAAATGTCGGCTGGGTAAAGGTAAATTGACGCCCAAACTAATGGGACAAATCCGACATAAAGATTAACAGATAAGAAATGACTGTGAAAATTCTTAGTATTGATAATACGCAAATGTATGCGTTTTATATAGGTTACTCGGTCAAGTCTTAATGCAGAATGGCGGTGTCACTAATGTTTTAGTATTAATGTCAGCTAAGTTTGTTTTATTTCAAAAGTTTTAGTTCAAAAGATAAGTTGAATGCAGAGTAAGGCAGACATTGATTGTCAAACTTTGTCGTGGCTAAGAAAAATCAT
Organism: Muscina levida; assembly: GCA_964034835.1. Taxonomy (NCBI): domain Eukaryota; kingdom Metazoa; phylum Arthropoda; class Insecta; order Diptera; family Muscidae; genus Muscina; species Muscina levida. The sequence goes on along the minus strand of OZ035881.1, from coordinate 35,138,443 downwards.
GTAAAGAAAATTTCTTGCGCCTTAACAAACATATGGCGTTGACCCACACAAAGTTAAGGATATATATTTACATTTGCCACATTCTCTATAGAATGACTCATATGTAACTCAAAAGTGTACTTTTGCCACTAAATCCTGCAGCGCAGCCATTAATAGAAAAAAACGTAACACAACGCAATGTCATATGTGTTCATATTTAATGCCACACTATACCTTTCATGTTGTGTAACTATTAATGCACAGCAATTTCAAACAGCTTTTACCATTCTCGCTACTCATAGTCGCCTAATCGCTAAGTTAAATGTCAGCCAAAAAGCAATACATTTTAATGGTTCTAAATGTTATGAGTACCATCAAACATCATGACAGAACACATAGAGAAAGAACACAGCAATCTGGCAACAAACATCCCAAGGACATAAACCGTTAACTGGTATCCTTCAGCTAATGGCAGCATCACTAATATCTGTGAGTGCCGGCATTGGATAATCGCAATTTAGTGATGCGTAACAATTTATTTCCACATGAAAGTGAAAACAAAATTACAAATGCTATGATTGGAAATTCCAAAAAATGATTGCCCAATATAGCAGGGTGTTAAATAGCCAGGACCTTTTTTTATTCGGAATTGCTAATAAACTATTAGTAGGAGAGTAAACAAAATGTAATTTAATTGGAGGAGATGAGATTAGAAAATTTGTCATGGCTCTGATTACACTATGTCACAAAATTTCAAAAGTTTCTGTATCCGGGACATTTAATAATACATTTTAATGTAAAATTTCACGCTGAATTCAAATCTGCTCTCAGATATGTGGAAAGTAGAACAGATTTTGAGATATGGTCAAATTTCCATTTTTTGTGTTTTGAAAAAAGGTAGGTCTACTAAAATGTCATTTTCTCTGGCTTTCGCCGATTTTACTGAACTGTGACAAAAATAAAAGATAATAAAATTATTTTTTAAAAAAACGATAGCTGATTAAAATCCAATCATTAATGACGAAATTATGACACTTCAAAGTTCGAATTTTGTAAAAATTTTGATAAATTTTTCAAGTTTTCGCCGCCTTTAATTAAGTTTTTTTCCGTGTTTCCGTAAAAATTGTTCTGGTTTCAGACTATTACATGATAGAATAATATGTTACAAAAATTTTTTGCCTTTGGTCATCAAAATCGGTTGAAAAATAAACGCTACATTCACAATTAAGTACAGATACCTCTTCTTGAGAGTAGTAGTAATTGTTGTTTTGCTTGCCCTCCGAAATTTAACTCAAGTTTTTGTTAAACAAGCCACATAGGAATATCTAAAAAAAAAATTGGGTTATTTCGTCAAATGCTGCAAATGCGGAAGTATTTTTTATCCGATTTTGATGACCAAGGGCAAAAAATTTTTGTAACATATTATTCTATCATGTAATAGTCTGAAACCGGAGCAATTTTTACGGAAACACGGAAAAAAACGTAATTAAAGGCAGCGAAAACTTGAAAAATCATCAAATTTTTACAAAAATCGAACTTTGAAGTGCCATAATTTCGTCATTAATGATTGGATTTTAATCAGCTATCGTTTTTTTAAGAAATAATTTTATTATCTTTTATTTTTGTCACAGTTCAGTAAAATCGGTGAATTAAAGCCAGAGAAAATGACATTTTAGTAGACCTACCTTTTTTCAAAACACAAAAAATGGAAATTTGACCATATCTCAAAATCTGTTCTACTTTCCACATATCTGAGAGCAGATTTGAATTCAGCGTGAAATTTTACATAAGGATCAACTATTTAGAAGCCGGGATCAAAAATTTGTTGCATTGTGTTATATGTATTGGTAATATTAATCATAGGTGTGATGCACTGTAAAGCTTCTGATCGGTTTAACTTGGTAAACCCAGGGTGATCCTTGTCAATTACACTTCAAGTTTAATCACAGAGCTCCGAATTCGTGCAGACGGAGTGCCTCCACACGATGACACCTGGAAACGTGCCTTAGACACCCGTCAGAGCACAGCTAAGTGTGAGGGGCGAAACCTAAAAGCTAGGCACGTCGGCTCAGAGTGAGCGGTACCATAGTCAGCGTCTGACCTAGAATAAGCGGCTGTAATAAATCCGGTAGAAGGAGAAAACTGCGACGTAGTGCTCTAGATTTGCAACGCTTCAACGGTCTTTGAACTATTGCAATCAAATAAAGTAAAAAACTAGTACAGAAATTTCAGTCAGTTAAACTGACTGATAAATACCATCACCCAATATAAGATATTGTTTAAGTCTTGAGTTATTGAAATTAACCGATTTGTCATTAAAACCAGTTAGAAAGCTACAGTCGGGCAACCCAACTTACATTTACCCTTACCCTCAGTAAAATAAATAATTTTTTATTATATTGGTATTATTACTCGATTTCGAAAGTGGGCGGAGTGATACATTTGTATGGGAGGTACGAGAAGGGGTGTGTTTAGGCTTCCAGATTTTTTCTCCAAAACTTTATCCTTCTTGAGCTTTACCAAATACAGAATTTGGGCACAATCGCGTTAGGTCTTTTAATAATATTAATCGATTTCTAAAGTGGGCGGTACCAGATTTGTATGGGAGGTACCAGATGGGGCGTGGTAAGACTTCCTATTATTTTCCCCAAAACTTTATCCTGTTATAGCTTTACTAAAAATAGAATTTGGGTACGATCACGTTTGATTTATTGATATTATTTCTCCACCTCTATAGTGGGCGGAAAGGTAGATTTGTATGGGAGGTACCAGAAGGGGCGTGGCTAGGCTTTCAAAATTTTTGTCCAAAACTTTTTCCTATTGTAGCTTTACTAAATACAGAATTTAGGAACGATTGCGTTGGGTATAATGATATTATTACTACATCCCTAAGGTGGGCGGAAAGGTACATTTGTATGGGAGGTACCATAAGGGGCGTCGCTAAACTTCCAATTTTTCTCCAAAACTTTGTCCTGTTATAACATAAGAAAATACGGAATATGGGCACGATCGTGTCGAGTGTGTTGATATTATTACCCTATTTCTAAAGTGGGCGAAGTGGTACATTTGTATGGAAGGTACCAGAAGGGGCGTGTCTAGACTTCCAGATTTTTTCTCCAAAACTTTTTTCTTCTTGAGCTTTACCAAATACAGAATTTGGGCACGATCGCGTTAGGTTTTTTAATAATATTAATCGATTTCTAAAGTGGGCGGTACCAGATTTGTATGGGAGGTACCAGATGGGGCGTGGATAGACTTCCAATTTTGTTCTCCAAAACTTTATCCTATTATAGCTTTACTAAAAATAGAATTTGGGTACGATCACGTTTGTTTTATTGATATTATTTCTCCATCTCTATAGCGGGCGAAAAGGTAGATTTGTATGGGAGGTACCAGAAGGGGCATGGCTAGGCTTTCAATTTTTTTTTTCCAAAACTATATCCTGTTACAGCTTTACTCAATACAGAATTTGGGGACGATCCCGTAGGGTGTATTGATATTATTACTCTATTTCTAAGGAGGGCGGAATGATGTATTCGTATTGGAGGTACCAGAAGGGGCGGGGCCATCTAGCCCATTTTCAATACCGTAAGTAGTTTTGGGGAAATATAAACTCCTGCAGAATTTCAAAACATTTGGTTGCGTCTTTCGAAAGTTATCGTGCGAATCAGCCGGACAGCCACCAGACAGACAGACGGACATGGCTCAAACGACTTAAAAAGTCATGAATCGAATTTGGTTCAAAGAAACCTAGGGTCTAAAGTCACTCCTTCTATGTGTTACACTTTTGGGTATGATATATACCTTCATCCCTAAGGGATGATTGACGGCCATCGCAAACGAATTAAGGCATATCATTTGAGGATATGCATCTATAATGTTAGAACACTGTATAGACCAGGTGCCTCCATCCAAATGGCGGAAATCGAGTGTTCTGGAGGTACGAGTGATCAGGGACCACAGAGGTAGCGGATGCCTACTCCAGCTACCTAACTCAACTACTACGGAATGCTCTAGCCGACTCCATAGAACAGACTTTGAGAAGCGTACTTAGGTACCCAAATCCATCTCAAAAAGATACCTGGTACCGTACCAGTATGTACCAATTACTGTCGCAATGCCACGAGGGAGACGGATGCTGCATACAGGGCGAAACTGCAGCCAATGGCAATGGGAGAACAGACGAGAGGCAGCTCGTCTTTTTAGATGGAAACAGAAGGATCTAAAGAAGAGACAGGATGAGTGCACCAGAGAGTTACGGCGATAATGCGTAGAACAGGGTTGCCCTCCTGCAAGGACAGCGATGGCCAGTTAGTGAAGGACCCGGATCACGTTCAGAAGTTATGGAGAAAACATATCCGAAATTTACTGAATACGGACACCACTCCAGAAGACCACGCCCCAATACATGACGATAGTACTAACTGTCCACATCCGAGCCGGAGTGAGATACGTGTGCCAATATCCCACCTTAAAAATAACAAAGCAGCTGTAGCCGATGGTCTCCCGGCAGAATTGTTTTCGGCAGGTGGCGAGAAGCTGACTAGGAGCATGCATCAGTTCATGGATAACATCTGGCTGGAGGAGAGCATGCCCGCGGATTAGAGTCTCAGTTATGTCCCGTGGAAAAAGTCTATTACCAATTGCGTACAAAGTCCTTTCGAGCATATTGTGTACACGTCTAAAGCCAATTATAGAAATGCTGATTGAACCATTACAGTGCTACTTTAGACGTGGTAAATCAATGACGGATCAAATAATTCACCTTACGACAAATCCAGAAAAAAAACGCAAGAAAAGAAGATCGACACCTAGTACCTTTTTGTCGACTACAAAGCTGCCTTCGACTCTCCGATAAGGAATAGGCTATATGAGGCCGTGTCTGAGTTTGATATTCCTGCAAAGCTAATTCGACATTGCAGATGTACCTTTTATGACACCAAATCCACTGTTTAGATTGTAAAGGATCACTCTAAACCATTCAACACAGAAAGAGGTCTCAGCTGTACACTTTTTAATATAGTTATGGAGAAGGTGATGAGAAAGGCTGGTGTCAACATGTCTGGCTCCATATTCTACAAGATCCAAATGCCACTAGCGTGCGCCGATGATATAGACATCATTTGTCAAAATCTACGAGATGTTACTGCAGTTTTCTCATCGCTAGAAAAGGAGTCAGCAAAAATGGGTTTAGCGGTCAACGAGAACAAAACAAAAATAATGATTTCGACGAACAATGAGGCCTCTCTATAGGAACGTTGACAATTATTGTTTTGAGGTAGTAGATGAGTTCAAATACCTCGGATCTTCCGTCAACAAGGAAACTAATGTCGCCCAAAAAATCTATTGTTCGCCAATAGATGTTTTTACGGACTTCGGCAGCACTTTAGTAACACCACCTTATCTCGGAATACTAAGAAACAGCTATACCAGGTGCTTATCTTACCTATTCTGTTGTATGCTGTCGAATCATGGGAGCTTGCTACAACGGACATACAAGCCTGGGAGTATTTGAGAGAAAAGTACTCCGAAAAATATATGGACCTATCTGTGTCGAAGGCCAGTTTCGCCATCGGATGAACCCTGAGCTGTATGATCTTAACCAAAACATCGACGTAGCTAAAAGAGCCAGAATCCAACGACTACGATGGCTGGGACATGTTGCCAGGATGCATGTAAATGAGCATAGTTTTTCATATCCGGTTGTTGCGCAATTGTAATAGATGGTCCGTATGCTGCCACTTTGTTTCGGCAACGTCAGAATTAGAGGGAGTTTGTTTGGGTGAGTCGGTTGGAATAGGCATTTGCTATATCGGTGATATGCAGCAGTGCCTTGCCTTTGGCTATTTTGCTTTTAGTAACCAGTGTTTCAGCACTACTTAATCGACTGCCTATCTTCATTGCAACTAGGTTGTTTTCCATATTTGCTTCACACATGTCCATAACGTTTGAAACATTCCTTCAATCGATTGCCACGTGATCAAACTGGTTTCTTGTTATTTGATCAGATGACGTCCATATTGACTTATGTATATTTTTAAGTAGAAATCTGGTTTCAATCATATTTTGTATAACAAAAGTACTTAAGCAAACTGTTTATTCAGAAACATTTATTGCGCTGCAAGTTGTTGTTAATAAATGTCCTGGAATTGAAAGAATGGCTTTGCATTGCCCCCTCGAAGTTGATATAAACTTCTTAGATGAACTTTAGTCCTTTCAAAATCCAATTAATTTTCACAATTTAAATACTAAAGTGATCTCATTAATACTATAGCTATAAACTGGTCTCTCATGTCACTTTATACATCATGAATTACAAATAACTTTGAAAAACTTCTAACTAATTATTCACTCACTTATCCATAATTATATACTTGCTGTTTTTTTCTACTCCTCCTTACATTTTCACTGGTGTTTCTTTCTGTTTACCATTTACTGCCTTATGCTGTGAACTATGCAGTATAATTAACTGTCAAGATGACAAGTTTATCCCACTGAGAATCATTTAAATTGCAACTGAACTCTGTAGACATTGACAAATAATAAGAGTATTACGCATTCTACTTGCCCGTCAAGGGTCCGTGAATAATTGTAAAAAAAATTAACAAATAAAAACTCCATTAAAACAACAAATTGTGCACGCAAATGACAATTCAAGTGTTCACAACTGCCACAACTGACAAACAGGGTTTCATTAACATTACAAATATTGTGTGAATAAAGGTGAAATTGGATTTTCTGTTTCATATTCCCTTTTTTTCTTTCGCTCATACTCAAATATTAAAACTCAATTATAGAATATGCTTCCGCTTTAATATTGGAGGCGAGATTCGTGTTTCCTACGCTATCATCCGGCGGTGGCAAGTGGACGGACGACCTTACCAAATTAGTACAGCGATTTCAGAGATAAAAAAATATAATTTGTAGCTGTTGATTTAACATTTAATTTCCGCAGCAATTTCGTTGTTTACCCCATTTAGCAAGAACCTACCTCCAGGCCTTAACGTTTGTATTTACATCCTTGTGTCATCGTCATCTGTTTCCCATTTCGGTTTTTTTATTTTTGCGCAATCTCATGTCAGTGTCAAGGCCAAACAGTATGATATAATTTCTGTTTAGAGGTTTTGATTGGAAATGGGTTTTGAAACCATTCAAGTTATCTTTTGTATTGACGGCAAAATTTTTTTTTTTTTTTTTTATTGTTGGTTGTGTCAATTGCTGTTTTAGGATTCATGTTATTGATTTGAAGCGTATGAAGCACACTTGTGTGTATATAGTTTGTATAATTTAATGATTTCTTTGTGCCAACTTAAAGAAATATGAAATGAAAGTAGAGTAATTTGAGTAGCAAACCTGAAGGAATTATAGTTTTTGTTTTCATAATAGTGTGTCGCCTAATGAAATTGTGTGATTTTTTTTTATTTTTTTTTTTTTGCATATCACCATGGAAAGAACAACATTTACAAATCGTGGCAATTTATACCCAAAATCCGCGCATTGGTCGCCAAATTTATAGAGAACGCCAAATCGTTACATTATTTCCAGCGATGAGGCTCATATCTGGCTTAACGGGTATGCAAAACAAGTGGAATTGTCATTTTTGAAGAAAACACAATCCTCATGAAACTCTAACATTGCATTAAGCGCCCCATAGACGAGTACTGCCTCAGGAACTGCAATATGTGTGTATTGGTAAATTTTACAAAACATGACAATATTTTTGTCACACGAAAAATCAAACAGATTGTCAATTTGAACACTTTTCAATCACACATGTACACAAGTGGTACATCAGCATGAACTACGGAAGCACTAGTGTAAGGGAAGCTTTGCACTGCATTACATTGCATACTGAAAAAACCACTGTTTGTTGCGATCTCATGCCGAATACGTCATCGGCCATTTGTCTTTGAATGCGGTATCGGTGCCAGCATTACAGAGAATGCTACTGGCAGGTGATTCATGATGTTTTTATTCCTCATGACCAGTGCAACCGGAAATATGCAAATGCATTTTTTTTGTATTTCATGTGTTTTAGTACCTATTTGTTAGAGCATATTTTTGAATATTTTACCCATAAAGTCATATTTTAGTATATTTAATTTTTCAGACCATATTTTTACAAAACATCCTTTTTTAGCTTATTTCACATTTTTTGGAGCATATTTTTTTAACTAATATTCATTTTTAAGCATATTTTACATTTTTCACATAAATTTTTTGTTCCTCCAAAACGTTAAAAATCTTGTTTTTCACTTTTTTCAATAAATAAACAAAACATAAAAAAAGTTTTTCAACAACGACAGATTTCAATCATGGACATTATGCCTAAAGCATGGACCAGATTTCCGCATTAAGATACCGACAAGGCAACCAGGATATCTCCCGATCAAAATACAAGAAATCAGATTGATCACATGGTAATTGGTGGAAGGCATGTCCCAAGCGTTATGGACGTACGTGTGATGCGCGGTGCAAATATTGACTCGGACCGCCACCTAGTTGCAGCCAAGGTACGCACACGATTAAGTAGTGCTAAAAACACTCGTAATCAAACGAAAAGGAAGCTACACATCACAAAGCTACATACCACCAAGATAGCTAATGCATTCTCCAACCAACTCTCTTAATTACTCCAAACAAACCCCCCTAGTTCTGATGTTCCCGACACACAGAGGCAGCATTCTATGACCACTGCCCCAATGACCGTACTGGGTTATGAATAACCACGCTCAGACAAGCCCTGGTACGATGGTGAATGTTGCGAAATGTTTGAGGAAAACGATGCTGCATACAGGGCCAAATTTCAGCCAATGGCAACGCAGGCGGAAAAAGCGTCTATTGAAGAAAAGAGAGAGCCAGGATATCGAACATTACACGGATAGAGATGAATCGCGGGATAGATGTAAAAACAATGGTTTTGAAACAGGGATCCCCACATGTAAGGACAGAGACGGAAATATGGTCACTAACATTAAGACTGTGCAGCAAATAGTTCCCGAAGGCAGTATAAGCGACGAAATCGCACCAATCATCGAAGAAGAAGTAGATTATTCACCACCAAGCCATAACGAGATCAGCACGGCAAATAAAAAAAACTTAATTTCCCTATACACCCCATGAATGTGGTATGGGATAGCTTCTCGCGTTGTTGTGAATTAACACGCTTTCTATTTTTAGATTCACAACTAACGGCAACAACTTCTTTATCGACGAATGCGAACGTCACTGTTTGCGAAGCTTTTTACTAGACATGCCGATTGACACGACACTTATACTGCGAAGTTGCTGTCGACAACATCGAGGGGGCCGGCAACGAAAAAAAAATATTTTCTTATTTTTAAGATGACTGAAGCCGGTAGTTGAACCTGAGATCTCCCGCATGGTAGTCGCGTGTTGTAACCATCATCCCACGGCCGGTCAGCACGGCAATTGCACGGCTTAAAAACAACAAACCTGTGGGAGCCGATGGACTTTTTAAAGCTTGCGGCGATGAGATGGCAACGTTCATGAACCCGCTCATAAACACGATTCGGCTCAGGGAGTGCATGCTCGATGATTGAAATCTGATTGTCCTATGTCCCGTGCTTAAGAAAGGCGATCCAAGTGTGTGTACAAACTATATCGGGATCAGATATTTACCTTTCGTTTACAGGGTCCTGTATAGTGTGTTATGTGAAAGACTAAAGCCAATTCTGGCGAACCTGATTGGACCTTATCAGTGTGTCTTCAGACCTGGTAAATCCACAACCGACCAGATATTCACACTTCGACAAATCCTGGAGAAGACCCATGAAATGCAGATCGGCACCTACCATCTGTTCATCGATTACAAAGCTGCATTCGACAGCCCGATACGGCAGAAATTATTAGAAGCTATGGCTGTGTTTGGTACGCCCGGGAAGCTGATACGATATTTCGTGAAGACACGAAGTCTTCAGTGAAAAATTGGCAAAAATCTGTCAAAGCCATTTTCTACCAAGCGAGGCTTTACACAAAGCAATAGTGTGTCCTGCGATCTCTTTAACATCGTAATGGAGATGATCATGCGGATGGCTGCAGTAAACAGAAATGGCACCATCTTCAACAAAAGCCACATGCTGCTTGCGTATGCCAATGATATAGATATCATTGACCGAGGACTGCGGAATGTTACTGCGGTCTTTTCGAGCATTGAGAAGCAGTCGGTAGAAGTGGGTCTGGTGATTAATAAGAAAATAATCAAGTTATATGTTTCAACGAACAAAGAGTATACACGTTTGGGATGCTGCTTGAATGTTGAGAACTATAACTTTGAAGTGGTAGCTGACTTTGTCTCCGCCGTAAACAAAAATTATAATTTTAGCCTGGAAATCAAGAGGCGTGTATTGATCGTAAACCGCTTCTAAGGTAGCTATTTAATGACAAAGCCCTCTCTCAACGAACAAAGATCCAACTCTACCAGACTCTGATCCTACTTGTCTTGCTCTACAGCGCAGAATCCTGGGTAATAACACAAGCGGTTCAATATATTCTGAAAGTCTTCGCGAGCAAAAATACTTCACAGAATATTTGGACTCATCATTGTTAACGGCGAGTACCGTCGTCAAATGAACCATGAGCTGTATGAGCTGTACAATGACATCGACGTAGTCTAGCGCGATGAAATAGACCGAAAGCGCTGGCTTGGACACGATGTACGAATGGATGAAAATGCTTCAGCTAGAAAAGTCATCAGCACTAATATCGATGGACGTTGCAGGAGGAGGATATCAAAACTTCGTTGGATGTAATATGTGAAAGAACTGTGATCTAAGCATAGTGTGACGAACTTATTTTCTACTGATGGATATATTTCCTGAACATCAGCGACAAGTATTTCCATAGTTCCAACATAATAAAAATTAAGGACATGTTATTTTAAAACCAATTCATTTGACTGTCCGATACAACAACGTCGTGTCTTTGCTGATTGGGTCCTTGAAATGCATGAAAGTGATCCGGAATTCCATCGAAACTGACTGATGAGGCTCATTTCCACCTACGTTAACAAGCAAAATTGTCGCATTTGGAGAAAACCCAAGAGTTATTTTTGAGAAGATTCTCCATACTCAACGTGTGACTTTTCGGTGCGGTTTATGGTCCGGCAGTCTCATTGGACCTTACTTTTTCGAAAATGAAGTTGTATCAACAGTTACGGTGAATGGATTGCGAGAGATGATTAATGATTTTTAATGGTGGTCGGAGTTGCATGGTATTGATCTGGACAATGTTTACTTTCAAGAAGACGGCGCTACGTGCCACACAAGCAACGAAACCATTGATCCTTTACGGGAAAAGTATCCGGACCGTGTTATCTCTCGAAGAGGTAATCACAATTGGCCTCCGAAATATTGTGATTTAGCACCTTGGGACTTTTTCCTTTGGGACTACGTGAAAGATAAGGTCCACGCCAACAGACCAGCGTCGATTCAAGACCTCAAACATAAAATTCGTGAGGCTATTAAGGACATAGTTCAGCCACTTTGCGATTTGGTTATTAAAAATTTCATGAAAAGGATATGGTCCTGTAAGCGTGCTCGTCGTGGCCATTTGGCTGATGTTGTTTTTCACTATTAACGGCATACCTTCCTCATTATTATGAAATAAACATCCGATAATTTGGCTCAAAAAATTTAATCTATCTTTGAATACCAAAATAACACCTCTTATTGAAAAACTCTTTACAAACTCATGACATATATACCGGGTTTCTCAAGGAGAGTGAAATACCCCTCCATATATGACAAGAACAAGGTGGAGTCTGCATAAAGACCAAATAACACAGTAAACCAACTGTTTAGTAAAACGAAATCGACTATTAATATAGATGATAGATGTAATTTAGTTTTCAAAACCAATAGTAATGGTGACACATCCGTCATATGCCCAAAGTTATATGTCGGTACGACGAAGACCAAATTGAAAACAAGAATAACATTGCACAGATCGGACAACAGAACGAAAGATAAGCTAATTGACCACAAAACAGCCCTTGCAATCCAGAGCAGCCTTACGGAACATAAGCCAAATTTCGTCAATGTTGAGATTCTGGCTGAAGAGCGTAACTACTCTTTACGCTACACTATGGAAATGTTTCACATTATAAATATACCATAGGAGAGGAGGATGAATTACAAGACTGGTACAATCAACTGCTTACAAATGTATCGACACCTAATCAATAAGTATCAGAGACCGAAACAATATCAGTAGTTGACGAACGCTTAAAAGAAAATGTAGCGACAATTGTCTTAAAATGTTATAAATGTAAAGAAAATGTTTCGTGTTATTGTAATGTTTTAAAAGTGTTAAAGTAAACTTTTTGTTCTGGAACCCCTAAGAATGATGGACAACGTCAGTCGAAATATTGGGATAAATAAATTAACCAAGAAAACCATTGAAAATAATCGTGTTTCATTAAAATGTTCTAATAGCCGAACCATATCCAGAATACTATATAATAAGGTCAACAAACAATAATAATCAAAATTTTTCTTAAAATTTTCTGTATTCGAAAAAACTTGAAAACTTTTTCCAAAATTTAAAAATAAAATATAAAGTTATCATTTGTACAAAATAGGTGATTAACTATATTTCATTTTCATAAAAATATCTCCTAGAACTTGAATTTCGTATTAATGTTTATTATTTGACATACAAAAATATTTTCATGACGTGTTTGAAATAACTGTTGCATATTGTCAATATTAAATAAACAATAGACCTTTTGTTCACAAAATTGCCCAACATTAGTGTCCTTCCCTATTAACCCCCAACTTCATTAGCTTATTAAAGAACAGCCCACAATATTATTTGCTGTCCACACCCTTTATAAAGATAATGATGATTATTACGAAAAATATATATTTCCTGTTTATTTGCTTAGACGCAATAATGAAGTAACAACTGTATTTTACTGTGTTAATATTAACAATGAATATAATATTAACATGTCCATAGGGAACATATGAACAAATAAATGTGTTAGCAGACGAAGGACTTGTTTTACATCAATTAGCTTTATCAGGGCGATGGGATCTACAGATTTTGTTTTGTTGTGTGAATGTGAATTAAGACGACATCGTAGTTACAGGTAGGCGAGAGACCTCTAAAAAGGGATTGTATATTTCACTTTACAAGGTATGAGTAAATGTGTAAAGGATACTGGTTTGCGTGATGGAAATTAATACTAAAGCGAAGACGAAACAAGCCCTATGCCAAGATTTGTACTCGCATATATGTATTGTTTGTTGCTATTATTAATTATGAATTATATCCTTTCGGTAGGCATAACTGTAAAACTAGCTGTTATATTTTTTATTTTTCTTTTATCAAAGTCAGACAAATCCTTCTTAAATTATAGGAAAGTGGTAAATAGAATAACTGTAATAAATTAACTGAAAACATTTTGGACCTATAAAATCGAGCCCTATTTTAATCATGACAGCTTTGAGTAAAATTTAACTTTATAAATTTGTATCACACAAAAAAGGTACAACTCTCCCTAACAATTCCTTAAATGTCATATTCATAATCCTCACTCTATCTAGCGTGGCCACTACGAACACAGTCAAATACACAATTTTTTTTGTCAACCCTAAAAAATAAAGCCACGCAAAATAAACAACATGATATGTATCTACCCACTAACAATCAGGTAAAAAAATTTATAAAGAATAAAGAAATTATTCGGACTATTTACACAATATACCACAATGACTTTGGACATTTTTGTGTTTCAAGTTTTTTATCCGTCTGGAAGTATCATCAGTGGCGTATATTTGTGATAAATATTTACAAAAATTGTACAGTTGTTGTTTTTTAATTGGCCTATACAAATAAACACATACAATTGTTTTTTTTTGTTTATTTCTGTTGACAATTATCGCATCACCACATTTCGGGGGAAAAAGGGTTGTATTATGAAGGCAATGTAAAACTAGATACGATATGAAAATTTATAAACCTAGAACGATTTTCTTAGTAAAGAGTATATATAATAATATTTTTGTTCGACTAAAGAGCTAATTGGATAGGGAAACGTAGTAGATTAATTTTATTGTATCGACTATTAAAGTTAGCGGCATAATTAGTAAACGAAGCAACACTTAAAGAAATACTAAATTTATATTCTTACGATTCCAGACCCGTTGTTCATTATATATATCAATAGATATATGTAACCAATTTCCGTATTTGTTTAGGTGCAATTAGATCTAATTAAACCCTCCACCGGTACCGGCAGTGGCATGATGGGTAGAACACGCGACTGCCTTGCGGAAGATCCCGGGTTTGATTCCCGCCTTCAGTCATCAAAATTTTCTTTCATTGCCAGCCCCTCGATGTTGTCGACAACAACATCGCAAATAAGGGTCAAGTCAATTGTCATGTCTAGTAAAAGCTTCTCAAACAGTAACGTTAGCATATGTCGAAAAACAAGTAGGTGCCGTTGGATGTGAATCTAAAAATAAAAAGCGTGTTAATTTACAACAACGCAAAAAGCTATTCCATACCTCATTCATGGAGTGTAAAAGGAAATTAAGTTTTAAATGTTATACCTTTCACCATGCGAGCGAACGGAGTGAGGGGTATATTAATTTTGTTCTTCCATTTATAATGCCCATAAGGAGGCGTGGTAGGCAAAACAATATATACATCTCCCACCTCATATGCAAACTGCTCCATTTGGGAAGTCTGTCCGTGCGATTAGATCCGTACTTTAGGAGCTATCGAACTGAAACTTTGTATGCAAGCATCTGTCTTTATGGTAGAGATTGAGTTCTGAGATGAGCCCGATCGGTCAAAAAATACTCCAATCTCCTATACACACTCCCCTTTTTGGGGTATCCTTCTATCTGCAGCCCGTGGGCGAGCTTAAATGTAGTAGGTGTTCGAGCTGCCTTCCTCTAAGCGAAGGCAATGTTCTAAGATGAGCCCGATCGGTCAAAAAATACTCCCATCTCACATACGAATTGCTCCTTTTTGGGGGGTCTGTCCCCAGATTACAGCTATAGTTCAAAATATATCAAGCTGAATGTTGGAACCCAAACTAATATCCTCAAAGCGGAGGCTCAGTTCTGAGATGAGCCCGATCGGTCAAAAAATACTCACATCTCCGATACAAATTTCCCCTTCTTGGGGGTCTGTACCTGCGATAAGAGCCTTAGCTTATGTGCTATCAGCTTAAACTTTATATGTAAGCATCTGTTCTTTAAGTGGGGGTTGAGTTCTAAGATGAGCCCGATCGGTCAAAAACTACATTCATCTTCCATACAAATTGCCTCTTTTTGGGGGCCTGTTCCCAGATTACAGCCATAGTTCAAAATATATCAAGCTGGAATTTGAAATCAAAACTAATGTCCTCAAAGCAAAAGTTAAGTTTTAAGATGAGCCCGATCGGTCAAAAACTACTCTCATCTCCCAGAGAAATAGGCCCTTTTTAGGGGGTCTGTCCCTGCAATTAGAGCTATAGCTTAAGAGCTATAGAGCTGGAAATTTGTGTGCAAGCTTTTATCCTTTAAGTAGAGGTTGAGTTCTAAAATAAGCTATATCGGTCAAGAGCTAAGTTTTGAGATGAACATTATCGGTCAAATTCAACTCCCATTTCCCCTTTTTTGGGGTGTCTGTCTTTCTGTCCCCCCGAGGGCAGCCGTGCTTTAATTTGGATTACTTTCTCTAAGCAGAGATTAATTTCTAAGATAAGCAAGATCGGACAAAAACTACTTCCCTCTCCTATACAAAATTTCCATTTTGGTGGTTAACAATGCTTTAGAACATTCTCAGCTCATATAAATAATTCAAGCTCAGTATTTGACATATCAGTAAAAAAAAAATATTCCAAAAAAAGGATGTGACAAGCTAAAAGTAACCACCTATATATATAAAATATAGTTGTAGCGCAAATAACCACAGAGCGGCGAAAGGAAGGACTAACGGGGCCTTATAGAACGCCTTCAAAAACTGTCAGTAGGCCTGCGATCTGCGTTCCCTCTTCCAGCGGCGAAATTAGCAAGGCCTTTTGAGACATTCAAACGTCATGTCTTCAAGGTGTTGTTTCCGCATGCCTGAAAACAGGCCTTCTCCTTCCTGTCTAAAATATCTCTAGCTCATGTTTACTCCATTTCTAATGACCACTGCTGCAGGCCTTCTTTGAGAAGAGAGAAACAACGTTTGCAATGATTTGTTATACCAACATTTCGTGCGTATACACATTCCGTTTACCTTCTCATAGAAGGCATTCAAATGAAAGGCAACGAGGAGGGCGTTCGTGTGTTTTTCTTGAAACAGTGTATGATAAGTTTCAGTTTCACAATTCTTCATAGGTTAGATGGTAGTCATTTGGAAAGAACTCAGCGGCGGAATATCAGAGGCCTTACTCATATTATGCATGTAGTAATCCTTATTTGGGAATAATTTTTCAAATAAGTAATGCAGAACGCACGATTTTTTTATCTGATTCAGGCATTATATAAACAGACCTGCCAGAGGCCTTAAAATAGAATGCAGAGGGAATTCATACACATGTCTTCTAATTGAACAGAATTGTGAATAAGTTTGCTTTCAACTTTTATGAAGATCTGTCAGAGGCCTTTGCAAAGAATGCAGGGGGATTTCATACACATACCCTCTCGCTTCCAAATAACAGGGGTACTGCATGTCTTCCAAATGAAAAGAATTGTTTATATCCGTGGAAGGTGTTCATGTGATTTTCGTCAAACGGTCTAACATAAGGTTCAACCACACAATTCGAATGCATCTTCAAAGGCTAGATAGTAGCATGGCTGACTAACTATCAAAAGTGTAAGTAAAGAGAGAAATATATAGAAGTGAGAAATATCTAAAAAAAACCGGTGCGCTCTCAATAAAACTAAATAATTTGAGGGTGCACTGAATAGTTTTTGTTTTATTTTCAAGTCCTTCTTTTTGCATCTATATGCAGGCCTACCAAAAGGCCTTCTTATGACAGCTTCCATAAGCCCTTCTTATAAAAAGCCTTCCCTCCCAATCTCACGCAAAGTAAAAAAAGAAGGGAAGAAAGAAGCTCAACGACGGCATACCGGATCCAGAAAAAAAGCCCTTCAAACTCGTGAGAGATGGCATCCCTTTTTATAAATTCCGCCGCTGGGGAAGAGGGAATGCAGAGCGCAGGCTTACTGACTGCTTTTAAAGACGTTCTATAAGGCCTTCTAGATCCTTCTTTTTGCCGCTAGGAAGTTGTATCTGCACTTGTCTATGTATGAGTGTGTATAAGTGATACTAATTCACTTACCTTTTTTTATAAATAACCTATGTTCTCATTGTTCATGTACTTATACATACAAGTTAATTTAATATCATCTTTATCATCCCACGTTATTACTGTTTTTCACATTTTAAGCTTTATGTCGTTTATGGAGTTAAAGATAACTGCAACTATTTCCATAAACATACATATAGCTGAATTTAATTGTTTTACAAATATCCCCTTGGGGTACAGTCTGCCTGGCTGCTGTTTTGTCTATTTGGATAATCTGCGGTTGTGGCTATTGTTATTTATTTACGCCATATTTTCTCATTCACATTTGATGCAGCTCAACTGAAAACAGAACAAATATTTATATAAAGTGTAACTAAAACTGTTAATTTTTATTGCATTAATTTATATATACAGTTTTGAATAATTTTTTTCATGCCTACAATGAACTGACAGTTAATTTACGAGTTTATACAGTACACTGGATGTTGTGTTTATTTTTTTGCTTCCAATGAATGAGGGAATAGAAAAAGGAGAGTTTCTCATATCTCATTGAGCACTGATGTCAGGTTAGTAATTCATACTTATTCAAAATTATAACGGTAATGGTCATTGTTCTCTAATAAATAAAACTGTAGGGTGTATAGTAGCTATTGCCGCTTAGACTCTGTATTTTTTGGCAACGTCGACAATTTAAGTCGTCCTATAATAAAATTTTATGTTTTTTTTTCGCTAACAATTTTTGCCCATGAAATCCAGTTTTTAATGGGATTTAACTTCTGCATAACATTTTAATCCTTTGACTTAATATATTCCATAAATTCATTAAATAAAATTGAGCTCCAAAATATTATACATATCAATATAAAAATATTGATATTTTCCCACCATTTTGTCCACTTTTTGCTTTTATATTCTCACACCTGTTAAATGTTTTTCCATCTTGTTTTGGATTTCAATTAAAGTGAGTCAATAAATATCTCAGCGGCAACTGCAAAAAAAAACACCATTAACACTATTTGTTTACATTGTCGAGTGAAAATAACAGCTGCAGTTGGCTCGTTTCGATAAGAGAATCAATGTAAAATACTCGATAGTGGGTGAAACGCTTTACCTATAACCTTTCTGTACCAGTTAAAGTAGCTGTTAAGTAGTTCAAACAAACAAAATTGTTTGGTTACCACCTTCTCGATAAGTGAGAGATTAGAGTATTTATAAAACAACTGACAGCGTATTTTTAAACTGTTTGCAGCTCTAAAAAAATCAATGATATAAGACAAGTCAATAAAACTGCTAACTTATTTTTGCCACTACTACTGACCAGGCATGTGTTCCAAGGCGCAACACAAGGACTTTGTTATGTAAAATTTTACTCAATACATAATCATATTTATTTCACATATGGAAAACCAACGAACCTGATCGATCCAATTGTTCGACAAATTACGCAGATTAGTAAACAAGAAACTCATACAAAGCTCTAAGACACCCACTGTCATACTTCTTCTATTATTTAATAAAAAAAAAATATTTATTTTATATTGAAGGTAGCACAACCACCTATCAATTTCACACATAAGTATATTCCACGACAGTTTTGCATGAGTCTCGCCGTAAAAGCCTTAACCGTTGTGTGCTGCACACACTCGTCATATTATAGTGCGATTGTATGCGCCCCAGGCATAGTCCAAGCTAGCAGGAGCTATTTAGAATGAGAAGTCGACTATTTTGGCAGCTAGCTACCTCAATTGGTAGTTCTTTCTATCAGACAGAATTTACAAAATTTGGTATGACAGTATAGGACGTACTCCCCTTTGTCCAAGGTGAGGCGTTACTTACCACCTCTACTATCGGTGATATGGGCTACAGGCCCATCCGATTAGAATGCAACTCCACATTCAAACCAGTAAACTCTACCAGTGGTTTCGATATCAACCACAGCCTGGGCTATTCTCCAATAAATGAGCCTAAAACCACCGATCAGGCAGGAACAAGTCCCGGAGCACATAAAACCCAAACCCAACGCTTGACTCGCCAGTACTTTTATTGTACTTTTTGGTACAAAGTAATATACCACCTCTGCTATCGGGTGATATGGGCCTGTAGCACCCGATTAGAATGCAACTCCACATTCAAGACCGTAAACTCTACCCGTCGTTTCGATATCAACCACAGCCCGGGTTATTCTCCAATAAGGGGGCCTACAACCACCGATCAGGCAGGAGCAAGTCCCGGGGCACATATAACCCAAACCCAACGCTTGACTCGCGAGTACTTTTATTGTACTTTTTGGAACAAAGTACTTTAGTACAAAATAATACTCTTATTGACCATAAATCACTTTTCTGTTGCACAAAGTACTTTTTTATGTACCAGAGATTTTTTTTGTACCAAAAATTACTTTTAATGTGCTTTTCGTTACAAAATAAGTTTTTTTGTACCAAAGTAGTTTTTTGTACAAAAAGTATTTTACTGGCCCAAAAGCACTTTTCTGTTGCACAAAGTACTTTTTTGTACCAGAGTACTTTCTTGTACCAAAAAGTACTTTTAATGTACTTTTCGGAACAAAGTATTTTTTTCCAAAAAATATTTTTTTTTTTTGGCCCAAAAGCACTTATCTGTTGCAAAAAGTACTTTTTCTTGTACCAGAGTATTTTTAATGTACTTTTCAGTACAAAGTACTTTATTTTGTACCAAAGTACTTTTTTGTACCAAAAGGTACTTTTATTGGCCCCAAAGTACTTTTCTGCTGCACGAAATACTATTTTTATACCAGAATACTTTTTTGTACTAAAAAGTACTTTTAATGTGTACTATTGTACTATTTATTGCACCAAAAGTACAACAAAAGTACTTTTTGGTCCAATAAACCCCCGTGAGATCAATAATATATAAATCAAGGAGGGTACACTGGCACACAGTACCAGAAAAAGGCCTCTGGTTAGATACATATATCTCGAAATAGCACTATGTCGTGCAAACAATCTGGAAGCAAACTTCGTTGCTCTAGCCAACGCTTCTTGCAGTTCCCACGAAATGGGAAGTAAAAACCGTTATTGGGAAGAACAATATTGTGGGACCTTCTCTATCAAACAGCCTTGCAACCTCAGACAACCAACTCACTTCTAAAACTATATCGAAATAGCTACAGGTCTTGTAAACAATCTGGAAGCAAACTCCGTTGCTCCAGGCAACGCTCCTGGAGTAGAGAGCACCTCATTCACATAGCACTAATTTCCTAATCTAGTTATCGTAAATCCCTGAAGATTCCTTATAAAGGACAATCATATAGTACGTACAAGCTGTCTTCAGAAAGTTTTTCACAGGTGCACGAAACATACCTCCTATGAAAAAAGGCATTGAGTAATCCTCGCCTTGTTAGCAGAAAGCCAAAACAATGGTAGAAGCTAAAATCGGTTCAAAATTCCAAATCACCCAACATACATAACACTAGACTAAAAACTGTAAGTAGCACGTTCGTCCTCACTTTCATCCCAACGTGTCTCAGCTGGCCGAAAGCGATGACAAGCTTTCCTTTTAACCTATCTAAATGCGGCAAATATTTCATCCATTTGTCCATGGTGACAACCAAATATGTCACCTCCATGACACATCTGCCAATTTAACAGCCTGAATAACGGCCTAAGCGGCAATTTTGTCACGCAAAAGCATTATATTAGCCCTTTAGACTGAGACGTCAACACCGATGTCTTCCGACCATTGACCACAAATCCCATCATGGCTAAGACCTCCTGCTTCAACACAGAGCGAGACCGATCCTCAACCGAAATAAGTAAATGATTGGCATACGCGCAAACTTTTCGCAGATGCCATAACACTGGATTCATCATGAGGTTCCATATAAATGGGTCACATTGACAGCCACGAGCAATAGCTCTACAAAACTATTTGCCCAAAAAACGCTCACATTCTTGTCAAAATAATACCTGCGCCCTAAACGCAGCTCCTGGCACCTTACTTCGCGAAACCTTTGCACCACACTGACCTAACTCAAATATCGCAAAAGCGCCTATAAGGTCAACGAATACACCTAGAACATAGTTCGCGGTGGATTCGCTCACCGGCTCTGAACAAGCATCTGGGCATTATTAACCCTATAACCCCTTTCGAAGCAGTATTGCTAAGGCCACATGTCGTCACGAACTCTATCACTCAGCCTATGAACCATTATCCTTTCCAGTACGTTTAAATCACTGGAAGAAGACTGTTCCATGAGAGCATCCCACTCGATCCAAAACCATAACTAAACAAAACAAAACAATTACTGTGCAAAGTTGAAATTTTACTCGTTAGTTATAGCATTAATAATATTCAAAATTCCCAAAGGAAAATCTGTTTCCTTTATTGTGTTTTTTTTTTTCAAACTTTGGTCAAACTTTCATTGTAAAAATTAAAAACAAAATATCCAAATAAGTTCTGCAAATTCCCAAGTGATTACCAACGACCTGTGTTTCAGTTTTATTATTTACAAAAACGAAATTCATTAAACACACTGACTTTCCCATAATTTGGCCATTTTTTTGTCCCAAGATTTGCTGCTTTGCATACAATTTGTCCCTGTTGTTCCTTTTGGTAAAAGATTAAAAGCTCTGGAAAAATATTACATTTAACGAAACGTATATCTTCCACTCATTCAAAGCAATTGTAATGTCCACTTAATTTAAACGCCTGCTTCAACTTAATTCCAAATGAACAAAACTTTGTCCCATAAAATATGAAATTATCTTAAAGCTTTTATCCGCTTAATTTCATCGACTAAATTATGAAAATAATCTCAAGTGATTTGTTGGCATTACGAAGTGTGTTGTGTTCCTCACTGGGCCCATAACTGCGATGAGAGCATTATCATATTCATGGTTTATTAATAAAACGTGTAATTATATATTACACATTGCCATAAAACTTGGTTGGCCGTTCGTTCAAGTTCACAGGCATTTGCAAAAGCCATGTTGCACCATCTGTTCGGTGTTGTAGTAAGATAATTGGACATTTGAAAGAAAAAATATTTTGCTCGTTTATAGATATTTACATTAATGTGTTGGATCGATATTCCCACTGCTCATATGTCTGGCGAAAACAATGTAAGTGGCGGCGAGAAAAAATAAATTGGCAAAAGTGAAAAATATGGAATTCTATATTCTGGTGCATAATGTTTACAGAAAACAGCTTTAGGAAACAGGCGAAATAAACAAACACATACAAAGAATTTAATATTAAACACAATTGTGTATGAATGTGCTTTTGAAAAAACTAAATTTTAGTTTTACAGAATCTATTATTTGGTTACGTTATTGTTAGAATATAATAGATATTTGGATTTTTATTTTTAGAATATTTCATATAAATTTTTTTAATGAATATTACTATTGTTTCATTGTTGGGTCGAAGATCATGTACTATTGACAACTAACGCCAATAGAGTTTGGTTTTACAAGGTTTGTGTGAAATGTTCTATGTTGGCAGATAGCAGACACAAACTAGACACAAATTAGACACAATTTAGACACAAATTTGTATATGACGAAAAAACATTGACATCTTTTACAGCTGTCATTCAGAAAGACTCAAATTTGGATGCGGATTCATTGTCGGCAATATACTTCGACATCAGGTCTCGCGGATTAACTTTTTAAATGACCGAAAAGCCACTCTTCGCATATTTTTACATCACACTGATTTGTGTATACGCTACGACGAAAGACAAAGACGGAACATTAAAGATTCATTCTATGAGTACCCTCAGGAAATATATGACCGCTGCCCTGCACATGTCATTAAAATTGTTCAGGGAGATTATAATGCTTAAATAGGAAGGGTCTTGGTTTAGCACTTTGGAAATTCCCAACAACACTTCCGATAAAGGGTTCAGACTGGTACTCTTTGCGCTAGCTAGAAACATGATAGAATAACAGATTCCCGCACAAAGATATCCTCAAGGCAACCTAGGTATCCCTTGTTTAAAAGACAAAAAACCAGATGTATTCATTGGTAATCAATGGCAGGCATGTCTCAAACGTTATGGACGTGCGTGTGATGCGCGGTGCAAATATTGACTCAGATCACCACCCAGTTGCAGCCAAACTAAACTAACTTAATTTCCATTTACATCCCATAAATGGGGTATGGGAGAGCTTCTCGCGTTATTGTCAATAAACACGCTTTCTTTTTATACCATCACCCTTAGGGATGAGGGTATATATCATTTGATACGACCCAAAAGTGTAACACATAGAAGGAGTGACTTTAGACCCTAGGTTTCTTTGAACCAAATTCGATTCATGACTTTTTAAGTCGTTTGAGCCATGTCCGTCTGTCTGTCTGTCTGTCTGTCTGTCTGGTGGCTGTCCGGCTGGTTCGCACGATAACTTTCGAAAGACGCAACCAAATGTTTTCAAATTTTGCACGAGTTATTATTTTCTCAAAACTACTTACGGTATTGCAAATGGGCTACATGGCCCGCCCCTTCTGGTACCTCCCATACAAATACATCATTCCGCCCACTTTAGAAATCGAGTAATAATATCAATACACCCTACGGGATCGTCCCCAAATTCTGTATTTGGTACAGCTATAACAGGATAAAGTTTTGGAAAAAATTTTGAAAGCCTAGCCACGCCCCTTCTAGTACCTCCCATACGAATCTACCTTTCCGCCCACTATAGAGATGGAGAAATAATATCAATAAATTAAACGTGATCGTACCCAAATTCTATTTGTAGTAAAGCTATAACAGGATAAAGTTTTGGAGAAAAAAATTGGAAGTCTATTTACGCCCCATCCGGTACCTACCATACACATCTGGTACCGCCCACTTTAGAAATCGATTAATATTATTAAAAGACCTAACGCGATCGTGCCCAAATTCTGAATTTGGTAAAGTTTAAGCAGGATAAAGTCTTGGAGAAAAAATCTGGAAGTCTAGACACGCCCCTTCTGGTACCTCCCATACAAATGTACCACTCCGCCCACTTTAGAAATAGGGTAATAATATCAATACACTCGACACGATCGTGCCCAAATTCTGTATTTTGTTATGTTATAACAGGAAAAAGTTTTGGAGAAAAAATTGGAAGTCTAGCGACGCCCCTTATGGTACCTTCCATACAAATGTGCCACTCCGCCCATTTTAGAAATCGATTAATAATATCAATATAATAGAAAATTATTTGTTTTACTGAGGGTAAGGGTAAATGTAAGTTGGGTTGCCCGACTGAAACTTACTAACTGGTTTTAATTACAAATCGGTTAATTTCAATAACTCAAGACTTAAACAATACCTTATATTGGGTGATGGTATTTATCAGTCAGTTCAACTGACTGAAATTTCTGTACTGATTTTTTTAATCACAACTAATCTGCTTGTTTATCGACTTATTCGAACGTCATTGTTTGAGTAGCCTTGTCTTGACATGCTGATTGACTCGACACTATACTGCGAAGTTGCTGCCCACAACATCGAGGGGCCGGCAATGAAAGAAAAAATGTAGATGACTGGAGGTAGGAATCAAACCCTGAAGATGGTACCATTCTTGTTTAGTGCAGCCTTCCGCCTTCGGGAATCGAACCCTGGATCTCCCGCATGGTAGTCGCGTATTTTAACCATCATACCACGGTCAAGCTATGCAAGCGATTAATGAGTGATATAGCCAATGCCTACTCCAACCAACTCTCTTAATTAATTCAAAAAAACCCCAGAATTGTGATGTTTCCGACACAGTGGCAGCATTAGGGTGGTCGTAAAAATAAATGATGAATTTTTGTCGGTGAAACCCCCCACCCAAAATGATAAGTCTATGCTGATTTTAGGATAGTAAAACCCGTGCCACTTTTGGCTTAAATTTTTTAAGCTCCTACACCACGTTTGGGGGGTATAACTTTGACAAATTTTGATGAAGCAAAAATCCGAAATTAAGGAATTAAAGTTCCTTTAATCTGTCCATATATCATTTCTCTGCATAATTAACAGTTTCGTAGTAATAAATAAATTTACGAAAAAATAAATATAAATTTGCCTAAAAAAATCAATTTTTTTTATTTAAAAAATAATAAAAAACCCAAAACTGAAAAAAGTGTCAAGTCTTACTTATTTTACGTAATGTCACATAACCTGTGAACAGAATGAGGCATAGATCCTGAAAATGGATGATCGCGTTTCGCTTTTATTCATAATTAAGTAAATGTATCTAATTTTGGAAAATATAAGTTTTTTCCATTCAGGATATATGGGAGGTGGCCTTGTGCTTCGAGATAATCTATATATATAAAAATGGTAGCAAAAATGTATAGTAATTCATCAATTGAGAACAGCTGGGCCGATTTTCCTCAAACTTTTTTTGAGTTGTTCGTTATTGCCAGGAGAAGGTTTATGTGAAAGAAAATTTTGGGAAAATCTTCCGGAAAAGTCGGAAAATTGGAAAAATCAAAAATTGCCTTTTTGTATGGAATTTTGTGCGCAATTGTTAGGAATGACTTTTTGAATGGAATATAAAAAAATTTTGTTGGAAAATTGGAAAAATTCTAAAAATTTTATTTTATTTTTTCGACGAAATTTTGCTTTTTTTGTCGTATGAATTGTTAGTTTAGGACGATGTAACTGTGAAAAATTTTTGATTATTATCCCGAAATTAATTTCGAATGGAAAAATATAAAAATTCTTTGTGGAAAGCTCGGAAAATTGCGGAAAAACTCAAAAAACTTGGATTTTTGCGTCGAAATTTTGCATTGTTTTACTTGATTTGATGAAAGTGGCAAATTGAATTTTTGTGTCATATTTTGTATGCAATTGTTCCGTAGTGGCATTTCGAAAGGAAAAGTTTTTGTTGGAAAATTACAGAAAATGCAAAAAAAATAAATTTTCTTTTTCGACGAAATTTTGCATTTTAACGAACGATTTGATAATTTTGGACTATGTTAATGTGAAAATTTTGGATAAATATTCCTAAATCACTTTTCGAATGGAAAACTCTGAAAATTCCGGAAAAACTTGGATTTTTTCGCTTGATTTAATGATTACAGTCGACGTAAAAGTGGACAATTCGTTATAAAGCTTGGAATATTTCGGATTATTGCGAATTTTTTTTAATTAAAAGACATTTTACGTGAACCAAAAATATAACGGATGTTTTCCAATGACGTTAGTTGACGTCAGCTGAAGTTGTTGATTAACCCGGCTACAATCCGAGCTATAAGGTAATGGCGTCTCATTACACAGTGATACAGTGAAAACACACAAAAACATAGTTATGCGTGTCTGAGAGTATTACTGGAGATGAGTAAAACCCTAGCTCAGTGCGTCAAGAATAGTAAATTACAAATAATATTATGTCATCGTTGCTTTTTCAAAAAGTAACAGAAACAATTTTTTTCACTATTTAAAAAATTAACGAGGGCATAATATTTTTTGAAATTTACAAATAGGAATATTTTAGCGACGTGTTATACAAGCTAGGGTTTACTCAACGTTCGAAAAAGTCTGATTTTGTGTCAATGTGTTATTATTAAAATGAACAACTCTACCATTTTTTTTTAAATTTGCTTTTAAACATTCATATTCAAGGGTAAATGCACGATTGCGGGGGCGCTTTGTTACCACCACCAAACGAAGATCATAATTTTGCTTTAGATCTATTTCGTTACGATTAAACGCGAAATGATCGAACAATTGCAAAATCTTCTGCATGAACATAACGCATTGGTCAGATTGTTCAAAACCGGACGACCATAAGACATTATCAGATCAGACAAAAGAACCTCTGAAGGTCATGCAAGCCAAGTCAATGCTTCCACTATCAATAAAGTCGTAATGGTGATTGTTGGGGAGAAAATGAAATCACGCGATATTGTTCTCAAGCGTCGGAATGGTGGACAACTGCACTTCAATACTTGATGTTCTGTCGTCGAGAGGATGGCTGGCACCTCAATTTAAAGATGGTCAATACAACGAAAGTTTCTTTTCGTTGACATGTACGTCAAGATCGAAACGGAGCGTCTAAATTTTACTCATTTCAATCAGTCGCCACATTTCGAGAAGCTTGACAATGTTTGCATTTGCTCGAACACGATACGCATTGAGACTCAACGCTCTCCGAGGCAACTGCTTATGCTCCAGCGAATCAAATTCGTACATTGTTTGCGATCATCATAGCCATGTGTCATCCGTCGTACCAGAGCGCATTGTGGGACAAATACAAGGACGAGATGGCTGGCGTCATTTTGCACAAAGTTAAATATTCCAATTACGATCTTGAAATTAACGAAATTGGGAATACCAGCGCCAAACCGTTCGATGCACGATGCATTCAATCGCGAATTACGACGAGAGCAGGACTATGATCGAGATGAGCAGGCTGAAAGAGTCCGAACAAATGTGCCGCTGTTTAATGCCGCTTAATCGAACGTGTGCGATTCGCTGATGAAGGTTGTTGACGATGGAATGTGTGGATTAGTGAACGAGCCATACTAGCAGCAAAGAATAAGGACGTCGATAGCTTGAATGATATTATTGAAAGTCGAATCGATGGAGACCTGCATTCATACAAATTCTCTGACAACGTGACCGACGAGAATGAGGCGACCAACTACCCGGCAGAATTTTTGAACTCCCTAAATGTGCCAGGAACTCCGCCGAATAATTTACAGCTGAAGATGGGATCGATCATAATCATGTTGCGGAATCTGAATCATCCGAAATCGTCATCTGAATCATCAACGGTACGCGGTTGTTCATTAAGAAACTGATGAACAATGTGATCTTCAAAGGCAAATTTAAGAGGAAAGGAAGTCATTATCCTCCGAATTCCTGTTATTCTTATTCTAGCGAATTTAATTCCCTATTCGAATGTCTTTTGTGATGACAATCAGTAAATACAAAGCCAATCGTTGGAAGTTTGCCTGTTCGCGTGTCGGCAAACCGTCTTAATTGTTCGTTTGTGTGCCGGAAAACATATCGAAAAACATTGTTTATCAGATCGCTCTTCACTGATTTCGATAAAATTCAAATAAATTACATTACAATTTGAACTATCAGTGTTTTAATATTACCCTGGAGCTTTTATGAAAATGTAAACTTAGGAGCGAGACGAAGTTCGCCGAGTCCGAAGTTGTATGGCAGAACAAAGTTTGCAGGTTCAGCTAGTTTGATATAATTCTACACAGTTGGTTATATTGAAGGAATTTTAATTTCTTAATTTCGGATTTTTGTTTCATCAAAATTGAACTGGTCTTTCTTGAGTTATGCCCCCCAAACCTGGCTGTAGGAGCTTAAAAACTTTAAACCAAAAGCGGCACGGGTTAACATACTATTATCGTGCTCACACTGCGGCTATCCTAAAATCTGCATAGACTTGTAATTTTTGGGGGGTGACAACAACAAAATGAAAAAAAAAATTCTCATATAACTTCCGACCACCCTTAACAGCATATTGCAAATTCTATTACATATGAAGCAACGACTATATAGGGTTATGCAAAACTAAGGTCTGAGAAGCCCTGATAGGATTAGAAATGTCGCGTAATGTCTGAGAAAATGGATTCTACATACAGGGCCAAATCGCAGCCAATAGAAACACTTGCGGTGACGGAATTAGAACACGATAAGAGGAGGGAAATGGTGTCTATGAAAAAAAAATATCCAGGATATCGAAAATTACAGAGATACAGGTGAGGGCCAAAAAATCTACCAAAAGGTAAGAAGCAAAGGTTATGGAACAGCGATCCCCACCTGTAAGGACAGAGACGGAACTATGTTCACGGACACTACCCAGCAGCGAAAGGAAGGACCTATGTTAGAAGGCCTAATGCAACGCCTTTAAAAGCAGTCAGTAGGCCTGCGTTCTGCATTCCCTCTTCCTTTACAAATAACATAGGGTGTCATTGGGAGGCAAGGCCTACCATCGTCGCTTCCTATTTCTATATATTTACCATTATACGTACACTTTTGTTTTAACGACAGTAAACCTTACTGCAGTTTGATCTCACTTCCTCGCGATTGCTAGTCAGCTATCAAGCCTATGTTTGACTGAAACTAATCATAAACTAAAAATCATAAACTAAAAATAAACGACGAACTACCGTCAGAGCTTTTTAAGGCCGTCGGCGATAAGCTGCAAACGTGCATGCACCAACTCATAAACATGATTTGGCTCAAGGAATGCATGCCCAATGATTGGAATCACAGTGTTCTATATTCTGTGCTTAAGAAAGGCGATCCAAGTGTGTATACCAACTATTGCGGGATCAGACTTTTACACATCGTATACCTGTGTTCTGTCGGGTTTATTATGTGACAGACTAAAGCCCATCCTAGCGAACCTGATGATATCTCATCAGGGTGGCTTTAGCCCTGGTAAATCCACGATCGACCTGATATTCACACAACGACAAATCCTGGAGAAGATCCAAAAAATGCAGATCGACACTTACAATGTGTTTCTCGAGTACAAAGTCGATACGACAGAAACTATTAGATGCTATGTATGAGTTTTGTTGCACAGTTGATACCATTTTGACACTGACAACCACGAAGTCTTCAATTAATATGGTTATAAACATGACAGAGCCATTTTATAAGAAACAAGGCTTCAGGCGAGGCATTTGTCTGTTATTCAATCTGTATAATATCGATATGGAGATTTTCATGCGGATGGCTGCAATAAACACGACTGGTAGGTAACATCTTTAACAAAAGTCACATGCTGCAAGCATAAGTCGAATATATTCATAGATATTATTAGCAAAAGACCAAGTATTCCCTGGGCAATGACTTTAAAGCAACCCCTTAGAAGTTAGCTAGAGTTAGAAGGCGAAACGTTGAGTAACCTAATCGGCATGCTACCACCGATGCGTCTTAGGAAGTAGGTAACAGAAGTTACCGAAGCTCAACACAGGCTCTTCTAGTGGCTTTGACAGCCCCAAGAAACTAGGATCGGGAGCGGTGGCCTAATAAGCCACTCTCCTTAAACAAAATTTATTATGAAAACACGGAGACATCACCGCCATACAGAAAATGAGATGGACGGGACAGGGATGCACACGACGAAAGAACTGTGACATCTTTCACAGCTGCCATGCAGAAAGACACGAATTTGGATGTGGTTTCATAGTCGGCAAGAGACTTCGACACCTGGTCTCGCGGTTTAACCCTGTAAGTGACCGAATAGCCACCATTCGCATCCGGGCGAAATATTTTTACATCACGCTAAAAACGCACGTAACCAAACACAAAGAAAGCTGGACATCGCGAAGCTGCAAACCCCAGAGATAACTACTGCCTACTCCAAACAGCTCTCCCAACTTTTACGACAGAACGCCTCTACTTCTGACGTTCCCGATACACAGTGGCAGCATATTGCGCATTCCATGGCAACCGCTGCTTATAGGGCAACGCTACAGCCAATTGTAACCCGTGCTGTTAGGAAACGGCATAAGGAGAAAGCAAAACGGGCGAGACAGCTATTTAGGCGAAAAAAACGTCAGAGGTGAGACCCGAAAATTTTACCAGAAAGTAAGAGCAAATGGATACGGTAATGGCCTCCCCACCTGTATGGACAGTGATGGAAATCTGGTCACGGATACGCAGAGTGTGCTGCACATATGGAGAGAACACTTCCAGCAACTGCTGGTTCCAGAAGGCAGCGCACGTGAAGTTATCACGCCAATTGTCGACGACGGCTTAGATTGCCCACCACCAAGTCAAGCCGAGGTAAGAAGAGCAATATCGCGGCTGAAAAACAGCAAAGCAGCCGGTGCCGACGGTCTGCCGGCAGAGCTCTTCAAGCCCGGTGGCGAGGAGCTGATAACGAGTATGCACCAGCTCCTGCGCACGGTTTGGCTTAAAGAGTGCATGCCCGACGATTGGAATGTATGCGTGTTATGTCCTGTGCTGAAAAAAGGTGATCCAAGTGTGTGCTCCAACTACCGCGGGATCAGCCTTTTACCCATCGCATATAAGGTCCTGCCGAGTGTGCTATGTGAAAGACTAAAGCCAGTGTTATCCAACCTGATCGGGCCTTATCAGTGTGGCTTTAGACCTGGAAAATCAACAACTGACCAGATTTTTACACTTCGGCAAATCCTGGAAAAGACCCAAGAGAAACAGATCGACACGTACCATCTTTTTGTCGACTATAAAGCTGCCTTCGACAGCCCGATACGGCAGAAATTACTTGAAGCCATGGCTGAGTTTGGTATTCCAGCGAAGCTGATACGTCTTTGCGGAATGACGCTGACTGACACGAAGTCTTCAGTGAAGATTGGCAAGGACCTTACGGAGCCATTCTATACCAGACGAGGCCTAAAACAAGGCGACGGCCTATCGTGCGATCTCTTCAACATTGTGATGGAGATGATAATGAGAAAAGCTGCAGTAAACACGAGTGGCACTATATTCAACAAAAGCCACATGCTACTCGCGTACGCTGATGACGTAGACATCACCGGTCGAAAACTGCGGGATGTGACTGCAGCCTTCTCAGGTATTCAGAAGGAATCAGCGAAAATGGGCCTAACGGTGAACGAGGACAAAACGAAGTTATTAGTTTCAACGAACAAAGAATCTACTCGTTTGGGAAACTGCGTGAACGTTGACAACTATAATTTCGAGGTGGTAGATAATTTTGTCTACCTAGGCTCCGCCATCAACAAAGAAAATAATGTCAGCCTAGAAATCCGGAGAAGAATCCTGCTTGCAAATAAATGCTACTACGGACTAAGCAAGCGATTCAATGACAGAGCTCTCTCTCGACGAACAAAACTCCAGCTATACCAAATACTGGTTCAACCTGTCCTAATGTATGGCTCAGAATCCTGGGTTATGACACTAGCGGATGAATCGGTTCTGGCGGTATTCGAGAGAAAAATACTCCGTAAAATATATGGGCCCATCATCGTTAACGGAGAGTATCGGCGTCGTATGAATCATGAGCTGTACGAGCTGTACACTGACATTGACGTGGTCAAACGCATTAAAGTGCAACGGTTGCGTTGGCTAGGTCATGTTGTACGCATGGACGAAAATGCTCCAGATCGAAAAGTCTTCGACAATGAACTCGATGGACGGCGCAGAAGAGGGCGACCTAAACTCCGTTGGAAAGACCAGGTTACTGAGAACCTTACAGAACTCGGTGTGACTAACTGGAGAAGAAGCGCAGAAGATCGAGGCGCTTATAATATTTTTCTACGTGCGGTATATAATCCACTGGGATTGCATAAAAGTACCAGCTAAGTAAGTAAGTAAGTATGAGTTATTTGTATACTTCTTTAAAGTTTATTGTCTTCAAAACAATTTTTGCACATTTAGCATTTTTGTCCTTTAAGAGTATATCTTCTGCTGTTGGTATTTACTGAAATCTGACTTATGAAATTTTTGTGCTTCCTCTCAGAGGCTAAAAAAAGTGTTTATGTTATCCTTTTTGGTATTTCTGGCTTTCTTGGAAATTTGCCTTTTGTTGTAAATTCATGTACTCATTTCCTGTTGTAACCTTTTTTACCAGCAAATACGTCTGGCGTCTTCTGTATTTACGTAATATTTCGGTCACCGGAACAGCAGCTTAAAAAAGACCTAAAGACGCAGGAGAAAAACACTGATGAAATCTTCGCTACAACACTTTCAGTATATTTACAGCAGTAGCCTTCAAAATGTATCCTATGTATTTAGGGAAAAGGTAATGCTGGTATATGCTGACTGCTTACACTATTAAAACAAGTGTATTAATATTCAGATATGGGTTGGTTGCTGGTGTTTTTTTGTTGTATCAGTATAGTAGAACATGTATGTTGTACATATTTTTATAATCCTATTGTATAAGTTTTATCACAAAGGGTTTCTTGAATATTCACATAAAATGTGCACACTTTTCTGAGAAGGTATCTTATCAAGTAGCCTTTGCATTCAAGAAGAGTCATCGATTTTTGTATACCGCATTCTTTCGTTTGTATCCGTTCATGCCACTGCCCCCCGAGGTACGGTCAGATATTTAATATTCAAATATTTTATTTGTACACGAATATGCGTATGTTGTAATAATCTCAAACAACTATTCATCACTGAAAAGAGATCTTTGGGTTTTTGTGTAATCCGTCCTCTAAGGAGAATGCTTCACAACCTTCGGTATTTGTTTAGTGAAAAGGACAAATTGGACGTTGATTAAATTAGGATACATTTTGAAGTATTGAATATGCAACACATAAATTGGTGCCACCTTCGTACCCAGCTATTTTTGAAGTATATACTGAAACTAAAAAAATCCTCAAAGGGCTTGGCCCCATTACATCGAAATATTTTTTTATGGATACTCCAATATTTTCACCCCACCAGGATTTGTTGAAAAAGGACCATTTTTACGGAGTCCATATTTCATAAACCGTTCGGAATTATTTCTTTTTGTCTTCGGCAAAGTTGTAGATCTAAACCAAAGCAAAAAATGCCTCAAATAGAACGACCCTTTGTGACGAACTGATGCACAATGGTACATCATCAGCTGTATATATCGATCGTTTTGTGCAAAACCGTCATAACTCAAAAAAACCGATTCCGAGATAAACGCTTTTAAGTTTTTAATTTACAACCAACTTGTACGAAATGGACGAATTCAAATAGCTATCATGCGGAGTGTATAAAATATATAACAATGAATTTTTTACACAACATGGAGTATGATGAAATGAACAATTCTACATCATTAACTCAAAAATCACGTTTTTTGAATTATGACGGTCTTGCACGAAATGAGCGATATATCTACATTTATGTTAAACATGTACATGCGAAGTAGATATCAGCCGAAAATTTCCTGCACCAATTATATTTTTGAATTTGACCGTTAATATTCAAACATGAGAATGGATGAAATTCTTTCCCCACGATTCCCTTTTTAACTCAAAGCTAAAGCTTCTTTACAAGGTTTTTGTTTGTAAACTAAGATTACTTCAAGTTTCAACTTGGTGCAGGACATTTTCGGCTGATATCTACTTCGCATGTACATGTACAATCTATACAAAAAATATTCAGAATATTCAAAATACTAACAATATTAAAAATATTGAAACAATTCAAAATATTAAAACCATTCAAAATAACATAAATATTCAATATCCAAAATATTAAAATATTCCAACTATTCAAATTATTCGGGTTAATATCGAAATGACGCCGCCTAACTTGCTGCGCCATAATACATTTCACAACTTTTGAATAAAAACTTATTGGCAATAATAAATAATCTCTTTATATAAAAATGAGTTTGTGTTTGTTTGATTGTTTTATTTGTTCATTGTTTGATTGATTGCATTTTTTATGTACCGTATAGACTCGAGAACGGCTGCACCGAACTTTATGAAATTTTCAAAGAAGGTAGCTGGGTGTTGGGTGGTGAAAATAGGATACCTGAATTTTTGATACATCAA
The DNA here is from genome assembly GCA_964034835.1 of Muscina levida. Taxonomy (NCBI): domain Eukaryota; kingdom Metazoa; phylum Arthropoda; class Insecta; order Diptera; family Muscidae; genus Muscina; species Muscina levida. The sequence continues at coordinate 35,103,789 of OZ035881.1, read as the reverse complement.
GTGGGCTATACCTGGAGGTTCCTTTAAAAAAATCGCTCTGACGGCTTTTCTAATAGACCGATTGATAAAAAATTTTACATAGTGGTACTGTTGCACCGTAGATAGTCCCTGGCTATACTTGGTTGTAATCGGATAAAATGGCGTGACACAGCCCATACAAATTGAAAATTAAAAGGGCTGCATCTCATGAACTTTCAGAGGTATAAAGATGAAATTTGTTACATATGTTGTTGGTGTCGTATGAATTATAGCCAGGGCGAAGAGGGCGGTGACACACGCTCTTTTTAAAAATCGCTCTGACGACTTTTCCAATAGACCAATTAATAGAAAAATTTTTCAAAGTAGTACTGATGACATGTTGATAGTGTTTGGCTATTCGTGGTTGTGATTGGAAAACTGGCGTGGTACCGCCCATATAATTTAAAATGGATATATCTCATGAACTCCCAGAGGTATAAAGATGATATTTGTTATTGGTACAGTAGGAATTACAGCCAGGGTGGAAGTGGGCTGCGCCATAGTAATAGTTTGAGTTCGCCTAGAAATACTAACAGGCTATTTGGAACCAAGTTTGTTCGTTCGAATGGCCAGACGTTTACAGACATATCTTAAAACTGTAAAATGGTTACTGTGTAGAAAGTTTTAATGAATTAAGCCAACAAATGTAAAATATTTTATGCAATAGGCACGGGCGTATGGTCATTTTGTATGAATTCAGTGCACTTGGAACAGAAATATGTATATCAATTTATATAGGTAAATTTGGCAATCTGAATGAGAGATACCTAAAGAGATGTATCAAATGTTTTCCGTTTAAAAGCGTGGGAGGCATCACAGGGAGAGTTGGCCCACATAACCCTTATTTATTCCTTATTCAGATGTCCAGACGCGATAATCGCACTCAGAATTTCACCACATTTAGGGTACCAACAATCAAAACCATGAAGGTGATTTCGGTCATATACATACATATAATTAGGAGGTACTGGAAGGGTTGTGGGCAAATAGGTTCTTTATGAAAATATGGCTATTATAACAAAATAATTAGCGCGACAAAATGCAAGTATCCTGCTGAATTTCTTTAGAAGCTTTGGGAGAACTATAAATTTTACGAAAATAGGTGTGGGTGGTACCAGAATATGAGAGCAATTCTACCTATTGACAATAGCTTAACTATATTTTGCTAAATAGTTAAATATTAATTGCAGTATATTTTCATAAAGATCAATTGGGACTTATTCAAGTTATCGTGCCCACCAGCCAGAGAGACGGACTCAATGATTGAGCAATTTTATTAAAAAATTCCAAAATTAATTTTGTCTTAACCCTTTAATGAGGAGAGCGAAAAAATAGGAACTTTCCATTTATGACGACTGTCACCATATGGTAACGGCTTTAAAAGAGGTTATTAAAAGAACCAAGTACAAAATAATTCATGCAATAAGTTTTTATGATATTTGATATTCTTCTCAAATAACAAAAACTAAAAGTCTTTAATATATCAGTCTTTAAACAACAACAAAATATTCTTAATATCCCTCCATATTGCTGTTTTGCGCCATGTGAAAAACATGATTTAAATGATCTCCCACGCTCGTTACTGACGTCTGATCGCATAGCGGTAAATAAAAAAGGAAAGATCAATGCATGCTTTGATGAAATCAAAAATAAAATTCTTGACGTTTATTCTTATGTTTATTTTATTGCGTGCAATATCTAACGCTGCCAACGTTACCATATGGTAACAGTCGTCACTATTGGGTTAGGATAATGGTGGTCTAACAACGGTAAACTTCTTTATAATAGTAAACTTTTTCTCGCATTAAAAGATATACATATAGCGTCATTAGACCGGGTCGCGAAAAAAAATTCCAAAGTCGAGGGTAAATATTAAAGACCACCTCGAGACAACATAAAAAAAAATTTTTTCCTCCCCCACCCCCCTGAAAAACAACCAAATCGTTTTTTTATCACTGTTTTTTTGTTTGTGGCTCAATCGTTAAATCAAAGACATTGCATACTCTTTAGCGCAAACAGGGTTTTCAAACATGCGGATAAAGTTATTCAGCGTCACCAATATTCAAGCAACGAAATTATAAAAATATCTGGTGCAAAATGGAAGTATTAATAATAAAATATAGACATTAATATGCACTTGTATTCTTCCCATGCAATTTGCAACACTGAACATTTGTGCGAAATTTAAGTGAATCAGCGCTTGGAATGACTAATCAAAATTAAAATACAAATTCGAACCTGGTTGATCCCTATATAGTTAAGAAAATATTTGGGTTTTTTCGATAAATAAATAAAAAAAAAAACAAAAATCTTGTTTACAAAGTTTAAAGCTTTTTGTAGGCGAACTTTTCACCACCGCGAAAAAGGAAAACAATTTTTTTTTATATAATTTTCAATAGCATATCCAACTATGCTAGGACCATTTTAAAATTTTTAAAAAATGTAAAAAAGTTATTGCCTTATTCTACATACATATCTGTTTAGTCAAATTTTGCACAAGTTAAGCGATAACATTTTTGTAGGCAAGTCTACTGAGTTGATCGGGGAGCCCAGAAAAGGGTCACCAAAGGCCCTTTTTTTGTGCTCCCTATGACCCCAATACCGCCCCAGAGTTTAAAAAGATTGGATTTAACTCGTCTTTCGTTTGAGTAGCACTCGTCCATAGCGGTCACCATTGAACCCAAGGGACCCCTATTTTGACCACCCTTGGCCCCATAATGTGATAAAGACATTTCCATAATAATTTGGTAAAAGAAACTCTTCATAGCGTTGTAAATAGTTTTCTCTTGAGATTTTTGTTCGAAATAACAACGGAACTTTTTCTTTAGTTCTCAATTGGTACCGTATAAGACCCTTTCGGTAAGCCTATACAAAATGTTCAAATGTCCTGTGTCGGTAATGGCATTCACTTAATATAGTAGGCGAAGTTCCAATTGATTTTATTGTCAGACGTTGAAAAAATTATTAGCTTTTTCCATCAAAATTTTTTTCATAAAATTTTCTCAAATATTGGTAATTTAAAATTTTCAAAAACGATATTGAATCAGTGGTAACCTTTTGTGAAGCCCGTATGTTTACGTACTATATCGGGAAGGTGTCGTTAGCTATTCCTGTTATTTCTGCCGCCTTAAAATCTAATTGGAAAAGATTTGATGCCGAATTCTTGCCGTTCCTACCTCAATATAGCCCAAATGGACAAAAACTGAATTAAACTTTTTACAATTGTTGACGAATTTATAAACACTTTGCACTATAACCTTTTTTACAACCGTTTACGCTCCACAAGCAGGCAAATAATAATAGGGTGAGGATATTTATCGTTCAGTTTTCCTGACTGAAATTTTTGTACTGGTTTCATTTTATTCGTATTAAAAGTTCGGCGGGTCAGCAAATATTCTTTAAAAAGTAAATTTCAAAGATTTTTCTTTCGGGTCATAGTAAAGTCATAGTCATAGTCAGAAGACTGACAACTAATTCTATTTTAAGAAAAATCTAAAATTTAAATAAATTAACCTTTTATAAATTTTATTTTTATGAGATAATGGAAATGTGCTTATTTGTATATGTTCGTGAACACTGATTTATATGTACCGGAGATACATCACAAAAATGTGATTCCTTCCTACGCACAGTGGGGAAAAAAACGATTTTTTGGACATTTGAAATTTGAGGCCGATTTTCAAAATTCTTTTTTTGTATTATTGGAAACAAAATTGTGCATAGAATGTACGTTTTTTTTACTCTGAATTCCTTACAGTTATTTTTTTAAAATTTGTCAAAGTCGATGAAAAAATAATTTTTGACTTTAATGTCAAATATTTTTCTGATTACGTGTCCTAAAAATTTCGAACTTACCTCAGTTAATGTGAACATATGTTACGAATTAAACTCACACCTTTGACTGAATTTATTGTGTTCATTTTTTTTTTCTTTTTTGATTCTTTGGAAGCAATTTTTTTTCTAGGTCTATACAGTACCGGATCGCACTAACATGTAATCACCATTCATATGTAAATACTGTAAAAATTCAACAAATATTTCAAAATCACTCCATTATTTTTTACAAAAAACATTTTTTTACAAATAAAACTATGTGCATATTATTTTATATTTTTACCTTTTATTATCGAAATTAATCCACCAACATTCATTAAGTAAGTGTAGTATATATGTAGTAGAAAGAGATATCCAAACAACGGTTTGAGATATTTACATTTAGAAATTGTAAGTTATCACTGAAAACATTTACACGTAGTAAGTACAATTTATTGATATGCTCACTGTGGTTTTATAACAATAATTTAAACTGCCGACAAATTAATTTGCTTTTGCAATGAAAAATTATTTTTTTATTTCTTTGTATTTTATTTACAATTTCTTGGCTTTTAATTTTTGATCTTCATGTTTACTTTTGATTTGGTTGTTTTTTTATTTGTTTTTAATTTTTTTTGTAGTTCTTACTTCTTTGTATTGTATTATTTAATTTACTTTATTTATTTGTTTCGTTTTGTTTTCAATTTTTTTTCGTTCGTTGCTAATTATAGCGCTGAACCGTTGCCAAATAAAATGCAATAAATCGTAAATTCGATCATTGAACTCAATTCATCACTAAATGTTTTCAAATATTGTAGATATGAATACACTGCCATTAAAATAATTGAATATTTCCTTTATATTTTTATATTTTGAAATATTTTTTTTGCATTATTTTTATACCATCACCCTTAGGGATGAGGGTATATATCATTTGATACGAAAAAAAGTGTAACGCATTAAAGGAGACGAGTTAGACCCCAAGTATCTTAAGACCAAATTCGTTTCAGAACTTTTTAAGAAGAATGAGCTATGTCCGTCTGTCTGGCTGGCTGGCTGGCTGGATGGCTGGTCAGCAGGATAACTCGAGTAAACCTTAACGGATCGGTATGAAAATTTACCAGTATCAATATTTTTCAAAACGAACTTATGGGATTGTAAATGGGCTGAATAGCCCCACCCATTCTGGTACCTCCCATACAAAATTACCTATTTTTGGAAAATTAATACTTCTTCCATAACTTCCAAACGGACAACCGGAGGATGTTTGAATTTGGTCAGTTTATTTATCTTGCAAAAGTAGACAAACCCTAAGAAAACCGAAACCTTTGCCCCACCCATTCTGGTACCTCCCATACAAATGACCGAATTGACCCTTATAGTTTTACATACATATCTTTTTTGCAAGTAAACTGAGATCACTCAAATTTTGCGTATGATGTTTGCTTATAAATGTTAGACTCAGGTATGAATATGGACTATATCGGTTCACGCCTTCTGGTACCTCCCATACAAAATGACCTATTTTTGGAAATTATATATTTCTCCAATAACTTCCAAACGGACTCTTGGGGGGTAATGAAAATTGGTTGATTAATTTATGTTATTATAGGAGGCAAAACCCTAGAAAAAATAACTATTTGACGCACCCCTTCTGGTACCTCCCATACAAATGACCGAACTCACCCCCATAGTATTACAAACATATATTTTTTCTAAGTACACTGAATTCAGTCAAGTTATGAGTAATTTGTACGCTTATGAAAATATGAATCAGGAGTTAATATGGACTATATCGGGTCACCCCTTCTGGTACCTCCCATACAAAATTACCTATTTTTCGAAAATTAATAATTCTTCCATAAATTCCAAATGGACATTTGAGGGGTAATGAAAATTAGTCGGTTAATTTATATTGTGATAGGAGGCGAAACCTCAGAAAACCTAACTATTTGACACACCCCTTCTGGTACCTCCCATTCAAATGACCGAACCCACCCCCATAGTCTTACATACATATCATTTTTTGTAAGTGCACTGAATTCAGTCAAATTATTAGTAAGTTGTACGTATGAAAATTTGAGTCAGGAATGAATAAGGACTGTATCGGTTCACACCTTCTGGTACCCCCTATCAAAATTAAATTTTTTTGAAAAATTAATATTTCTCACAAAAATTCCAAACCGGCACCTATACCCCCTACACAAATAAGTAATGTTTTGGGCGATTTTGCACCACAAGCAGGGTAAAAATTATACATAGGTAATTTTATTTTAACTAAAAATCTATTCATTTCAATAACTCAAGACTTCAACAATATCTTATATTGGGTGATGGTATTTATCAGTCAGTTTACCTGACTGAAATTTCTGTACTGGTTATTGTGTTATTATGCATATAATTTTTTTCAAATTTTTTTTAGCGCTTATTTAAATATCTATTTGTATACACAACACTTTTATACATTTACATTAATATCGTTGAATTTAATTTAGACACACATTGGCGAATTTCACTGCACTTTTATAGTTTGGCACTTTTTCTCAATAAATTTACTTTTAATTAGTCATAGACTTAATATTGTAAAATATTTACAAAATATAATATTTCGTTTATTTTTTTCACACCGACACTTTTCAACACATTTCTTCACCAAAAATCATTAATATCACTATCTGTTTTTGGTATTTAGTATTTATAACATCTTTCACTTTGAGTAAATTTCTATTCAGACAAAATGTGTAGTTTTTGACAACCGTTAAATGCGTCCGTTTTCGTTGAAACGTAAAAGCAATCTGACATTTTGCCGCTAACAAGAAATGCTACCAAACAAACTCAAAACAAAAGTGGTGAGTTTCGTGTCTGGCAATAATAACAATGTAAACAAACTGTTATGGCCACCAGCTGTACGGTAACAGCTAATGTTGTTAACATTGAAACAACCCCCACAATAGCTGTTATACCACTGTACATTTTGGCGGTATATGTTAATTTTTTTTTGTCGTCTGTTAACATGACATTGGGGCAGGTTGTAAAATGTTTAACATCACGTGCTCATTGGCAGCTCCTGCAAATTGTGTGACCCACTCATTCTACACTAGTTGTTGGGTCTTTGTATATTTCGTTGCTCTCTTTTCTGTTTCACTTACTTTCTCTTTTTATGAGTGGGTGGTTTGTTGTTCACTTTTACATTGAACTTGAACTAGAAACTTTTGAGTCCACCAGGTTCATTCATAAATTCTAACAGTCTCTCTGTTATGTTTTATTTTTAATGTTGTTTATATCATGCATTTAACATCCATTTACCTCCTTTATAACAGTTGCCAAGAGTTTTATTTAGAAGTGAGCAACTAAGAGAACTACTTTTTTTTCGTTTGAATAAAGTTAACTAAGAGCATTAATGTCATTTATGAAATGTGCATCGCGATGATGTTCATAGCGGTGTTTTTAAAACGATTATAAAAGAAAACTGATTTTGGGGTATCGATCTAGATATGAATGCTTCACTTGCCAAGTCGATTAAGTCTATAGCATTAAGCTGATACTGTTTTTGGAAACTCCCGCTATAGTCTACTTCTTCATATTATTTGGCAGCAGCAACAGAAATTGATCTATAAGTAGCCTAACGCTGAAAATAATTCCAAGCGCTTCGTCCTTTTCCGCTCCGTTAACGGCTCTTTCATCATGTCCACCCTACTAAGTTTTGGTCGCCCCCTTCTGCGCCGTCCTTTAATGTTATTGGCGGAGACTTTTCGAGCTGCAGCATTTTCATACATTAGTACAATTTGTCCCAGAGAGCACATTTGGTCTGTTTAAACGCGCTTGACTACGTCGATATCGTTACATAGTCTATTTATTAGGAGTGTGATTGTGTTGTATGAATAACCTTAGTAACAAGATTTATATACGACTCACTCGCTAATTGTTTAAGGTTGGGAGAAAAAGGTAATAAGCCAAAAATAGGGTAGGTGGAAAGGGGGCAATTAGCTGCGCATCGTTGTCAAAGGTAGTGGCGAAGAGGAATAAACCCACACATCAGCCCCGGGTTCGCCCCTACAGGGGTAACATTTATAACCAACATTACTAATTTTTCCGTCCTAACAGTTTTTCAGAACATACCTACTCCCTATTTTCATCTACTATGGGGTTTCCCATACAAAATTCACATTTTCATAAAATTCGCCTCTACCGTTCTAACTGCCCCAAACGTGCCCCTAAAAAGAGTCAATTGTACGACCGACCCCAATATTTTTGCAACCCCAGCAGTTTCTTAAAACATATGTATCCTCTTCCTTCAAACCTTAACGTATCCCCATACATTTTTTTTTATTTTTTATAGTACAGAAATTTCAGTCAGGTGAACTAACTGATAAATATACTCACTAGACCGGTTCAAAAATGTATGAGAAAAATTATGTGTCTTATATTCTTCAGTGCGCGTCCATTTTCTGAAAGTTCTAGCCCTAACGAGATGAAAAATATTGCAAGACCACAAAAATTGTGATCCCTAGGTATTCCGAAAATCGTTTAAAGGTAATTTTAGGCCTGTTTACGACCTCAAACTTTTTGAATAATGTGTTGTCCAAACATATGGAAAATATTTCGATGGGAGATCATTAATAACAATCTGGGCAATTTTTGGATTTTGAAATTTTTTAAAAAAAACTTTGTCCGTTATTTTTGGCGGAATTTTTAATTTGCAATTTAACTCTCAATCGAATATTATCATTTTTCGACATCAATTTTTTTTCTTATTTTGTTCTAGCAAAAAAGTTTGATTTTTTTGTATTTTTGGACGAAGATCGGTCTTTCTAACGATACATGTTGTATATTATTTGGACCATAAAATAAAAAAAAAAGTAAAAATAAATTGTAAGAAGTTTATTTTTTGAAACGTTTTTGAAAATTGTTCTATGGTTATCTACCACCAGCAGCGAATTTTCTTTTTGCTCTTCATTCGATGTTATTGAATTATTGAAATCAGTTATTATATTAATATTATTACTCGTTTTCTAAAGTGGGCGAAATGGTACACTATGGGAGGTCCCAGAAGGGGCGTTTCAAAATTTCCATTTTTTTTATACATTGTTCTGTTATAGCTTTACCAAATTCAGAATTTGTTCACGATCGCATCGGTTATATAGATATTTTACTCGATATCTGAAGTGAGCGGAATAATACATTTGTGCGGGAGGTACCAGAAGGGGAGTGGGTAGACTTCTACGGCCTTATTCATAAAAAATTTCTAAAAAACCTTTAATAAGAAATTGTATTCATAAACGTCAGTACTTTAGCTTTATGTGTCCGGTGGCAACGCAGACTGTTTTTGGTCATTAATCTATATATATAAAAATAAGTTGCATTGTGTTAGAAATTGATGTTCTCTGGAATGCGTGAACCGATTTTGTTTCTGCAAAACCAAGGTTTTTATGTATAAACGGTCTTTGTATGTGCATTGGTTCTTGAGTTATAGCGAACACTGCATTCATTTCGAAACATGTATGTGTGTGTGTGTGTGTGTGGGGATGTGTGTATTGTTGTAACGTATGGGCTCGAAAACGGATGCACCGATTTTGATGAAATTTTCAGGGAATCTTCCGAATAACCTCGCAAGTAACATAGGCTAAACATTGTTTGAATTTTTCCACATTTAGGGGGTGAAAATAGCAAAAGGGATAAAAACTCCCCTTTCCTATATATCGCTCGTTTTCTGCAAGACCGTCATAACTCAAAAAACGTGATTTTTGAGCTAATGATGTAGAATTGTTCATTACATCATACTCCATGTTGTGTAAAAAACAATTAATGTTAATATCTTTTATACACTCCGCATGAGAGCTATTTGAATTCCTCCATTTCGTACAAGTTAGGTGTAAATTAAAAACTTTAAACGCGTTTATCTCGGAATCGATTTTTTTGAGATATGACGGTCTTGCAGAAAACGAGCGATATATATGTTTGTATGTTTGCAACGTATGGACTCGAAAACGGCTGTGCCGATTTTGATGAAATTTTCAGAGCATCTTCAGAATAACCCCGCGGATAACATAGGCAATACATTGTTTGGAGTTTTCCACATTTAGGGAATAGAAATTGGCAATTCGTTGCTATTCCATTTTACTCAAACCATTCATTTAATTTATATACTTAGCTACTGTAAATCACATCTTCGGGGATCTATGAAATAAACGGCTTTTCTAATAGACCGATTGATACGAAAATTTTACCAAGTGGTACTGTTGACCTGTTGATAGTCCCTGGCTATATTTGGTTGTGATTGGATAAAGGGGCGTGGCACCGCCCATACAACTTGAAAAATAAAAGGGCTATATCTCATGAACTATCAGAGGTATGAAGATGATATATATATACGTGTTCCTCTAACTCTCCTTGGAGCATAGGGCGTCAATATGAAGATGAGATTTGGTATATATGTTGTTGGAGCAGTATTAATTACATCCAGGGAGGAAGTGGGCGGTGCCATGCCCTCTTTTCAAAAATCGCTCTAACGGCTTTTCTAATAGATCGATTGATACGAAAATGTTACCAAGTGGTACTGTTGACCTGTTGATACTCCCAGGGTATATTTGGTTGTGGGGCGTTGGATAAAGGGGCGTGGCACCGCCCATTCAACTTGAAAATTAAAAGGGCTATATCTCATGAACTATCAGAGGTATGAATATGAGATTTGTTACATATGTTGTTGTTGCAGTATGAATTACAGTAAATGTGGAAATGGGTTGTTCCACACACTTTTTAAAACAAACGGTTAAAACTGTAAAAATTCCACAGTATATTTTTTTATTCGCAAAAATCGTAACCAAAATCGGAATCTACGATGAATTTAAAGAAAATTTCACCAACAAACTTTGTGTCTAAAATCAATTCCTAGCTCGCGTTGGAAAGCATGAAGATTTCAAATAAAGATTTTTTTTTTGTTTTTATATGAGCACAAACCGAAAACTTCAGATATATATTTTCTGAGACCTTCTGCGTAAAACTGACTTCCCTACAAACTAAATAAGGTATAACAGAAGCACATCTATGTATTTGTTAAAAAGTTATGGCCTCTGAGAGTTGGCATACAGAAATTAAGTTTTTAAAAATAATTTTTCAGAATATTGGGCGGGATCCCAATAAAAAAATCAAAAATATACTATTCTTTTCGACTTGGTCTCCACACATCGGAATGGTAGGTAAAAATTAGAGCCGGGCCCATTGGTCTGAAGTAACTGAATAATTGCTCATTGCTAAAAAAAATATCTCTACCTGAGGGTCCATATAATGAAGTGAAGTTGAGGTGCAGCTAATAGAAGCCATCGACGCTGTAGACGTTAGTGTGACAGGGGACTCGAATTTATCGATCCGACGTCTTTCTTAGCAACTCGGTCTCTGCAAATGCTGAGGAAAGATCTTGGCCCACATTCATATAAAATCCAACTGGTAGAAGAACTAGAGCCAGTGACCGGTCAATTGATTTTTTTTATTTATCATGTCATTGCACATTATTTAAAGGAGAAATGGTTCCAACACGACGGTGTAACATGCCATACAGCGCGTGAGACCATCACTTTGTTAAGCCAAACGTTGGTGACCGATGTATCTCAAAAAATGGTAATACGAGTTCAATACAAAAATAGTATTCCGGATTATTCTTGATCCGTGTGAGAAGAAGACATGACAAAAGGAGTTTTTTTGGCTAAAGACATGAAGCTTCAAACGGAATTTTCATTTGCGGTCAATAGGAGAAGGCATAGCAAAAATGTTTTTTTTTTATGACCAAAGAGATAGTTAGCATACAGATGGTTCATGCTACCTCGGATCAAAAAAAAATAATTTTGATCTTTAGAGGAATGTCTGTTTCCGATTTTTGGAAGAAGTGGTTTTTCGCCCTACATACAGAAAAAACTTAATCTACATGCCGGCACTAAAGGTATGACTTTGCTGATGAACTTTTTATTAGCATTTACAACAATAAAACTTAATTGGTTAAATTTAATGTTAAGGAGTTACTTTAAATAAGTTACATAACTAAATAAACTCAATATATTATTGTCGAGCTTAAGTACCGTTTTCAAAGTACTTTGTAGACCCGGAATGTGAAATATATTACAAGTTAATATGCAATAGCGAAGCATTGCCGGGCCCACTAGTGATGTATAAAAAGAAGCTTTATAATCGGATACAAAAGTTTTATAATCGGTTACCAAACATTAATTTGCACTTATAATAACTATGAACATAATTGTAACTCAATTTTACATTAACTACGATTCTCATGACGGTTACAAAGACGTTAAAGTAAAAATTACATTTAAAGATTGCATTTTCCCTTCCTCATGTTGAAATAATAATCGGATACCGATTACATTGTTTCCTTGTTTTGATTGTTTTTACATCACGAATATTATTTCATTATTAAGAAATATTTTTGAAGATTTTTGAAGCTATATTTTTCAAAATGGAATTCATGAATGAAAATGATCTATTTAAATACTTTTCTATGTGCGGAATGATTATGAAGACAATTTCCTACACAATGAATACATGCAACGACCCTTTCTCATATTACAAATGCCGAAAAACTCAAAATAAAGATCCCAAATTCATAAATATACAATAAATTGTACAAACGTCAAGTTATAGCATGTTTAAAGTAGGGCCAACCATACTTTAACTTATTTAAGATGTGAATCGTTTATGAATACTGTTTTCTCAAAAACTGCTTAAACACAATTGGTTGCGTCTTTCGAAAGTTGTCGTGCGTACCAGCTGGACAGACAGACGGACATGGCTCAAGCGACTTAAAAATTCATGAACCATATTTGGTTGAAAGAAACCTAGGATCTAAAGTGACTCCTTCTATGTGTTACACTTTTGGGTCATATCAAATTATATAAACCCTCCTACCCGTAGGGTGAGGGTATAATTTTTCCTCATAATACTTTTCCAGAACATACCAAAATTTTTATGTTATAAAATTTGCTCTAACTGCCCCAAAATGTATTACCTTATAATGAGTTTTAATGTTTTTATTTGAATTGAAGGAATTGCAAAAAATCTTTTTCTTGATGTTATATACAAACTTCAAAACGAAGATGAAACATTCCTTGAAACGGCCACAGTCATCGGCCAATGATATATATATCATCGGTATACGCGAGCAGCGGGTGGCTTTTGTTAAAGATGGTGACATTCGTGTTTATTGCTGACTTCCGCATGATCATCTTCATTATGATGTTAAAGGCAATCGCATGGCTTTGTTAAATTTGTGCCTATTTTCAGTGAAGACTTCGTGTCAGTCAGTGTCATCCCGAAAAGTCGTATCAGCTTCGCGGGGATACCAAACTCAGCCGTAGCATCTAATAATTTTTGTCGTATTGGACTGTCGAATGCAGCTTTGTACTCGAGAAACAGATGGTCTCCAGGATTTGTTGTAGTGTGCATATCTGGTTGGTCGTGCATTTATCAGGTCTAAAGTCACACTGATAAGGTCCTATCATGTTCGCTAGGATGAGCTTTAGTGTTTCACATAACACCCTAGATGGGATCTTGAATGCTATGGGTAACATGCTAATCCCGCGGTAGAAGGTGCACACACTTGGAGCGCCTTCTTAAGTACAGGACATGCTTCACTTGCCGTACCGACCAAGTCCACTGTTTGATTTTTGACAACTTTAATTTTAAATCACTGACAGATTTCACATTTTTCCTACTAGAAAAAAATTCCTCCAAAAATAAAAATTAACATATCTTTACATCAGAACCAAAATCACTATATTTTTGCAGCATAACATGCGTCTACACGACCAGACTTCTTTTTTCTGTCCTTACAGGTGGGAATCCTTGTTTACCTTATAGTGGAATTTTCGAGCTTCTCCTCCATCGCTGTATTTTCGATATCTTTGTTCTCTCTTTTGTTTCTCCCTCTTCTTCTCGTTATATTGTACACTCACGGCTCTCGTTACCACTGGCTGCAGTTTTGCATTGTATGCAGCAATCATTTACTTAGACATAAAGCGACGTTCCTCGACGTATTAAGACTTGTCTGAGAGCGGTTTCTCATAAATCGGAGCGGTGACCACTGCCACAAGGTCATAGAATTCGAAAAATGTATCCACTCTGTACAGGGAACATCAGAATTAGGGAGTTTTGTTTGAAGTAATTCAGAGAGTTGATTGCTGTAGTCATTAGCTATCTCGGAGATATGCAGCTTTGCGAAGTCTGCTTCCTTTATGTTGAATTACGAGCGTTTTTAGCACTGCATAATCGCATGCGTACCTAAGCTGCAACTAGGTGATAATCCGATTCAATATTTGCAACGCGCATTAGACACAAGTCAAAATGCTGTAGACATGAATTCAATCGATTAACACGTGATCAATATTGTTTTTTGTCTTTTAATTGGGGATGTCCAGGTTGTCATGTTGATATTTTTTCCAATCACTAACATGTTTCTTGCCGACGCGAATGCTGAACCAAGTATCCTCCCTTCCTAGTTAAGCTTTAAAATCTCCCAGAACAATTTGAATGTCATGGGCAGGGTAGCGGTCAATTATTTATTCCAGGCATTCATAGAATGCATCCAAATGTTCTCGTCTTTGTCTTTTTCGCCATGATTCGGATACTGGCTATTCGTTCTCTTACATTTTTAAACCGCGAACCTAGATGTCAAAGGCTCTTGTGGACTATGAAACAACAACAAAATTCGTGTCTTTCCACATGGCAGCAGTAAGCTGTCACAGTTCTTTCGTCCTGTGAATTCTTTTCCATTCGATCGCATTTCCTTTATGGCGTTTACGTCAGCCTTGTATTTGTAGAGGACATCCGCCAATTTGATGGAGACACCATCTCTGTAGAGAGTGCGTACTTTAACAGATCATATGTATATATATGTTGGTTAATAAATGACTACCTTCACTTTGCTTTTCTGATTCGATATATTGGGATATATTTTTGGTTCAATCTAAAGACTCAATAAAAGTTTAGCATATTTGATTTTTTAGTTGTTATGCACATATTTATTATTTTTTGTTCCAGAAAATTACGACATTTATATATTTCATACGAATTCTAAGCTATCAACAATACGTAAATATATTTCTACGAACGTAATTTAATATTCTATACAAAACTTAAACTTGACAAAGCTTTCCTGACATCTTTTCTAATTAAGTAGATATTATATATTTAGCTTTTATTTTATTTTCTGTAGAAATTCTAAAAATCCTATTATGCTTAAAAATATTTGTAAAAAACTCTCTTTATAATTTATATTACATTTTAAACGTTTCAGGCGAAATTTACAAGAAAAATATAACTCTTACTACTGTGAGGATAGTTACGAAGAACATTTAGGATTTGTAAAACGAAAAAACAGACGTTCACGTTTTTTCCATATCTAAAGACATTACTTCGATATAAGATGATTATTATTGCGTCAACGTTACCGATGAAATGTGGAATATGTTTGTGTCAAAGAAGATTGTTGACAGCTTAACAAAAAATTATAAATATACATTTGTTTGTTTAATGTTATTGTTTGAATACATATTTGACACAGTTAATACTTAAATATATTCGAGGGAATAATGTGTAATGTCTAAGATTTGTATTGACATATGGCTTTAATTATTATAGTGCTGTCAAATGCTTGTCGTTTTAGTGCAGTCGTTAAACAATATATCAAAGTAATGACGGCTATGTAATAAATCAACATGGCAATTACAGAAACACAAGCGGAAATTCGGCGTGTAGCCGTTCAAGACAAAAGTTAATAGTAGTTTTTCATATCATGTAGAAGAGCTAATTAATTTTCGTTTTATATTCGTTTATGCGAGGCAATACGCTACTTAACCGCCCGCCCGGGGTATTATTCGAATTTGAGTTATTCATTTGGGAATAACCAGAAGCTCTTTTTGAAGGTTCCCAGAAAGCTCACAACGCAGCAAATATGAGAAGGCGCAATGTTGAGTTACCTAAACGGCATAATACCCGGTGTTACTTCTTAGGAAGCAGTTAATAGAAATTACTGAAGCTCAACACAGAGGCTCTCTTAGGGGCTTTGGCAGCCCCAAGAAACTAGGATACGAAAACACGAAGAAAAGAAAAAACAAGAACACCCCTAAATGTTGACGATCCCCGCAAACGTTATAAGGACCATGATTTAAGGATATGCACAAGGAATGTCGAACCTCTATACATAGATGGTGCCTCTATCCAACCGGTGGATGTCCTTGACAAATACATGGCTAACATCACCGTCATACAGGAAATGAGATGGACGGGCCAGGGATGCACACGACGAAAGAACTGTGACATCTTTTACAACTGCCATGCAGAAAGACACGAATTTGGATATAGTTTCATAATCGACAGGAGACTTCAACACCTGGTCTCGCGGCTTAACCCTGTAAGTGTCCAAATAGCCACTATATGCATCCGGACGAAATATTTTTACATTACGCTGATTTGTGTACACGCCCCGACGGAGGACAAAGATAATGACATTAAAGATGCATTCTATGAGCGCCTGTAGGATATATATGACGGCTGCTCTGCACAGGACATTAAAGTTGTTCTGGGAGATTTTAATGCTAAAATAGGAAGGGAAGATGCTCTTGGTTCAGCAGTTGGAAAATTCAGTCTACACAACAACACCTCCGATAACGGATTCAGACTGGTTAGTTTCGCATCGGCAAGAAACATGGTAGTGAGTGGAATCGGATTCCAGCACAAAGATATCCGCAAGGCAACTTTGATATCTCCCGATCAATATACAAGAAATCAGTTTGATCACGTGGTAATTGATGGAAGGAATGTCTTAAGCGTTATGGACGTGCGTTTGATGCGTTGTGCAAATATTGACTCGGATCACCACCTGGTTGCAGCCAAGGTACGCGCACGATTCAGTAGTGCTAAAAACACTCGCAAAGGAAGCTAGACAACACAAAGCTACATACCACCGAGATAGCACATGCCTACTCCAACCAACAGTTTCAATTACTTTAAACAAACCCCCCTAGTCAGCGTTTAAAAAGTTGTGAAACTTCTCATTGCTTCTGCTTCTGCTTGTGCTTCTGCTTCTGAAATTTTCATAAGTCGCAGTCCAGGCAATGTTCAAAAGTCGAAAACAATCAACTGCTGACAGCTTCTGCTTATGAAATGTTTAGAAGCAGCAGCCGAAGCAGAAGCAAAAAACGAAAATTGACGACTGCCGAAGCAAAAACAATTAGTCAAGTTCGAAAATTTGTGCTTGCGCTTAACTGCTGCTTGCGAAAAATACGTCAGCAGCAGCAGAAGCAAAAGCAAAAAACGACAATTGACGACTGCCGAAGCACGAAATATTCTTCAACTGTTGCTTTCTGCAATTTCACAAGCATGCTTGCACGGCCGCAGAAGGCTGTTTCGCTTTTCCTCAGTTTTGTAGTCTGTTTTGTTGTCAACGACATATAAGTTATGTTACATAACTGTTTAATTTTTGTTTTTTGTTTTTTTGAAAATCGTAGGGTAATAAGGAGTGAATGCAAACGCGTGGGGTAAATTTAAATGCATGAAGGTAAATGTAAAACAGTTTTTGAACATTCGTACAAAATTTTCTTGGGTTAATTTTAAAATTTGAATCAACTTGACTAATTATTTTCCTATTTTATGGATAAAAAAAAAATTGTGAAAAAAACGTGTCACCTCAATTCATTCGCATTTATTAAAAAAACATAAAACATTCAAAAACATAACATTTCGACCTGTAAAAGATAGACGAAAGATAGACCCCTTATAGCTCTAGAAATGTGGAAACACGGCCGTTTAAATTTAAATTGAGTAGCCAAGTTTTTAATGTTTTATTTAAGAAAGTATGAAGAATACGTTTGTTTATGTTTACGTGCTGAAAGATATAGGAAAAGGATTTAAAAAGGCAAATGAAAAACGCTCGTACAGTTAATCATCCTCTTCATCTTGAAATAGCGGTAAATTGTCGATGGCAGCATCGAGAAAGCACGGGTTTATTTTTACTAATAAAATGTTCTCCAGTACTTGTGCACTCAAACGGTTACGATAATCTGTTAGTACCAATCTCAGCGTGGAAAATGCACGTTCAATCGTTACCTGAAAACGAAAAACGTTGAAAATAAACTGTATAAATTCTCTTGTTTCGAATTAGTATAACAAAAATGTTTGATCAATTGTCAATTTGTATGGAAACCGCTATCACAAAAGATCGTTACAAAACTTTCTCCAGCTTACTATGGCAGAGAAAGTACGTAATATTATGACAGTAAAAAGTAAAAATGAAATGAAATATACCTGAGTGGGTGGGATAGCAAAGCAAACATTGCTTATTGCATACAGCTCCGGATCACTAAACATTTTCTCCTTCCAAAATGTTAAAGGGTCGGCGTCACTGAGCAGGAACGGGAGCTGCAGGTTGTCAATTTTTGTGTAGACATCACTTGTTGTTGAACTTGTTGAACTATCCTCAACTCCTTCCGACAAAAATGCATTGAGTAGCTCATCTTCATCGTCGAAAAATTGATTTTTGGTCTGCTGTATTGTTTCGTTCGGTGTTGAGCATCCAATTCCGGCAGGGTTTATCTCATTGATTTTGTCCCATATCGTTTTCAAATATTTACTTGCTTCGTTTTTTTGTTTAACTGTTAGTTTGCGTTGAAAACGTGGGTCCAAGTATAAACAGGCAAGCAAACAAGCAAACGTAACAATGCTTGTTGTTTTCATAATTGGTTGGCTCGTGTTTTGCAGAATTTTTTCGGTGCATATTTTGCACTTTAGCCATTGTGCGTAAAAGCTCCCGTAGTGCAGTTGCTCCTCCTGGAATACTTTTATTGTTCTTTGCAATGGGTTAAAAATCAGTAAGTAGCAGTCCACAAACTCCCAAAACAAATCATCAATTTCAAAATTTTCGTCGTGGCTTTTGTTTTTGACGGACTCGACTTTTATCAACACATCTTTTGCTGCTTTTAAGTTTTCAATCATTGTGTAAGTTGACCCCCATCTTGTTGGGCAGTCTAGTTGAGGCATCGTTAATTTCTTCAGTTCAAAAATCTCACGATAGCCGTTAGATGTTTTCCTTATATACTTCGTCAAATTACGACATGTCAGTAAATATTTTGTTATGGCTGAAGATTTGACGACGTCAAGGGCACAAAGTTGAGCAGTGTGTGCAGCACAACGACAAACTTCAATGCTTCCCAATAGCATATCTGGCAGTTCCTCTACAGTTTCGATTTTTTTAAGGTACTCGTCGTTTGCACAATCACCCTCGTTTTCTTCTATTTCTTGCTCGGACACACAAGACAATATTTTTGTTGCCTTGAGCATGTTTGCGCCGTTATCCGACGTTACAGACACTATCTGCCTTAAAGAAATATCGTATTTTTTAAGGACTTGAAGGATTTCGATTGCCAGGTTTTTGCTTGTACTGGACCCAGCGCCTTTCAATTCGACCATTCCGAGGATGCGCGATTTTATCTCCCCATCATTGATGAATTGGGCGCTAATCCCAAATATATTGCGGCAAAGACGTGTAGCGCTGTCAATTTTCAACGAAATTAATTTGTTCTTAACTTCGGCCTTGATGTCGTTCCTTACATTGTTTGACACTATTTCCAACGTTTTCTTACAATTTGATGCGTTTAAGCATAATTGTTTTTCGTTGGTACCTTTAATTCCTTCACAAATGGGATCCAAAATACTCCTCATGTTTGGCGAATTTAAAACATTGAAAGGAATAGAGTCTTCGGTCACAAGCCCTATATATGCCTTAAGCAATTGTTTTTTGTTTATTTCGATTTTAATTTTTTTTTTACGAATCACTTTGGACGAAGAGCTTATAGAGGAACTTTCAGTCGATTCGTTGTTGCACTGAATGTTTATGTTGTGTAGTTTATTTAAATGTGTTTTTAAATTTGAAAGTCTATTGTTTTTAAGTTTGTTTTTACATATTTTACAAATAGCAACACCAGCGTCGACATTGTTATCGAAGTGGTTCCAAATCTTCTGCTTATATACCGACATTATGTACCACCGTTGTAAAACAATAATTAAAATAGAAATTTTCTATTGCAAAACACAAGAAACGCGAACCGACCGCAACTGCTGATACTGCTGCACTGCGCACGTGTGATCCACTTTTTTGCTGACACCTACGAAATTGCCGAAAACAGCAGTTAAGCGCAAGCACAAATTTCCGAACTTGACTAATTGTTTTTGCTTCGGCAGTCGTCAATTGTCGTTTTTTGCTTTTGCTTCGGCTGCTGCTGACGTATTTTTCGCAAGCAGCAGTTAAGCGCAAGCACAAATTTTCGAACTTGACTAATTGTTTTTGCTTCGGCAGTCGTCAATTGTCGTTTTTTGCTTCTGCTTCGGTTGCTGCTTCTAAACATTTCATAAGCAGAAGCTGTCAGCAGTTGATTGCTTTCGACTTTTGAAAATTGCTGCAGAGCAGTTAAGCTGAAATTTCACGACTTTTGCTATTTTGACTTTTGCTTTTCAATCACTGCCCCTAGTTCTGATGTTCCCGACGGACAGTGTCAAAGTATTGCGAATTCTATGACCACTGCCGCACTCCTCAGACAAAATGGATGTTGCATACAAAGCCAAACTGCAGCCAATGGTGACGGAGCGTTGTAATGAGAAGAGGAGGGAGATAAAACGCCTGTTCAAGCGGAAAAAGTGACAATGGAAGAAAAGAGAGAGCCATTATATCGAAAACTACAGGGATAGAGGTGAAGTTCGAAAGTTCTACCAAAAGGTTGAAAGCAAAGGTTTTGGAACAGGGATCCCCACGTGCAAGGAAAGAGACGGAAATCTGGTCACAGACAATCAGAGAGTACTGCTAATATGGAGGAAACTACAGGGATAGAGGTGAAGCCCGAAAGTTCTACCAAAAGGTTGAATGCCAAGGTTTTGGAACGGGGATCCCCACCCGTAAGGACAGAGTCGGAAATCTGGTCACAGACAATCAGAGTGTACTGGAAATAAGGAGGAAACACTTTCTAACTCTACTCGTTCCCGAAGGCAGCATAAGAGACGAAATCACACCAAACATAGTCCACCACCGAGCCACAACGAGATCACCACGGCGATAGCAAGGCCGTAAAATAATAAAGCTGCAATAGCCGATGGAATACCGGCAGAGCTTTTTAAAGCCGGCGTAGATGAGCTGACAACATGCATGCACCGGCTCATAAACACGATTTGGCGCAAGGATTGCAATGTTTAGATTCTGAGTACTCTATGTCCTGTGATTAAAAAAGGCGATCAAAGTGTGTGTACCAACTAAAGCGGTATTAGCCTTGGCTCTATGAAATAAGGCCCCAAGAAATAAGGCCCCAAAACAAAAATGAAATAAAGCCCCAAAAATGGGGTTGTATTTCGTTATGAAACAAAGCCCCAATATCAAGAATGAAATAAGACCCCAACTAAATGCAAAAACACCCCAATTCATAAATGAAATAATGCCCCATTTTTGGGGCAAGCCTTTCAAGTAATAAAAAGGCTAGGTACGTGTGGTAGGGGTAGTAGAAGTGGTAAAGAAAGGGGGGGGGGGGGCGGACGCCCCCCCCCCTTCACTTTGTTTATTGACTTTGAAAAATGACAGAGAGAAAGTTGCGAGACTGACTACGACGTATGCGGCGGGGGGCGTGCCCCCCACCGCATTCGTCTTTTAATAATGCCAGTGAGTGAAAGTTGCTAGATTGACAACGACGTATGCGGCGGGGGGCGTGCCCCCCACCGCATTCGTCTTTTAATAATGTCATAGAGCGAGAGTTGCAAGGCTGACTTCGACGTATGCGGCGGGGGGCGTGCCCCCCACCGCATTCGTCTTTTAATTATGGCAGAGAGTGACATTTGCAAGGCTGACTTCGACGTATGCGGCGGGGGGCGTGCCCCCCACCGCATTCGTCTTTTAATAATGCTAGAGAGTGAAAGATGCCAAGTTGACTACGACGTATGCGGCGGGGGGCGTGCCCCCCACCGCATTCGTCTTTTAATAATGTCAGAGAATAAGAGTTGCGAGATTAGGGCATTATTTCATTTTCGAAATTTGGGGCTTTATTTCATACCGAAATAAGGCCCAAAACAAAAATGAAATAAAGTCCCAAAAAAATGAAATAACACCGCAAATTTCACTGTTGTTGTTTTCTGAACAAATTTTTGGGGCTTTATTTCATTTTTGTTTTGGGGCCTTATTTCTTGGGGCCTTATTTCATAGAGCCATTAGCCTTTTACCCTTCGCATACCAGGTCCTGTCTTGTGGGTTATGTGAAAGACAAAAGCCTATTCTGACGAACCAGATCACTGGACCTGGTAAATCCAAGACCGACCATATATTCACACTACGACAAATCCTGGAAATGCAGATCGACACCTACCATCTGTTCATCGAGTACAAAGCTGCATTCGACAGTCCGATACGATAGAAATTGTTGGAACCTATGGCTGAGTTTGGTATCCCCGAGACTGACACTGACTGACACGAAGTCTTTAGTGAAAATTGGAAAAAATCTGACAGAGTCATTTTCTACCAAACGAGACCTTAGATAAGGCGATAGTCTATCCTGCGATCTCTTTAACATCGTAATGGAGATGATCATGCATAAGGCTGCACTAAACAGGAATGGTACCATCTTCAACAAAAGTCATATGTTGCCCGCTTATGCTGATGATATAGATACCATTGGACGTGGATTGCGAGATGTTACTGCGACTTTTTCGAGCATTGAAAAGCAGTCGGCGGAAATGGGTCTGGTGGTAAATGAGGACAAAACCAAGTTTTTTGCTTCAACTAACAAAGAGTCTACTCGTCTGGAACTCTGCGTGAACGTTGACAACTATAACTTTGAAGTGGTAGCTGATTTTCTCTACAAAACATGGTAATGTCAGCCTGGAAATCAAAAGACGAGTATTGAGCGCAAACCGATGCTACTATGGGCTAAGCAAGCGATTTAATGAGCAAGCCCTCTCTTGACGAACAAAGATCCAACTCTACCAGACTCTGATCGTACCCGTCTTGCCTATAGCGTAGAATCCTGGGTAATGACACAATCGGATCAATCAATTCTGGAAGACTTCGAGAGAAAAATACTTCGAGAAATATTTGGACCCATCATCGTTAACGGCGAGTATCGATGTCGAATGAACCACGAGCTGTATGAACTGTAGAACGATATCGACGTAGTCAAGCACGTTGAAATAGACGGAATGCGCTGGCTTGGACACGTCGTACAAATGGACGAAAAAGATCCGACTTGAAAAATCTTCGACAATAAACTCGATGGGGCGACCAAAACTTCGATAGATGGACAAGGTGAAAGAGCTGTTATCTAAGCTAAGAAAGTGGGCGGAATGGTACGTTTGTATGGGAGGTGCAAGAAAGGGCGTGGCCATGTAGTCCATATGGAATAACTTTTGAAAAATATTAACTTATACAAAGTTTCAAAACAATTGGTTACGCCTTTCGTAAGTTATGGTGAGTGCCAGTCGGCCGGAAAGACAGACGGACAAGGATCAAACGACTTAAAAGTCATGAATTCTATTTGGATTAAAGAAACCTTGGGCCTAAGATGATTTTTCTATGTGTTACACATGACATATACCCTCCCATCCGTAGAGTGAGTGTAAAATAATAAATTTTGTCACAAGAGTCCCATAAAGTTACATATTTTTTTGTGACAAAAAAAGTTTAACTTGAAGGATTGCTGACCAATAAACTGTAAAGAATACTAACATTAACGACATTACTTTAAACAATACATGTAACAAGATGATATAAAAACGATGTTTTGCAGTAACCTTATATCAATATTTAATATGATGTTGAGATTAGCATATGGTGTAGTGCTTTCCAATCTGCTTCTCTTCTATACTTGTTTCATAAACTTTCGTACCCAAGAGGACACTAAGTACTTTCTGCAGGCCATTGTCAACCGTTTACTGCACATTTTCATACCACATTCTGTTACCATTCTAATATCATTACAAAATTCCAACAATATTTGTTATTTGCTCACTTCTGCTTCCCAATCAACAACTTTCAACTAAAGTAATTAACTTAAACATCAACAAAAACTGCAAACAATAGATAATAAAAAAACTTTGTTCTCTGCGATAATCTATTAAAACAGCAGAAGGCAACTAATTACAGACGTAAAGAAACGACTAAATACAGTTTAACATTTCAAATGTCATACAATGAATTTTGCGAAAGCGATGCAAGAAGAATTTGTAAAACTGTAATTATAACAGAATGTTTCAGGAAAATGTGTGTTAGCGGATATAGTAATTGCAATTTGAAATGTTGAAAATAACTGCAATGCAATATTGCTGTAGCAGGTTGCTATTTTAAGTGAGGGCCATATAAAAGAAATAAGTTCCACATAGTTAGTTAAAGTGTCACACCATTATATATTCTATCAAACTGTTTTCCTTTCTCTCCGGAGAGCAGTTTAATTTTCAAACTTTTACTGAAAATAAGGAGTCGGCTTTTTTTAGTTTAAATTTTTTACAGATTCCAAGAAAACATATTCTTGTACTTAGTTCTTAAAAAAAGAGTTATTTATATAATATTTTTCATTTCAATGCGATATTTTACACACACTAAATTTTGTGCTAACTCTAGTTAGGGCAACCCGGTGTGTGAACGTATAGCCACCATAAGAGTCAAAACTATGTTTTTCCATATAACACTTATATGTGCCCATGCTCCGACAGAAGAGAAAAACGATGAGGACAAAGACGAGTTCTACGAGAGCCTAGAAAATGTATATGACCGTAGCCCGAGCCATGACATTAAAATTGTACTAGGCGATTTTAATGCTAAAATAGGCAGGGAAACCGCATTTGAGCCTACCATCGGAAAATTCAGACTGCACACCGAAACGTCGTACAATGGCATCAGGCTGATTGATTTCTCTGCGGCAAGAAATATGGTAGTTAGCAGCACTAGATTTGACCATAAAAATATTCATAAGGCAACATGGTTATCTCCAGATCAATTGACGAGGAATCAGATTGATCATGTGGTAGTCGATGGAAGGCACGCATCGAGTGTTCTGGACGTACGAGTGATCAGGGGTGCGAACATTGACTCCGATCACTTCCTTACCGCAGTTAAGGTACGCACAAGGCTAAGCATGGCGAAAAACGTACGTAACCAGGCACAACGGTAAACTGCGGACCACAGAGGTAGCAAACGCCTACTCCCACCACCTAACTCAACTGCTGCGGAATGCTCCAACCCCTGACAATATAACCTCGCAGTGGCAAAATATAGCCGACTCCTTAGAACGGGCTGCGAGAAGCGTACTTGGGCACTCGAAGTCATCTCAAGAAGATGCCTGGTACGATGATGAATGTCGCACTGCCACGAGAGTGACGGTTGCTGCATACAGGGCGAAACTGCAGCCAATGGCAACGCGAGCTGTTCGTGAACGGCACAGGGAGAAGAGACGACAGGCAACTCGTCTTTTTAGAAGAAAAAAGAAGGAGCTGAAGAAGAGGCAGGATGAGTGCACTGAGTTGCTCCGAAGTAGAGGGGAAGCCCGAAAATTCTACAAGAGAGTGAAAGCGAGAATGCGTGGAACAGGGTTGCCGTCCTGCAAGGACAGCGATGGTCAGCTAGTGACGGACCCGGATAACGTTCTGAAGCTATGGAGAGATCACTTTAGAAATTTACTGGATACTGACACCACTCCAGAAGACCCCGCTCCAATCCATGACGATGGTATTAACTGTCCACCTCCGAGCCAGAGCGAGATACGTATGGCCATCTCCCGCCTTAAAAACAACAAAGCTGCTGGAGCCGATGGTCTCCCTGCTGAATTGTTTAAGGCTGGCGGATAGAAGCTGATTAGGAGCATGCATCAGCTCATGGAGAACATCTGGCAAGAGGAGATCATGCCCGGGGATTGGAGTCTCAGTCTGGTATGTCCCATATACAAGAAAGGAGATCGTAATGAATGTAAGAACTACCATGGAATAAGCCTATTACCAATTGCGTACAAGGTCCTTTCAAGCATATTGTGTGAACGTCTAAAGCCTATTGTAGAAAAACAAATTGGACCATATCAGTGCGGCTTTAGACCTGGCAAATCTACGACGGATCAAATATTCACCTTACGACAAATCCTGGAAAAAACCCTTGAAAAGCAGATCGACACCTACCACCTCTTTGTCGACTACAAAGCTGCCTTCGACTCTCCGATAAGGAATAGGCTTTATGAGGCCATGTCTGAGTTTGGTATTCCTGCAAAGCTGATTCGACTTTGCAAATGTACCTTAGACAACACCAAATCCTCGGTTAAGATTGGTAAGGATCAGTCTGAACTATTCAACACGGAAAGAGGTCTCAGGCAGGGCGATAGCCTGTCCTGTACACTATTTAATATAGTTATGGAGAAGGTGATGAGAAAGGCTGGTTTCAACATGTCTGGCACCATATTCCACAAGAGCCACATGCCACTAGCCTATGCCGATGATATAGACATCATTGGCCGAAATCTGCGGGATGTTACTGCAGTTTTCTCATCACTAGAAAAGGAGTCAGCAAAAATGGGTTTAGCGGTCAACGAGGACAAAACAAAAATAATGATTTCGACGAACAAAAAATCCTCTCGATGGGGACGCACCGTGAACGTTGACAATTATTGCTTTGAGGTAGTCGACGAATTTACCTACCTTGGATCTTCCGTCAACAAGAAAAATAATGTCAGCCAAGAAATTAAACGAAGAATAGTGCTAGCCAATAGATGTTTCTACGGACTTCGGCAGCACTTTAGTAACACCACCTTCGCTCGGAATACTAAGAAACAACTATACCAGGTGCTTATCTTACCTGTTCTGTTGTATGCTGCCGAATCATGGGTGCTTACTACAACGGACATACAAAACCTAGGAGTATTCGAGAGAAAAGTACTCCGAAAAATATATGGACCTATCTGTGTCGAAGGCCAGTTTCGCCATCGGATGAACCATGAGCTGTATGAGCTTTACCACGACATCGACGTAGCTAAAATAGTCAGAATCCAACGACTTCGATGGCTGGGACATGTTGCCAGGATGGATGTAAATGCTCCAGCGAGAAAGGTGTTTGAAGGCGAACCTGAAGGACGGCGCAGAGCAGGGAGAACCAAACTCCGTTGGAAGGACCAAGTGGTAGGCGATGTGCCATCATCTGGTAGGACTAACTGGAGAACACACGCAGAAGACCGAAGCGTGTGGAATTCTTTATTACTTCAGGCCTCAAATTTATGAACTACGTTTCGTAAATTGTAATTGGCCACTTAAGTAAGTCAGTAGTTAGGGCAATGTGGTCTGTGACCACTGTTATAACCATTCACATATCCACGTGTAACCGCACATCATAAATGTATTATAAGGTCGTGTAATAGTTGCACCTTATTCAATTAACCATAAACATGTGTAAACATTTCCAATCTGTTTTGCTACAGGTTAACCCCACTTGATTAAAAACAATGGTATTTAATTTGGTTTTTTTTTGATAATCTGTCCCTTACAGAATAACCCATTTCAACTTCCGGTCACACAAAAAACAAACAAAAAAACTACAAATATGCGTTCTTGGAAACGCAACAGTTGCCGGTAATTTCATAAGTTACTTGAACCACTCAAAAACGAACATAAGGATGGTTTGATAGCTGGGAAATTTAAATAAATTTATTTTTGCTGGCGATAGATAGAATGTATTAAATTTCGTGGGAATCGGTTCAGATTTTTTTCAGCTGCCTTCGCCTATACCGCTGATTTCGGTTATATTAATGTTATATGCCGCAATATTATTTTTTTAAATTTATTTGTTATTGCTGACACCACATATGCACGTTTTTAATTACAAAGTTAGTTATACAAGGGAACGGACGCGAGAAAAAAATGAACTTTGAAAGCTCTTATTTTTGGAACTTTGGTTTTCTTTATATACTTCTAAATTATGATCAAAGCTAAACTTTTGCTTGTAGACTTATGAAATACTAGCTTTCCCGGCTCGCGTTGCTTCACCCGTACCTACAATGAAACTTTTTAAGAATGTAATCAATACAGATAAAATGCAAACGTTTCATAAAACGAACGGACACACATTTATGTGATTGTAGCTTTATCCTACTTGTCTGAGTGATTGTACCGCTTTAATCCCTTTTATCCCTTACTTACTTACTTAGCTGGTACTTCTATGCAATCCCAGTGGATTATATACCGCACGTAGAAAAATATTATAAGCGCCTCGATCTTCTGCGCTTCTTCTCCAGTTAGTCACACCGAGTTCTGTAAGGTTCTCAGTAACCTGGTCTTCCCAACGGAGTTTTGGTCGCCCTCTTCTGCGCCGTCCATCGAGTTCATTGTCGAAGACTTTTCGAGCTGCAGCATTTTCGTCCATGCGTACAACATGACCTAGCCAACGCAACCGTTGCACCTTAATGCGTTTGACCACGTCAATGTCAGTGTACAGCTCGTAAAGCTCATGATTCATACGACGCCGATACTCTCCGTTAACGATGATGGGCCCATATATCTTACGGAGTATTTTTCTCTCGAATACCGCCAGAACCGATTCATCCGCTTGTGTCATAACCCAGGATTCTGAGCCATACATGTAGACAGGTAGAATTAGTATCTGGTAGTGCCACTCGTGTTTACTGCAGCTTTTCTCATTATCATCTCCATCACAATGTTGAAGAGATCGCACGATAGGCCGTCGCCTTGTTTTAGGCCTCGTCTGGTATAGAATGGCTCCGTAAGGTCCTTGCCAATCTTCACTGAAGACTTCGTGTCAATCAGCGTCATTCCGCAAAGACGTATCAGCTTCGCTGGAATACCTAACTCAGCCATGGCTTCAAGTAATTTCTGCCGTATCGGGCTGTCGAAGGCAGCTTTATAGTCGACAAAAAGATGGTACGTGTCGATCTGTTTCTCTTGGGTCTTTCCCAGGATTTGCCGAAGTGTGAAAATCTGGTCAGTTGTTGATTTTGCAGGTCTAAAGCCACACTGATAAGGCCCGATCAGGTTGGATAACACTGGCTTTAGTCTCTCACATAGCACACTCGACAGGACCTTATATGCGATGGGTAAAAGGCTGATCCCGCGGTAGTTGGTGCACACACTTGGATCACCTTTTTTCAGCACAGGACATAATACGCTTACATTCCAATCGTCGGGCATGCACTCTTTAAGCCAAACCGTGCGCAGGAGCTGGTGCATGCTCGTTATCAGCTCCTCGCCACCGGACTTGAAGAGCTCTGCGGGCAGACCGTCGGCACCGGCTGCTTTGTTGTTTTTCAGCCGCGATATTGCTCTTCTTACCTCGGCTTGACTTGGTGGTGGGCAATCTAAGCCGTCGTCGACAATTGGCGTGATAACTTCACGTGCGCTGCCTTCTGGAACCAGCAGTTGCTGGAATTGTTCTCTCCATATGTGCAGCACACTCTGCGTAGCCGTGACCAGATTTCCATCACTGTCCTTACAGGTGGGGAGGCCATTACCGTATCCATTTGATCTTACTTTCTGGTAACATTTTCGGGCCTCACCTCTATAACTGTATCGCTCAATATCCTCGTTCTCCCGTTCCTTCATCTGACGTTTTTTTTCGCCTAAATAGCTGTCTCGCCCGTTTTGCTTTCTCCTTATGCCGTTCCCTAACAGCACGGGTTGCAATTGGATGTAGCGTTGCCCTATAAGCAGCATCCTGTTCCTCAGACGCTATGCGACATTCTTCATCGTACCAGGATTCGTCTGAGCTCCGCTTTTCATATCCTAGTACGGTTGTTGCGGCGGTTGCCATGGAATGCGCAATATGCTGCCACTGTGTATCGGGAACGTCAGAAGTAGAGGCGTTGTGTCGTAAAAGTTGGGAGAGCTGGTTGGAGTAGGCAGTAGCTATCTCTGGGGTTTGCAGCTTCGCGATGTCCAGCTTTCTTTGTGTTTGGTTACGTGCGTTTTTCGCTCTGCTCAATCTTGTGCGCACCTTGGCTGCAACCAGGTAATGATCCGAGCCAATATTAGCACCACGGATCACACGCACGTCCATGACACTAGATGCATGCCTGCCATCAATTACCACATGATCAATTTGATTTTTGTTGCCTTTTGGATATCTTTGTGCTGGAATCTGGTTCCACTCACTACCATGTTCCTTCCCGCTGCGAAGCTTACCAGCCTAAACCCGTTGTCTGACGTGTCGGTATGCAGGCTGAATTTACCGATCGATGGACCAAGAACATCTTCCCTTCCTATTTTTGCATTAAAGTCTCCCAGAACAATTTTAATGTCGTGACCAGGGCAGCGGTCGTATGTTTCCTCTAGGCGCTCGTAGAATGCATCTTTAATCTCATCGTCTTTATCTTCCGTCGGGGCGTGTACACAAATCAGCGTGATGTAGAAATATTTCGTCTTGATGTGAATTGCGGCTATTCGATTGAATCGGATTGAATCGTGAGACAAGATATCTGAGTCTCTCGCCAGATGCGCACCTTGGCTGCAACCAGGTAATGATCCGAGCCAATATTAGCACCACGGATCACACGCACGTCCATGACACTAGATGCATGCCTGCCATCAATTACCACATGATCAATTTGATTTTTGTTGCCTTTTGGATATCTTTGTGCTGGAATCTGGTTCCACTCACTACCATGTTCCTTCCCGCTGCGAAGCTTACCAGCCTAAACCCGTTGTCTGACGTGTCGGTATGCAGGCTGAATTTACCGATCGATGGACCAAGAACATCTTCCCTTCCTATTTTTGCATTAAAGTCTCCCAGAACAATTTTAATGTCGTGACCAGGGCAGCGGTCGTATGTTTCCTCTAGGCGCTCGTAGAATGCATCTTTAATCTCATCGTCTTTATCTTCCGTCCGGGCGTGTACACAAATCAGCGTGATGTAGAAATATTTCGTCTTGGTGTGAATTGCGGCTATTCGATTGAATCGGATTGAATCGTGAGACAAGATATCTGAGTCTCTCGCCAACTACAATCCACATCTAAATTCGTGCGTTGTGTAAAAAGTTTGCAATATATTTAGCCTACGGTAATTTCCATACACTAACTGTCTACCAAATTTCATTGAAATGTTATGCCGTTTAGGCGTGATTGAGGTTGATTGATTAATTGTTCACTCATAAATTAGATATGGAAGAGCTTCCCACAGTTGGGTGAATTAATAAATACGCTCTATTTCATTCTCACACCTAAGGCCTATAGTTTAACGACGAATCGGAAGGTCAGATTTTCACTATACAAGCCGACTGACTGGACTTCTCAGAAGTTACCGAGGTCACCTGCATGATAGTCACTTATTCTAAAGTTGACGCCACGTTCGACCCCATTATTTTCCTTCAAATTACAGTAATTAAAAGCACAGCCAAAAATTGCATAATGTTCAAATTCCCACATGCGACAAACTATTCTCTGAATTACACAAAATATTTTTATAAAAGCTTCCAATTCTAAACAATGCTTCAATTCTTTTGACCAATATAACAAATTTGATTTAATTTTACATAAAATTTCACTTAAAATGTGTACGTGATTATGGCCACCAACACCCTGCCACGAACGTGATTAAAGCCAACCACTTAAATCTTGCCTTATGTAACAGCCTCATTAATTCTAATTCAATGCATTGCAAATTCCAACGGAATCTGAAATAACTCTACGTTTATGCGAACTAACTTCACGATGACAACGCATAACTTCACATCAATGAACACTTCTCTGACATTCAATTGTCTTTCAAAAATCTTTAACAGCCATCAACATTTTTCCCCTAGAAGTTTAATGTCAGCCATTTAGGTGTAATTTCAACATTTCACCTATTAACTTTCAGAGCCATTAAACTACCATGTTGAACTGCCATCCAAATGATGCGCCAACATTAAGCGTCGACTATCCTCGAGTACTCATTCAAGTCTGCTTGGATTTGTTAAACGCATCCGGTGATGGTGGCTCACACACACTTGTGTGTTTGTTTACGGCCTAGATGAGTGTACGGATGTTATCATAGGCCAACATTTCTTTATACCTTCATTCCGCGACGAGACGATTGGTATGAGTAGTTAAACCTATTTAATGGCGTACAACAACGCCATTAATCCTGTGGTTCTTCTTACCCCAATTCATTTCACTTACTGTTGCCCTGTGTCAGGGGGTGTAGTGACATTGATGGTGTCAGTGTAGCATGTAACATGTTGCGTTACAGGACACAGTGGTTCAACACTGTGAAAATAGGAGAGGGAAGCAAATGTATTTAAAAATGCTACAAAAAATTATCCATTGGAGAATTTAATGGAACAATATATAAATGTGGGCGTCGGGATTGTGATGCAAGGTAATGCTTCTGATCGGCTTAACTTGGCAAACCCAGAGTGATCCTTGCCAATTGCACTTTAAGTCTACTCACAGAGCTTCGTATTCGTAGTACTACTGCGGACGGAGTACCTCCACGTGGTGACGCCTGGAAGCGTGCCTCTGACACCCGTCAGAGCACGACTAACTGTGAGGGGCAAAACCTTAAACCCAGGCACGTCTGCTCAGAGTGAGCGGTACCCTGGTGAGCATCTGACCCAGAATTGGCGGCTGTAATAAAATCCTGGCAGGAGGAGAAAACTGCGACGTGGTGCGCTGGGCTTGCAACCCGCCACCGACGTATAAACTATTGCAATGAAAAGAAGTAAGAAAGGAATAAAATAGACCCCCCAAAATGTTGACGACCACCGCAAATGAATTAAGGACCATGATTTAAGGATATGCACCTGGAATGTTAGAACACTATATATACCAGGTGCCTCCATCCAACTGGCGGAAGTCCTCGAAGAATACAAGGCTGACATAACCGCTTTACAGGAAATCCGGTGGACGGGACACGGGTGCTCGCGCATGAAGACGTACGACATCTACTATAGTGGCCATGTGGACAAGCACGAGTTTGGATGTGGATATGTGGTTGGCAAGAGACTGCGACACCTAGTCTCGAGGTTGAACCCAGTGTGTGAACGTATAGCCACCATAAGAGTCAAAACAAAGTTTTTCCACATAACACTTATATGTGCCCATGCTCCGACAGAAGAAAAAAGAGATGAAGACAATGACAAGTTCTACGAGAGCCTAGAAAATGTATATGACCGTAGCCCGAGCCATGACATTAAAATTGTACTAGGCGATTTTAATGATAAAATAGGCATGGAAACCGCATTTGAGCCTACCATCGGAAAATTCAGACTGCACACCGAAACGTCGTACAATGGCATCAGGCTGATTGATTTCTCTGCGGCAAGAAATATGGTAGTTAGCAGCACTAGGTTTGACCATAAAAATATTCATAAGACAACATGGTTATCTCCAGATCAATTGACGAGGAATCATATTGATCATGTGGTAGTCGATGGAAGGCACACATCGAGTGTTCTGGACGTACGAGTGATTAGGGGTGCGAACATTACTCAAAGCCGTCTCAAGAAGATGCCTGGTACGATGATGAATGTCGCAATGCCACGAGAGAGACGGTTGCTGCATACAGGGCGAAACTGCAGCCAATGGCAACGCGAGCTGTTCATGAACGGCACAGGGAGAAGAGACGACAGGCGACTCGTCTTTTTAGAAGAAAAAAGAAGGAGCTGAAAAAGAGGCAGGATGAGTGCACTGAGTAGCTCCGAAGTAGAGGGGAAGCCCGAAAATTCTACAAGAGAGTTAAAGCGAGAATGCGTGGAACAGGGTTGCCCTCCTGCAAGGACAGCGATGGTCAGCTAGTGACGGACCCGGGCAACGTTCTGAAGATATGGAGAGATCACTTTAGATACTGACACCACTCCAGAAGACCCCGCTCTAATCCATGACGATGGTATTATCTGTCCACCTCCGAGCCAGAGCGAGATACGTATGGCCATCTCCCGCCTTAAAAACAACAAAGCTGCTGGAGCCGATGGTCTCCCTGCTGAATTGTTTAAGGCTGGCGGGGAGGAGCTGATTAGGAGCATGCATCAGCTCATGGAGAACATCTGGCAAGAGGAGAGCATGCCCGGGATTGGAGTTTCAGTCTGTTATGTCCCATATACAAAAAAGGAGATCGTAGTGAATGTAAGAACTACCGTGGAATAAGCCTATTACCAATTGCGTACAAGGTCCTTTCAAGCATATTGTGTGAATGTCTAAAGCCAATTGTAGAAAAACTAATTGGACCATAACAGTGCGGCTTTAGACCTGGCAAATCTACGACAAATCCTGGAAAAAACCCATGAAAAGCAGATCGACACCTACCACCTCTTTGTCGACTACAAAGCTGTCTTCGACTCTCCGATAAGGAATAGGCTTTATGAGGCCATGTCTGAGTTTGGTATTCCTGCAAAGCTGATTCGACTTTGCAAATGTACCTTAGACAACACCAAACCCTTGGTTAAGATTGGTAAGGATCATTCTGAACCATTCAACACGGAAAGAGGTTTCAGACAGGGCGATAGCCTGTCCTGTACACTATTTAATATAGTTATGGAGAAGGTGATGAGAAAGGCTGGTGTCAACATGTCTGGCACCATATTCCACAAGAGCCACATGCCACTAGCCTATGCCGATGATATAGACATCATTGGCCGAAATCTGCGGGATGTTACTCTAGTTTTCTCCTCACTAGAAAATGAGTCAGCAAAAATGGGTTTAGCGGTCAACGAGGACAAAACAAAGATAATGATTTCGACGAACAAAGAGTCCTCTCGGTGGGGACGCACCGTGAACGTTGACAATTATTGTTTTGAGGTAGTCGACGAATTTACCTACCTCGGTAAAACAAGAAAAATAATGTCAGCCAAGAAATTAAACGGAGAATAGTGCTAGCCAATAGATGTTTCTACGGACTTCGGCAGCACTTTAGTAACACCACCTTCTCTCGGAATACTAAGAAACAACTATACCAGGTGCTTATCTTACCTGTTCTGTTGTATGCTGCCGAATCATGGGTGCTTACTACAACGGACATACAAAACCTGGGAGTATTCGAGAGAAAAGTACTCCGAAAAATATATGGACCTATCTGTGTCGAAGGCCAGTTTCGCCATCGGATGAATCATGAGCTGTATGAGCTTTACCACGACATCGACGTAGCTAAAAAAGTCAGAATCCAACGACTTCGATGGCTGGGACATGTTGCCAGGATGGATGTAAATGCTCCAGCGAGAAAGGTGTTTGAAGGCGAACCAGAAGGACGGCGCAGAGCAGGGAGACCCAAACTCCGTTGGAAGGACCAAGTGGTAGGCGATGTGCCATCATCTGGAAGGACTAACTGGAGAACACACGCAGAAGACCGAAGCGTGTGGAATTCTTTATTACTTCAGGCCTCAAGTTTATGAACTACGTTTCGTAATTTGTAATTGGCCACTTAAGTAAGTAAGTAAGTAATATATAAATGTAAGTAGGAAGTATTTAAAATTCTGCTGCTTAGCCGTGTGTAAACGTTAATGATTGTCACCACTTCGAGCTGCCATAAGTAGTCTGATAATCTTTGTAGTCGCAAATGTTGAACAAATTTTCGTTTGCCTTCTCAATGCAATATAAATACCTTATAAGGTGCTGACTGACCGCGCTGATTGAAAAGTCCTTAGATATTTTTAATAGCGAAGATTTTCACTGTTTCTATTTATAATGTTTCTACCGCTGTATGTCTACATGTCATACATTAAAATACATACATGTCACTATTATTTTGTTTTCGTTTTTTTACATTTGTTTTTTAACTCCACTGTGCCATGTGTTTTTGAATGTTGTTGCATCAAACACATCACCTTATTGCTTCTGAACATTGTAAATTTCTAAAGTAAATTACATTTTAATGCCTTAAACAGGATTACATTTTCCCAATCGTACGATGACATAACAGAATGGATATAAACACAATTTTCAATAGATTTACTTTTCCTTTTTAGAAAATCACAATACGATGAACATAATTGAATGTGTTAGAGGGATTAAGCAGGAACTAGGTGCGACACATCACAAACATAGAAATAATCGATAAAATAGATTAAAGTAAATGAACATTTAGCTTAAGTAGAAATAAGGATACTTACGCGTAAGTTAATCATTAAGATAACAGGGCTTTAATTTGATGGTACAGCAGAGATTTAATTGAAATGTGCAATCAATGATTTGAATAAATCGTGTATTCATGAAGGCAAAAACCGCGAAATGAACTCGAAATACCATATAGTATGTTAAAGTGTATGTATAGTATGATGAAAAATTTTATTAAGATAGAAACTTGATTTAATTAGCATGGTACAAAAATAACAACAAAAAACAACAATAAACAATGTAAAATAGCCCTTACGTCTTCCGCAACGAAAAACTGGTACTTTGACCTAGTCTGCAACGGGGAGATTACAACTATATTTGTAATTTATTAAAAACAAAAATAAAATCCAAAAATATGAATTTAAACTAAATTCTCATATACGAGTACATTATATTTTTTATATATAATACACAATATATTTTTTGTTAATACTTAAACTATTGGGCGTCGGGAGTGTGATGCAAGGTAAAGCTTCTGATCGGTTAAACTTGGCAAACCCAGAGTGATCCTTGCCAATTGCACTTCAAGTCTACTCACAGAGCTCCGTATTCGTGGTACTACTGCGAACGGAGTACCTCCACGTGGTGACGCCTGGAAGCGTGTCTCTGACACCCGTCAGAGCACGACTAACTGTGAGGGGCGAAACCTAAAACCCAGGCTCGTCTGCTCAGAGTGAGCGGTACCCTGGCCAGCGTCTGAACCAGAATGGGCGGCTGTAATAAAATCTTGGCAGGAGGAGAAAACTGCGACGTGGTGCTCTGGGCTTGCAACCCGCCACCGACGTATAAACTATTGCAATGAAATGAAGTAAGAAAAGAATAAAATGGACCCCCAAAATGTTGACGACCGCCGCAAACGAATTAAGGACTATGATTTAAGGATATGCACCTGGAATGTTAGAACACTGTATAGACCAGGTGCCTCCATCCAACTGGCGGAAGACCTCGAAAAATACTAGGCTGACATAACCGCTTTACAGGAAATCCGGTGGACGGGACACGGGTGCTCGCGCATGAAGACGTGCGACATCTACTATAGTGGCCATGCGGACAAGCACGAGTTTGGTTGTGGATTTGTGGTTGGCAAGAGACTGCGACACCTAGTCTCTAGGTTCAACCCGGTGTGTGAACGTATAGCCACCATAAGAGTCAAAACTTTTTCCACATAACACTTATATGTGCCCATGCTCCGACAGAAGAGAAAAGCGATGAGGACAAAGACAAGTTCTACGAGAGCCTAGAAAATGTATATGACCGTAGCCCGAGCCATGACATTAAAATTGTACTAGGTGATTTTAATGCTAAAATAGGCAGTCTGCACACCGAAACGTCGAACAATGGCTCAGACTGATTGATTTCTCTGCGGCAAGAAATATGGTAGTTAGCATCACTAGATTTGACCATAAAAATATTCATAAGGCAACATGGTTATCTCCAGATCAATTGACGAGGAATCAGATTGATCATGTGGTAGTCGATGGACGGCACGCATCGAGTGTTCTGGACGTACGAGTGATTAGGGGTGCGAACATTGACTCCGATCACTTCCTTACCTGATCACTTCCTTCCTTACCGCAGTTAAGGTACGCACTAGGCTAAGCATGGCGAAAAACGTACGTAACCAGGCACAACGAGAGCTGGACATCGGTAAACTGCGGACCACAGTGGTAGCGGATGCCCACTCCAACCACCTAACTCAACTGTTGCGGAATGCTCCAACCCCTGATAATATAACCTCGCAGTGGCAATATATAGCCGACTCCATAGAACGGACTGCGAGAAGCGTACTTGGGTACTCAAAGCCGTCTCAAGAAGATGCCTGGTACGATGATGAATGTCGCAATGTCACGAGAGAGACGGATGCTGCATACAAGGCAAAACTGCAGCCAATGGCAACGCGAGCTGTTCGTGAACGGCACAGGGAGAAGAGACGACAGGCAACTCGTCTTTTTAGAAGAAAAAAGAAGGAGCTGAAGAAGAGGCAGGATGAGTGCACTGAGTTGCTCCGAAGTAGAGGGGAAGCCCGAAAATTCTACAAGAGAGTGAAAGCGAGAATGCGTGGAACAGGGTTGCCCTCCTGCAAGGACAGCGATGGTCAGCTAGTGACGGACCCGGATAACGTTCTGAAGATATGGAGAGATCACTTTAGAAATTTTCTGGTTACTGACACCACTCCAGAAGACCCCGCTCCAATCCATGACGATGGTATTAACTGTCCACCTCCGAGCCAGAGCGAGATACGTATGGCCATCTCCCGCCTTAAAAAACACCAAGGCTGCTGGAGCCGATGGTCTCCCTGCTGAATTGTTTAAGGCTGGCTGGGAGGAGCTGATTAGGTGCATGCATCAGCTCATGGAGAACATCTGGCAAGAGGAGAGCATGCCCGGGGATTGGAGTCTCAGTCTGTTATGTCCCATATACAAGAAAGGAGATCGTAGTGAATGTAAGAACTACCGTGGAATAAGCCTATTACCAATTTCGTACAAGGTCCTTTCAAGCATATGGTGTGAACGTCTAAAGCCAATTGTAGAAAAACTAACTGGACCATATCATTGCGGCTTTAGACCTGGCAAATCTACGACGGATCAAATATTCACCTTACGACAAATCCTGGAAAAAAACCCATGAAAAGCAGATCGACACCTACCACCTCTTTGTCGATTACAAAGCTGCCTTCGACTCTCCGATAAGGAATAGGCTTTATGAGGCCATGTCTGAGTTAGGTATTCCTGCAAAGCTGATTCGACTTTGCAAATGTACCTTAGACAACACCAAATCCTCGGTTAAGATTGGTAAGGATCAGTCTGAACTATTCTAGTCTCAGGCAGGGCGATAGCCTGTCCTGTACACTATTTAATATAGTTATGGAGAAGGTGATGAGAAAGGCTAGTGTCAACATGTCTGGCACCATATTCCACAAGAGCCACAGGCCACTAGCCTATGCCGATGTTATAGACATCATTGGCCGAAATCTGCGGGATGTTACTGCAGTTTTCTCATCACTAGAAAAGGAGTCAGCAAAAATGGGTTAAGCGGTCAACGAGGACAAAACAAAAATAATGATTTCGACGAACAAAGAGTCCTCTCGATGGGGACGCACCGTGAACGGTGACAATTATTGTTTTGAGGTAGTCGACGAATTTACCTACCTCGGATCTTCCGTCAATAAGATGAATAATGTCAGCCAAGAAATTAAACGAAGAATAGTGCTAGCCAATAGATGTGTCTACGGACTTCGGCAGCACTTTAGTAACACCACATTCTCTCGGAATACTAAGAAACTGCTGTACCAGGTGCTTATCTTACCTGTTCTGTTGTATGGTGCCGAATCATGGGTGCTTACTACAACGGACATACAAACCCTGGGAGTATTCGAGAGAAAAGTACTCCGCAAAATATATGGACCTATCTGTGTCGAAGGCTAGTTTCGCCATCGGATGAACTATGAGCTGTATGAGCTTTACCACGACATCGACGTAGCTAAAAGAGTCAGAATCCAACGACTTCGATGGCTGGGACATGTTGCCAGGATGGATGTAAATGCTCCAGCGAGAAAGGTGTGTGAAGGCGAACCTGAAGGACGGCGCAGAGCAGGGAGACCCAAACTCCGTTGGAAGGACCAAGTGGTAGGCGATGTGCCATCATCTGGTAGGACTAACTGGAGAACACACGCAGAAGACCGAAGCGTGTGGAATTCTTTATTACTTCAGGCCTCAAATTTATGAACTACGTTTCGTAAATTGTAATTGGCCACTTAAGTTAGTAAGTAAGTACTTAAAACTATTTTCCACAGACCAGCAAACTTCTCCTAGATTTTGATTACGACAGCGTATACATCACGTCATAACGTCATTACTCATACGTAACCGGAATTTATTCTGATGCACAAATCTAAGGGCAATGCAAGAATTGTATGCGTGCAGACAGAGTGAGCGATTAAAGCGAAGCGGAGAGCAAATCTGATCGATGCTGAATGCAATGCAAGAACACTGAATATGTATAAACTAGTAAAAATGCTTGTGAGTATGGCATAGAGGAGCAGAGCGGGCCGTAATGTCGTATAGCAAATGTCCGCTTTGCACTCGAATCCTTGTTTAACAACTTGTGTCCAAAAAAAAACCTTTCGGGATAATCACACTTACTTTAAGTTCTGAATATTTAATAATACGAAAAATAACAGTCGCCGACCGTGGCATGATGGTTAGAAGACGCGAATACCATGCGGGAGATCCATGGTTCAATTTCTGTCTCCAGTCATCTTCATTTGTCTTTCATTGCCGGCCCCCTCGATGTTACCGACAGCAACTTCGCAGTATAGTGTGGATTCAATCGGCATACCTAGTAAAATCTTCTTATACATTGATGTTCACATTCGTTGATAACCAAGTAGGTGCCGTTAGTTGTGAGAAGCGATTCCATATGTTATTTATGAGGCGTAAAGGAAAATTAAGTTTAAGTTTAGATATTTAAAATATCACAGTGCAACACACTTTTTCGGGGGTGAACCAAACCAACATGGTTTTACAGTGGTTTGAAGTGTGAATTTTTTGGTCAAAAGTCGATTTAAAGAATATGACAAATCATCTATAAAAGTACATTTGCGGTATTTCATGTCTTCGGAGACCTATAATAAAACATTCAGGGGAATATTTCCTCGGAAAATATATTTCATATTGGGAAAATATTTGAATTACACAGTGCAGCACACTTTTTCTGGGGTTAACTAAACCATGGAGAATTTTCTAATAGAAGTCTTTCTGAGTGTTTTTCATTTAGGAATAACCAGAAGCTCTCTTTGGAGGTTCCCAAGCAGCTCACAACATCCGAGAGATCACGTGTTCCACGGGCAATGCCACTGAATATCCGTTCAGTGGTAGCAAATGTCATGGTATTCTACCACGAATTCGTCTTAAGAAGTAGGTAACATAAGTTGCTGAAGCTTAACGCAAAGGCTCTTTTAGTGGTTTTGGCATCCCTAAGAAACTAGGGCGCGGGGTCTTAATAAGGCACTCTCCTTAAACAAAACAATTATTATGAAAACACGAAGAAAAGAAAAAACATAAACCCCTCAAAATGTGGACAACCCCCGCAAACGTTATAAGGACCATGATTTAAGAATATGCACCTGGAATGTTCGAACTCTATACAGTTGACATATGCTGCAGGAATGTACGAACTCTATACAGAGATAGTGCCTCTATCCAACTGGCGGATGTCCTCGACAAATACAAGGCTGACATCACCGCCATACAGGAAGTGAGATGGACGGGACAGGGATGCACACGACGAAAGAACTGTGACATCTTTCACAGCTGCCATGCTGAAAGGCACGAATTTAGATGTGGATTCATAGTCGGCAATACATTTCGACATCTGGACTCGCGGTTGGACCCTGTAAGTGACCGAATAGCCACTATTCGCTGATTTGTGTACACGCCCCGACGGAAAATAAAGACGATGACATTAAAAATGCAATATATTGGCGCCTGGAGGAAATATATGACCGCTGTCCTGCACATGACATTAAAATCGTTCTGGGAGATTTTAATTCTCAAATAGGAAGGGAGGATGCGCTTGGTTCAGCAGTGGGAAAATTCAGTCTACACAACAACACATCCGATACCGGATTCAGACTGA
The DNA here is from genome assembly GCA_964034835.1 of Muscina levida. NCBI lineage: Eukaryota > Metazoa > Arthropoda > Insecta > Diptera > Muscidae > Muscina > Muscina levida. The sequence continues at coordinate 35,062,239 of OZ035881.1, read as the reverse complement.
TTAGCTTCGCGTTGGCAAGAAACATGGTAGTGAGTGGAATCAGATTCCCGCATAAAGATATCCAGACGGCACATTTCCCGATGAAAATACAAAAAATCAGATTGATCACGTGGTAATTGATGGAAGGCATGTCTCAAACGTTATGGACGTGCGTCTGATGCGTGGTGCTAACATTGACTCGAATCACAACGTAGTTGCAGACAAGGTACGCACATGTGCTAAGTAGTGCTAAAAACACTCGTAACCAAACGCAAAGGAAGCTAGATATCAGAAAGTTCCATACCGAGATAGTCATTGCCTACTCCAACCAACTCTCTCAATTACTCCAAACAAACCCCCCTAGTTCTAATGTTCCCGACATATAGTGGCAGCATATTGCGAATTCTATGACCACTGCCGCAACGACCGTACTGGGTTACGCTGATGAATGTCGCGAAATGTCTGACGTAATGGATGCTGCATACAAGGCAAAACTGCAGCCAATGGCAATGCGTGCTGGGACGGAGCATTATAATGAGAAGAGGAGGGAGATAACATGCCTCTTCAGGCGGAAAAAGCGTTTGGGAAGAAAAGAGAGAGCCAGGATATCGAGAACTACAGGGATAGATATGAAGCCCGTAAGTTCTACCAAAAGGTTAGAAGAACAGGGTTTTGGAACAGGGATCCTCACCTGTAAGTACAGAAGCGGAAATCTGGTCACGGGCACTCAGAGTGTGCTACAAACATGGGGGGTAACACTTTCGATCTCGACTCGTTCCCCTGGGCAGAATAACTGACATAATCACACCAATCATAGACGACGGAGTAGATTGTCCACTACCAAGCCAAAACGAGATCAGCACGGCGAACGCAAGACTTAAAAATAATCAAGTTTCGGGAGCCGATGGACTACTGGCAGAGTTTTAAAAGCGAGCGGCGATGAGCTGGCAACATGCAGGCACCAGCTTATAAACACGATTAGGCTCAAGGAATTTACGCCCGATGATTGGAATTTGAGTGTTCTTTGTCTTGTGCTTAAGAAAGGCGATCCAAGTGTGTGTACCAATAATCGTGGGATTAGCCTTTTACCCGTCGCATATCAGGCCCTGTCTAGTGTGTTATGTGAATGACTAAAGCCCATTCTGGCGAACTTGATTGGACCTCATCAGTGTGGCTTCAGACGTGGTAATTCCACGACCCACCAGAAATTTACACTACGACAAATCCTGGAGAAGACCCAAGAAATGCAGATCGACACCTACCATTCTGTTCATAGACAACAAAGCTGCATTCGACAGTCCTATACGACAGAAATTGTAAGATGCTATGGCTGAGTTTAGTATCCCCACGAAGCTAATACGACTTTGCGGAATGACACTGACTGGCACGAAGTCTTCAGTGAAAAATGACAAAAATCTGACAGAGCCATTTGCTATCAAGCGAGGCTTTAGACAAGGCGATAGTCTGTTTTACGATGTCTTTAACATCGTAATGGAGATGATCATGCGGAAGGCAGCAGTAAACACGACTGGCACGCCCATTAACAAATGTCACATGCTGCTCGCGTATGCCGATGATATAGATATCAGTGGCCGAGGACTGCGGGAAGTGGGTCTGGGGATAAATGAGGACAAAACCAAGTTATTTGTTTCAACGAACAAAGAGTCCACTCGTTTGGGACGCTGCGCGAACGTTGACAACTATAACTTGAAAGTGGTAGATGATTTTGTCTAGCTTGGCTCCCTCATAAACAAAAAAATTAGTGTCAGCCTGGAAATCAAAAGACGAGTATTGATTGCAAACCGCTGCTACTATGCGCTGAGCAAGCGATTTTATGACAAAGCGCTTTCTTGAAGAACGAAGATCCAACTCTACCAGACACTGATCCTACCTGTCTTGCTCCGCAGCACAGAATCCTGGGTAATGACTAAGGTGGATCAATCTATTTTGGGAGTTTTCGAGAGAAAAATACTTCACAAAATATTTGGACCCATCATCGTTAACGGCGAGTAATGTCGTCAAATGAATTATGAGCTGTACAACAACATCGATGTAGTCAAGCGGTATCAAATAGACCGAATGCGCCGGCTTGGACCCATTGCACGAAACGATGAAAATGCTCTTAGACATTAAACTCGATGGGCGGCGCAGGAGGGGCGATCAAAACTCCGATGGATGGACCGATTGAAAGAGCTGTTATCCAAGCCTGATGTGACAAACTATTTACGGACCCCGAAAGACCGAAGCTCTTGCAATACTTTTTTATGTGCGGCTACTGATAAATACATTTCTGTTGTTGTTGCCATTAAAGAAGAAGAGTCCGCTTTAACTTATTTTTTTTGTATGGAGACCGACCAATACTAACCCTGCTTACATCTAACATTATTTTTGTTGTTGTTTTTTAAAACGCATAAGACGTTTTTTTTCACTCTTTCAATACGATCATTGCCCTCAAGTAGACGCATAATAAATTTCGCATATTTCAATAGTCTCTACCGCCTCTTCGAAATAAGCTATTGATTGTAATTCACATGTCATCTTATCGACTTTTGATATCTTGTACTTTCAATATGTTGCCTACACGAAACCAAACGACATTCAAGCATATATTGGTTTTATATTGGTTACATACACACATAAATATAAAGCCTTTCACATATTCAAAAACCATATTCGGTAAGAATGTTAAATAAGTGTAAGCTTATATTGCTCCATTTTCTATTGACTTGCAATCAAACAATATTAAATAAATCCAAAATATGTAAACAAATATTTGGTAAGTCCTAACGTATTTGCCAAAGGATTAGCTATAAGTATTAATGTAAATATTTGTAAATTGTTTTGTTATCGTCTCATTTCTTATGTTTTGCAAGAGCATTTTTACTCAACCAATAATCCTAAACATACAGTTAAGGATAAAAGGTTTCTGCAGATATTGTTCAAATTTATGAAAATTGTTGAGGCAAATGGGCACAAAAACAAGTAATAAAATTGTGTTTAATATTTATAAGAATAAAATAATTCATAATCAAACATAAATGATGTCTTTGTAGTAGGTAGGATTTATATGAAAGCCATGCACATTATATATTGCTTAGCATGACTTTTTAGATAACTGAGTTAAAGGTACAAAGGTACAAACGTTCATTGGTAGCAAATGTGAGATGGCTTAATGTTGGCTAATCTAAATAGCGTGTAAACAAATGACAGAAGTTACAGAAACTCAACTCAACTGATCTCGTAGTCGCTTTGGTAACTTCAAAAAACTACGATCGGGCGCTAACAAGCCACTCACTCCCCTTGCATTAATAAATTGAAAACACACATAGAGGTGCAAATACAAGTTTGGACCTAGTACTGTAAGATCTCATACAAAGTCCTGTCGAGTGTGTTATGTGAAAGATATAAGCGCATTTTAAAGAAGCTGGTTGTACTTTATGAGTGTGGCTTTAGATACGGTAAATCCAAGAAAGACGAGATGTTCGCACTGCGACAAATCCTAGGGAAGACCCAAGAAATGCAGATCGATACTAACCATATTTGTATCCACTTAAAAGCTGCATGCGTGTCAAATAGCGTAAAGCTGATGCCACATTGTGGCATGACACTGACCGACTAGAAGTGATATGGTACATGATACTATTACACATGCTAAAAATAAGCATAAAACAAAATACTTCGAGTATATGAAACATTTCCATTTCCAACCCAACCCAAATCCGGCGAATTTTTAATGTGCGATAAAATATTAAAATTATGCCATAAATTATGGCTTCACAGTTTTCAGCTAATGTCAGCCGGGCCGTAAAAAGAACTAACCCAGAACGTGACCATCATATTTGCAAATGCCATAAAAATAATATAAAATATGTTTTCTCTTATGAAGTTAAAAAAAGTTTGCACATTTGTTGTGAATGTGTCAGAAAAAGCATAGCTGCACGAGTGCGATTAAAGCCTATCCTACATTTTTCACATCAAATATTCTATCATTATTTTATCATTTCTCTTCATGCAAAACATAAAACACTTTATTTTTCATATGTAGAGAAAAAACCGTTCATTCACATTTAAAAGCTTTATAACAGCCAAAAACTCCCGTTCCTTGTTATCAGCCACATCGCCAACAATGCGGAAAAAAACATAACTGAAAATACTAGGAATATCCTTTTATCCAACCCAAGTCCTGACATATCAACCTATCATTATTGTGGGTGAGTTGTACAAATTTTTATGTTATGAAATCAGCATTTAAATCATTTTGGTGGTTGTTGAAAATATCTACTGGGTCGCAGGGGGAGATAAGAAAATTCAGTACTTATGCAGAATAATTGTTTGTTCGCTAAGGAACTCATGAAATGGGACAATTATAAACATTATACTGAGTACTGGAAAAATTCAGTGTGGTTGTTGTCTTCATTTAAATTTTGATGTTTTGTTTTATATGCTCTAAACCATTAACAACTCAGAAACACAACCAGTAAGCAACCCTACTTACATATACCATCACACTCAGTAAAACAAAAAAAAACTATTATAATGATATTATTACTCGATTTCTAAAGCGGGTGAAGTGGTACATTTGTATGGGAGGTACCAGAAGGGGCGTGCCTAGACTTCCAGATTTTTTTTCCAAAACTTTATCCTGTTATAGCTGTACTAAATACAGAAATTGGGCACGATCCTGTTGCGTGTATTGATTTTATTACTCCATCTCTAAAGTGGGCGGAAAGGTACATTTGTATGGGAGGTAACAGAAGGTGCGGGGCCATGTAGCCCATTTGCAATACCGTAAGTAGTTATCGTGCGAACCAGCCGGACAGCCAGACAGACTGACGGACAGACAGACAGACGGATATGGCTCAAACAACTTAAAAAGTCATGAATCGAATTTGGTTCAAAGAAACCTAGGGTCTAAAGTGACTCCTTCTATGTGTTACACTTTTGGGTCGTATCAAACGATATATACCCTCATCCCTAAGGGTGATGGTATAAAAATGGAGTTGGTCAGTTTACGCAGTATACCGACGATATGATAATTACTAGGGGCCCCAGAAAAGGTGGTGATGCTGCTATCGAAATAGCGCCACAGTCAGCGACTGCAGCCTGTGGTGACATCATAGAATTATTATACAGGGTGGAGCGCGCTAATTTGCTTATTTGGGAATGATATAAAAAAAGTATGAACCTTAAAAAAAATTATTTTATACTAGCTGACCCGGCAAACGTTGTTCTGCCATACAACTTCTGACTCGGCGAACTTCGTCTCGCTCCAAGTTAACGCCTTATATAAGCTCCAGAGTAGTATTAAAACACATATAGTTAAAATTTTAATGTGACTTATTTCAATTTAATCGAAATCATTGAAGAGCGGTCAGATAATCAATATTTTTCGATTTGTTTTCCGGCGCTAAAACAAACAATGAAGACAGTTTGCCAACCCGGGAAAAACTGAGAAATTCGATGTCGATCCCACAAACTTCCAATGATTGGCCTAGCGATTTATTGATTGTTATCGCAAAAGCCAATCGAATGGGGAATTGAATTCGCTAGAATTGGAAGGGAAAATCGGTTGGAATAATAGAAATTCGAGGTATAAGGACTTCCTCTCCTTTGAAATAATTTGACGGGAACGTCATCAATCCAGTTGAAACATCATCAGGAATTTGGCCATTACAAAGCGCCAGTAGATATTTTGAAAATGCAGTATCCGATGGGTCGTTGTGCAACGTGTACGTAATTAATTTCAACTCCTTGTCATTCCGCCACAAATACATTAATTTCATCAACAGCAGTAGATTTTGGGATGGCGGGAGGCGTTTGACGAAAATCTTCCGACAGAAATATTATAGCCCCACCAAATCGTTTCGAATCACCTCGTAAATCCTTCATCTTTCGGTCAACTGCCTCCAAAGCTCGTTGATGCGCTATCGTGCATTCATCCTAAATGATGATTTTGCATTCTCGCAACAATTTCGCTGTCGCCGAACTTCTGGATATTGTGCCCAATGCCTTTTCAACTGTGAGAAGATTCATCGGCAACTTCAAAACGGAGTGTGCAGTTCGACCACTTTTCAACAAAGTGGCAGCAGATGGTGCAACAGCTAAAGCAATTTTCGATCGATACGCATAAAAATTATTTGAGCTTACCTTTTTATTCGTTTCTTTTCCTGATGACTTGTAAACAAACCTGTCAACGCAGCGAAGATCTTTGTAGGCGATTGTATTCGTATTCAAAAGCAGTGCGATTCAAGTCTATATTTACGACTGGTCTTCTTCTAGTAACATTTTATCGAATTTGAGGTGGTGATTGTGCAGCGCGAAACTGTGCAATATGGGCACGTCTCCATTCATTTTTTTGGCTCGCTCCTTTTGTGTTTGATTATTACAGACGTTCTGACTAATTATAGCACGACGCGTACGTCGTCCCAAGTTTGATTGTCTAATAGGAGCCATTAGTCTAGTAAATAACTCTCCCTAAAAACAACCATGTCCTATTCGGAAAATCCAAATTTTTCGAGTTTTCCACCAAGAATTTGTCTATTTTTCCATTCCAAAAAGTCATGTCGGCATAATTATCTAAAATTTTTCGCAGTTACATCGTCCAAAACTATCAAATCATACGACAAAAAGCTAAATTTCATCGAATAACAAACTAAAAATTTTCGAATTTTTCCAGAATTCTCCAACAAAATGTTTCTATTTTTCCATTTGAAAAGTCATTCGCAATTATTGCTCACCAAATTCCATATTCCAATTTCCGGCTATTTCAATTTCTCGGCTTTTCCGGAGGATTTTCCCAAAATTTTCTCTCACAAAAACCTTTTCTTGGCAATTGCATACAACTGAACAACATTGCAGCAAAATCGGTCCAGCCGTTCTCAATTGATGAATTACTATTACACCATTTTATATATATAGATATTATTTATCTCGTTAAATTTACCAACCATCATCAAATAATGCGAAAACTGCAAAATTTATATTATAAAAATAGTATTAAAATTTTTCGAATTTATCCGGAATTTTCCAACAATTTTTTTTTATTTTTCCATTCGAAAAACCATTTGTAACAATTGCACACAAAATTCCATACAAAAAAGCAATTTACAGTTTTTCCAATTTTCCGGCTTTTCCGGAGGAATTTTCCAAAATTTTCTGTTCCATAAACATTCTCCTGGCAATTACAAACAACTGAAAAAAAATTTCAGCAAAATCGGTCCAGCCGTTCTTAATTTATATATATATAGATTTGAATTATATTGAACAGTAAAGGAATTTAATTTATGTTCCCTCTAATTGGTATTCCTCAAGAGCCGGATGAAAAAAAATCCTGTATTACAGTCAAATACAGTTGCGACAAGAAGGTTATCCAGGAAAAATTAAGGGCCACTGATGCCTACTCGTGATATGGCGCACCACGCAGTGACGAGGACCGAATGCAGATGACTCTGGTGATGTTCTCTGGCGTTTGTTACACTCCAGTACCGAATATTTTATTTGTTTACGCACCCACTGAGGTAAAAATGTGCCTCATCAGAAAAATACGCTTCAACACAAAATGACCTCTCCTTACGTGTCCAATGCATAATGGCAACTGAAAAGCAGACAAATACAAATCACCCGTCAGCCACTATAAGCCAGGCACACTCTCTTCGACTAACAGTGCCGCCACAGCCTGTATGAAAAAAAAAGCAAATTACCCCGCTCCACCCTGTATAAATCTTTCTCATGAATACTATTTAAAGATGCAGAACAAGCAGACACTGTTAAATGCTGTACACACTCTTCCAGTGGTAGCAAATGTGAAAAGGCGCAATGTTGAGCAACATAAATAACATGCTACCACCGATGTGTCTTAGCGAGTAGGTAGCAGAAATAAGATGCTCAAAACGAAGGCACTCTTAGTGGCTTTGGCAGCCCCAATAAATACGGTGGCCTATCCCAGCGGTAAATGAAACGAAGTACCTATTTAGTAATCCCTGACATCAGTATGACATTGTAAGCGAGCGATCTAAGTACTTAGAACGTCACACGTGTGAAATGTAAAAAATATCGTACACTCATTATAACTTATAACTAACATCGTAACTTACTTTGTAATCAAGCGTGTTATTAAGCCCACTTATAACGTAATTGGAACTGAAATGGCACTTACTGACATCATCGCTTACTTTGTAAACGAGAGCGCACTGATCAAACAGCCTTTGACACTCCTATGCTAAATTTAAGCAGCAACATAAGCAAGAGAATCATCACTGATTGCTACTAAATATAGCTGACATGAGCGATTAACCACCATAGCGTAGCGTGATTTAAGGCTATGCACCTGGAATGTCCGACCTCTCTACGGAGATGGTGCCTCTATCCAGTTGTCGGATGTTCTTTACAAATACAAGGCTGACATAACCGTGATATAGAAAATGCGATGGACGGGACAGGAATACACACGACTAAAGAACTGTGACATTTTGTACAGCTGTCATGCCGAAACACACCGTGGTTCAATAGTCAGCATCTAGTCTCGCGGCTTAAACCATTAGTATTTGAATATCCGCTATTCGCATCCTGGCGAAATATTTATACATCACAAACACTTTTGAGCTCACTAGAAGACTGGGAAGAACTCCTCTCGAAAGAAAGGATATGGCCTTGCTGTTGCCTCCAATCGAGTCCCCTAGAATTAAAACAGTTCCCGTTGCGAACAGCAGTGGTGGTGACGACTGAAACTCCTGTCGCAGATAGGCAACAAAAAACTAGAAGTTATCCTAATCAGGATTTCATTGTTAAAATGAGAAAGGAATAACCCTTTGCTATTGCGGATATGAAAAAGGTGCTGGTCAAAATTAAGGCAGCTCTCAGGAGGTAGAGAAACATCAGTATGGATGTCAGAGAAGGAATCCAGGAGATAGACGAGATTATCTGCATTTTCAAAACTAGCTGGACTAAGGTTGAAGAGGAGAGGCGAGCAAATATGTGCGTGAATATGGTACGAAATACGGAAGAAACACCAATCACGAGTACTGCCAAAACAATTGCGGAAAGCCCACCTGATCGGACAGAGGAGTCAAAAAAGAGTAAAAATAAGGCAGGAGAGAAACTGGAACAGTGGAAGACAGTTAACTACAGGAAACCACCTAAGCATGATAGTAAGACGAAAGTATCTGAAGCAGCCCGGAAAAAACCGGGAAAGAAAGAAGCAAGGAAGATGCCACAGAAGCGCAAACCGGAGACACTTATAATAAAACCAAGAGAGTGGCACAGATATGCAGATGTTCTTTTAAAAACTCTAAGAGAGAATGGAAACAGAGATGACATAAAAGTCAAAACTATTAGGAAAACTCAAACAGGATCGGTGCTGGTTGAGCTTGGAAGAGGGGAGCGAGTTCATCATGAAATGTTAAACAAAGTTAAGGAGGCAATAAAAGACATAGCTGAATGGCGCAGCGGTACTGCAAATGTAACCCTAATTTTCCGAGACCCAGATACCCTGACGACCACCGAGGAAGTAGCCATGAAAGACGCGGTTTCAATGGAGAGAAGCGAAAAAAATAATATTATCAAAAGCGAACAGCAGAGAATTGGTGCAAGCGTACATAAAAATGCCAGCCACAGAGGCCGAAGAGTTTTTAAAGCTCGAAACAGTGATAATTGGATTGTGTAGTGTGAAAGTGAGATGCCACATATTGCAGAAGAAATGTTTCAAATGCTTTGGTACAGGTCATGATCAATGGAATTGTACTGGACCGGACAGAATAGGCCAAGGCCTATGTATACGATGTGGTAAGACGGGCCATATGATGAAAAATTTAAGCCAGGCACCTAAATTTCGCATATGCTTTGAAGTGGGCTACGATCCCTTAGACCTCTTACCGGCCTCCGGAAAGTGTAACTTAGTAAGGAAGCAACATCATTGAGGATACTACATGCAAATATGCATAGAAGAAAGACGGCGGACGCATTAATGGACCAAATTGTTGCAGAAAAAGTGACCGATATTGTTATTATAAGCGAACAATATACATCGAAAAATACTGGCCGAAAACCGCGGCGATATGAAAACCCAACGGCAGCATCGCCAATATAACACAAAGTGGAAGCAACGACTGTTTAGTATACATATGTGAAGACAACATTATGTACCCTAATGAGTTGCTGTTTAACACCCAGTGATTCCATTGATGACTTCAATAGGAAGCTTTACATCATCGAGGACACAGCTAGAGAAATCGGCGGACCTTGGCTCATCGCAGGGAACTTTAATGTTGAAGCAACAGAATGGGGCGAATCGACCACAAACTCTAGAGGCCGGAAAATACTTAACTTGGCAGGAAGATTGGATCTCATAGTGGCAAATACGTGCAGAGCAACTACTTTTGATACCGAGAATATAGCATCAATAGGGAAAAACTTGTCAGTGCTGGAAGAACTTACTGCTAGTGATCGTCAATCACCTACACAGTGAAAAGGGAAAACCCCCAGAACCAAGCAAACCGCAGGCAACATCTTGGAACGAGAAAATGGAATGCATCAAAACTAAATGCCGGGACAAAATTTTGAAAGGCATATGGAACGCTCCAACCAAACCGAAAGCATTTCCCAGTTATCTGAGGAAACAATTCGATGCATAACCAAACCAAATAGGTGAAAAACAAAGGCTGTGAAACAGGGAACTCTACCTGTAGAGACAAAGATGAAAATCTGATCATGGACACGCAGAGTGTGCTGCAAATATAGGGGGAACACTTTCATACTCTGTTCGTTCCAGTGGTTAGTAACAAAATTACGCCAATCTTCGACGATGAAGTATATTGCCCAACACCGAGCCGGAACGAGATCCATACGGCAATTGTACGGCTTAAAAACAACAAACAACTGATGGTTCCAATGGATGAGGTGGCAAAGTACATGCACCAGCTCATAAACACGATTAGGCTAAAGGTTTGGAATGCCCGATGATTATAAACTGACTGTTCTATGTTTTGTGCATAAAAAAGACGATCTAATTGTGTAAAGTAACTATCGCGGAATTGGCATTCAAGGTCATGTCGAAGGTGTTATGTGAAATACTAAAGCCCATATTAGAAAAACATATTAGACCTTATCAGAGAGCTTTAGACCTGGTAAATCCACGAACGACCGGAGAAGAAGTAGGTCGGCAGAAGTAGGTCTGGTGATAAGTGAGGGTAAAACTTAGTTATTCGTATAAAGAGAGGAGTACTGATTGCAAATCGATGTTTACTATGCGCTAATCAAGCAATTTAATAACAATGCCCCATTTCGGCGAACAAGGTTGCAACTCTACCAAACACTGACGCTAACTGTCCGGTAAAGTGTGATCAAAAGGATGAAAATACCCCAGCTCGAAAAATATTTGGCAATAAAATCGATGGGGGCAACTAAAACTTCGTTGGATGGACCAGGTGAAAAGGCTGTTATCTAAGCTAATGGACTGGATTGCACGAGATTAATAAATAAATGAAACTTTTTAGTGATATAACATGATTGGAATAGGTTTTCATCTTCGAAATCACCAAGAAAAGTTTGGGGCATATATGAAAATTTACCTATTAAACTCAAATAGAGATTGAAATGCCATAAAAATATCAGATTCAACACTACAATCTTCTATAAAAAAAATCGTCTTAAAAATCGTCTTAATTTATTTCAGAATAACTACTACTTTTTGAGTGTAAGTCAAGGCAGTGTTGGCGAAAAATATGAAAACTTTTAAGGACAAAATTTGATTTTTCTGGTTTTACTATATTTTAATCTTATATAGTAATTCGGTACAAGAATCACCCACCTCCAAAAACATGACTCTCCTTTTGTTCCACTGTGTTACTTATCATCACTGACATATTTCAGCTCAATCTTAGATAATTATTATACATTCCTCCGTAGCTTTTTCATATTATTACGTATTATTTGCGTATACATCCTGGAATTCTCATTCACTTACTTTTCACTTTAACAGGTATATGTTGTCCTCTTCTATTCAACACAAATTAAATTGCCTTAAACCATCGATGGGTTTAACAAGTCGCAATCTTGGTTTTTGTACTGGTATATCAACTTTTCACTTTAATTTTGCCAAGAGGCAATTGTGCGAGTAGAATTTTTGAGCAACTCATTCTGTCGATGGTTAATAATTTATTAAGTGAGTTCTCTCTTTTACCCATTTTTTGTGGAATATATTGATGCATAATCGCCACCGCCAAAAAGTGGTTTAATGAATAATTAAGATGAGCTAACTACTACTGTATGCAAACTTGCGGGTTTTAAAGTTTTCTTGACAGCTGCACAGAATTAATGAAAATTTGTGGTACTGAATTCTTGACATCAAAGAAAATTTAAGATATTTCTACTGATTTTAAATGTTACAATTAAGAGGTAAAATAATCGAGCAATGCAAAAGAGTAAAGATATGTGAAATCTAATAAATGAAAATCAACAGGTATGGACGTTTTTAAAAATACATCTGATTACGGTAGTAGGTTTATTGCAGCGACACTTCTAACATGGTTATAATGAATTATGGCTATAAAAAGAACTACTTAGAAATTTAAATTATTAAACTCAGAAACTTTTTATCATTAATATAGGGCTCATATGCTTCTTTCAAGCATGCATAAAATATATACTTGGTTTCATCGTATTTACTTTCCGTCAAAATACATGCGAAAGTCAGCTCAATACCAAAAAATGTCTTGCCATTGTACTATCCGTATCAACTATACTAAGTAATGCTAAGAGTTATGGTACGAAAACGTATTTGACCATACTGTAAAATTATTAGCTGTTTAAAATCACCAGTAATATGTAACATTAGCCTTAATATGTTGAAAATTTCCATTTCAAAGAACTTATAGAAAAAGAACATGTAACAGATACCCTGAAGCTTTCTCTAATGTGCTTTGGATATTATTTTTAACAACACATTAAACTACGTCCGCATTTCGCATTTCATTGCAATTTTATAAACAGAAATCAATCAATATTTCCTATATATTTTTCATAAAGTTTAACAAAAATGCAAAGAGCGAAATGTATGTATTGGTTCGTAAGCCATAGATACGCAATTTCATCCATCAATCATTTAAGATTCAATTCCAATTCCTTTTCTCTGATTGTCTGGTTACCTGAATACATTTTAAAAAGAGCGCGTGTATCAGCAGCAGTTCCGTCAAAATCATTCTTATTTGTTGATGTTTCAACATCACAGATATGTGTGGTACTTCCAAAATGTGGTTGCTAACAAGTTTAAATAGTGTTTTGCTTATAATGAGATGCATAAAATCAAGCAGCTTGGCATTGTAAAAACAAATGTTAAAGATAACTCGTTTCAACTATGAAAGTAAGGCAAATAGAAATTTTAGATTTTAAATCTTGTGGAGACAATGCAGTTAATAGATATACTAAAATTTTGTAGTTTGACTGCAGACCATGCAGACGTCTACATCAAGCTGTTTTGTGCTCATGGAAGATAAAAACGATGAGATTAAAGATGCATTTTACGAGCGCCTAGAGGAAACATACGACTGCTGCCCTTGCCACGACATTAAAATTGTTCTGGGAGACTTTATGTAAAAATAAGAAGGGAAGATGTTCTTTGTCCATCGATCGGTAAATACAGCCTGCATACCTATACGTCAGACAACGGGTTTAGGCTGGTTAGATTCGCCGCGGAAAGGAACATGGTAGTGAGTGGAACCAGATTCCAGCACAAAGATATCCGCAAGGCAACTTAGCTATCCCCCAATCAAAACACAAAAAATCAAACATATCATGTGGTGATTGATGGCAGACATGCATCTTATATCAAGGACGTGCGTGTGATCCATGGTGCAAATATTGACTCCGATCAGTACCTGTTTGCAACCAAGGTGCGCACAAGATTGAGCAGACCGAATAACACGCACGTAACCAAACACAAAGAAAGCTGGACATCGCGAAGCTGCAAACCCCTGAGATAGCCACTGCCTACGACAACCAGCTCTCCCAACTTCTACGACACAACGCCTCTAATTCTGACGTTCCCGATACACAGAGACAGCATATTGCGCATTTCATGGCAACCACCGCCACAACCGTGCTACGATATGAAAAACGGCACACAGACGAATCCTGGTACGATGAAGAATGTCGCATAGCATATGAGGAACAGGATGCTGCTTAAATGGCAACGCTACAGCCAATTGTAACCCGGGCTGTAAGGGAGCGGGACAAGGAGACTGTAAAACGGGCGTGACAGGGCTCCGCTCCTGTAGGTTACAAATAAGCAGAGTGTTCGCATATATGGAGAGAACACTTCCAGCAACTGCTGATTCCAGAAGGCAGCGCATGTGAAGGTATCACGCTAATTGTCGACGACGGCTTAGATTGCCCACCAACAAGTTAAGCCAAGGTAAAAAGAGCAATAATCGCGGCTGAAAAATAATAAAGCAGCCGGTGCCGACTGACTTCCGGCAGAGCTCTTTAAGTCCGGTGGCAAGAAGCTGATAACGAGCATTCACCGGTCTAAGCGTATCATGTCCTGTGCTAAGAATAAGGTGACCCAAGTATGTGCTCGAACTACCGCCTGATCAGCCTTTTACATATCGCATATAAGGTCCTGTCGAGTGTGCTATGTGAAAGACTAAATCCAGTGTTATCCAACCTGATCGGGCCTCATCAGTGTGGCTTTAGACCTAGTACATCAACAACTGAACAGAGATATTCTAACTTCGGAAAATTCTGGAAAATACCCAAAAGAAACAGATCAACACGTACCATCTTTTCGTCGACTAATAAGCTGCCTTCGACAGCCCGATACAGCAGAGATTACTCGAAGCCATGGCTGAGTTTGGTATTCCAGCAAAGCTGATACGCCTTTGTGGAATGACGCTGACTGACACGAAGACTTCAGTGATAGATTGACAAGGACGTTACGGAGCCATTCTTTACCAGATGAGGCCTAAAATAAGGCGACGGCCTATCGTGTGACCTCTTTAACATAGTGATGGAGATGATAATGAGAAAAGCTGCAGTAAACATGAGTGGCACGATATTCAACAAAAGCCACATACTACTCGCGTACACTGATGACGTAGACAATATCGGCCAAAAACTGCGGAGGAATTAGCGAAAATGGGTCTGCTATGCTACTACGAACTAAGCAGGCGATTTAATGACAAAGCTCTCTCTCGACGAAAAAAAAATACAGCTACACATGATACTGGTTCTACCAGTCTTGATTTATCTTTCAGAATCCTGGATTATGACACAAGCGTATGAATCGGTTCCGGCAGTATTCGAGAGAATAATACTTCGTAATTATATAGGTCCATCACCGTTAACGGAGAGTATCGGCGTCGTATAAATCATGAGCTGTACACCGACATTGACGTAATAAGGTGCAGCGGCTGGTTGGCGCAGAAGAGGTCGACTAAAACTTCATTGGAAAGACCAGGTTACTGAGAACCATTCAGAATTTGGTATGACTAATTGGAGAAGAAGAGCATAACCCTAGAAGGTTAATCATATTTTACACACACTAAGGGTAATCTTCGTAGAATCGACGAAATGCTATTTCACTTGGAAATTCTTAGCAAAAAAATCTAGCGTACCAGACCGAAACATCATATTTAATCTATTATAGACTCTAGCGAAGAAGAAAACACAAAAACTGTATATTTTTAAAGCTATTTGGTTTATTTTCGAGCATGTCTCTTTTCAGCCCATTTTTTTTTTTGGTCTCAAGTAGATACTAGTATTTAAATAGTTCTTTAGTATAAAATAAAATAGACATGGCTTCTCAACTTGTGCAAAAAAATTAATTTTATCAATTAAAACAAAAATCACTTCGAAAAATTATTTCTTTGTATAGTAGACACAAGTTAGAATTTGTGCTTCCCACATACAGGTATAACAAAAAATCTTTTGCATTTTTCTTTTTTCGCAACATTTTTTCCAACATTCGACAATTTTA
This sequence comes from Muscina levida, assembly GCA_964034835.1. NCBI lineage: Eukaryota > Metazoa > Arthropoda > Insecta > Diptera > Muscidae > Muscina > Muscina levida. The sequence continues at coordinate 35,046,293 of OZ035881.1, read as the reverse complement.
TAAAACGTTGTTTTCAGTATTTTTTTCTTCTATTATTGATTAAAGAGGCTCAAAAAATCCAGAATTTATTTATTCAAAAACTCGTGCCGTTGAACTTGATTCTCAATTTCAACATTCTTCTAATTTACAATTTCGTCCGAAATATCATCGCATTCGAATTGTTAGAAGTATGATAAGGGATTAGTTCGGCCAATTGCTTCACTAGTCGGTTCTCACCTTTGATGCAATATATTTATTCCACGCCTTAAATCATTTTATTTTTAGTGGACCAAAATTTTTATTTGTTGCCCACGAATTGTTTTTTTTACATATTATTAGTAATTTCGGAACAAATTTAGTAGCTCACGATTATTTTCATCTGGTATAATATCGTCATCGCAGTCGTACTCCTCCTCATGCAAAAATACATCTTCCTCGACATATTTTTCAATTTGAAATAGAAAATGAGTCCTATAATTGTTGGTCTTTTACCCTCTAATCAACATGTAACTTACTTTTTCGAATGGTACAGAAATTGTCGTAACCCTCAAAGTGTCTTTGAGCACTGTTGAACGTCCAACACTTGCTAGTCTTCATTATGCCGGTTGTCTTAAGCTTATGACGGATTTGGAATTAATCTGGTTTGCTATCTACCAGAAAAATATATAACATGTAATAACTTAAATTTTTTTCGATTTTAGATAATATTAAAAAAGAGTTAATACATAACAAAAGTTATGTATGTAAAATCAAATGAACGCGAAGACCATCATGCCATGCCGGCTCCATTTTGATGAATTCGTTCAAAATAACGTGTTAATACAAACTCACGTGGAAATTTACCAAACAAACCAAACAAACCAAACATCTCCTTAATAATTAAACTACCTCAATGGACGCTTATCTATATATTTTTCCTCTTATTGTTTCACTTTACTTGCATACATAAATACAAATTCAACACTACATTGGCACCTTATTTTTAGAATTTATTCCGCCTTTAATGCCATTTACGTACTTTGATATACATTCCAGCTGACAACAGTAATATACCGCCCATACCAACACCTCTCAACTCCACTTGTATAAAGAACCACCGAAACGTTCAATATCAAATCCGTAAATGCTGATTTTCCATTTATCGTTGACATTTTTTTATGCGAATGGTTCTGGTTGTGTTTTTAAAGCCATTCATTTGATTTCATTCGACTGTCCTCTGTATTCACAGATTTTCCTCTCATTGTCACTGCCTTTTCGTGGAGGGTGGGCTTGGCATTCACTCTTTTAGTATTCAGGACTGCTTTAAAATTTGCATAATTTATGACGGAGCAAAATAGCATCATTTCTGACTGTCACCGTTTGGAGTGTAAATAACCTTTTTTAGATGTGCATTTGTAAATACAATTTGGTTTTTCCATTCGCTGTTTCTTTCGTAACATAGCTTTAAAAAAAATCGCATTCAGTTTGAAATGCACAGAATATTTTTGAATTTGATTGCAGCAGTCGAAACGTTAAAGTTTTATTTTGTGAAAGATTTTCAGAAATTTGTGGGTAGTTGCATGACAAAATGCGTTGGTTAAATTTAATTTTTAATTTTTCGTCAAAGCATTGATATCTGGCAAATGGCTTAAATATTCGTTATGATCTCCATTACGAACAGTTTTGCACATTTCTGAGTACCATCGTTTTTGCTTGGTGGCGGGCAGTCGAAGCATTCGTCGATGGCGTAATACATTTACGTGCGCTGCCTTCCGGAATATTGGTTATTTTTATCCGTCAGCAGATTTCTGTCCATGTACTTATAGGTAGAATTTTATAGAATATCTATACCACTCTATATCCTAGCTCTCCCGTTTCTTCATTAGAAGTTTTTGGCTAGTTTGCCTATTCTACTGACCGTGTGCATGAGAGAACCACAGATGGACGGCTTTGACGGCCCTGTGGTGCCAAAAAGCGGTAGTTGGGACGTATGCATTTACAAACTCCGACTAGGGAGTAAAACTGGTGACCAAAGGCAAACTGCGTACCAGATCATTTGGTGGTTAACCATCACTTCGTACAAGTATTCGCTAGTTAACAAAAAGCTTTGTAGCTTGTGGTCAGCTGTTACACAATGAATTTATTGAATAATTATGAATATTTTTTTATGTTATTTTAATACAGTTAGTTTTTTACCTTTGGTCTCACCAGCCGATTTCCTTATAAGGCAGTTGAAATCAAAGTGTATACTTTTTATCGAAATGATCATAAAAATGCTAGAGGAGGTGGGCGTGGTGGCGGTTATCTGATAAAATTAAGCATAAAATTGTACACAAAACTTTTGTTTGGGTAAGTGTGAATCCCTCTTTGTAGAGCTTTGTTCGGGTAATGATAAAGTTTTGTTTAGTGTTTCCTACCTGCCTCCTCCTGGGGAGGAGAAGGGGAACTTCATCATCTTTTGCTCCTGGATTATTCTAATATAATTATTGTGCGTGATTTTAATTGCAATATGTTAAATGTGTCAAGATCTGGTGTTCATCGAGCTATGTGTGCGAGATTAAACTAGTCTGTTTTCCATAATTCTAGACCAACTCACTATGATGTTGCCCATGGAACATCTTCAGTGAAGATTCTTCACTCATTGATTTCAGGCTTAATAGTAATAGTTCTATGTTGCGCTATTCCAATCAAGTTCTATGTCCATCTTTTTTTTGCATGATGCTCTCATTTAAGCAGCTTTTAATATTAATTTTAACCGCTTGGAGCATTTTGTGGAATATCGTTCTTATAAGGATACTGATTAGGTAGGTTTGGCTAGCTATTTGTCTACTTTTGATCCGTCTGTTATATTTGCTGCAAATGATGTTGATGTAAAATGTTCTCTGGTTTCCATGTTGAATGAAAATCTTTTTGAGTTTGTACCTGTACTTAGTCGTAAAGTACTATTTTTGGGGGCATCCCCCTTAAATGTTTCTTTCTGTCAGATTTAGGATTGCCAAAGTTTGAGCACGATTGAAAGATGTTAACACGTGCCAATGGAGCCTCAAATTTTTGAAAAGCTCGATTTTTTTTTTGGCAGTTTGGCGAGTTTGCCTACCAATATCTCTAGAACGGTTTTATATATTTGTCCGTGTCATACATCAAATTGAAGATGATAATTTTTATATCTTATATGCAATAACAAAATACGTAAGTAGTACTGAATTCGAGATAATAAAGCCAATGTCCCTAAAAACGTGACTAGGTACCCCTTAGAGCGAACACGGAACCATTTTCCTTCCTATATTATGAATTTTTGGAATGACAACAATTATGTATTTAAAATATCAAGTATAACACTGTGCTACACACAAAATATACAGGGGTTCTCATGTAGCATTTTTGTTAGACTGGAGTTTATAGAGTAAAGTGATACTTTTAGTTTTTCTCGGTCACTTCATTAAGTAATGTTTTTATAGCAAATTAAGTGAAAGGGCAATATTCTGAAAATTGCAAGTTCCAAAATTTATAAGTCTTCTCTTTGTAAACCGATATTCAAAAGTTTACATCTGTTGTAAAGCTGTGACTTTCACCTTTTATTAAAAAAATAATATTGAAAATCGGTTAAAAAATAGTGAAGCGGCGGCAGTTTCAGCAAAACAACCCCGAAAAAAAATGCGAATTCTCATTTTTCCAATGCTCTCAGTTGATCAAGAAGCAGCGCAATGTATATTTTTTATTTTTGTATTATGCTATATTAAAGTAGCTTTCTAAACTAGCTAAGTTTATCGGTTGAAAAATGAATGAGTTATGCTAAATTTTGTAATAACATGTTCGCGTCATTTTGTGGTTTTTCTTTAGAGTGTGTGTGTCACTTTGTACAAATACGTATGACGTATACGTATCACAACCAGAGCTCGCAAAATATGCTCAACCTAATTTTACTGCGCGGTCTGCTCGCTTAAAAGACCGAAACAAATGAGACGGAATCGCTCAGTGTCTGAACAGCAACCATTTTTTCGTTTTGTTCGTGTTCTTGCTCTCAGGTTTCGAGTAGAACGTAAGACATCAATCGGTCTCTTACTGACCGCTCGATACGAACAGAACCTTCCGTCGCTCAGCTACTGAGAATCAGTATGTGTCCGCACAAAAGGTCTTTATTTTTATTGTTGTTTTGCATTATGTTGTTGCCTTAAAAATTTCGTCATATGCTTAAAAGAGGAGAGAATAAGAAAAGAGGAAAGGGGGATCATTAGAGTGCAAATGTGTATGCGTACGTTTGCCTATCCACACGCGCAATACACATACATGCTCAAAAGACCGTTTGACGAGTTTTTACGAAGTAAAGGGTCTCGAGTAAACCCATGAGCCGATCTAGTGAACAGAAATGCTCGTCGGTTGAGCAAAGAGCAAGCCAAAGAAGAACGAAGTTTAAGGGTTTTTCGCGACAGTTTCGCATCGTGTCAGTGGATGAGTGGTTTTTTTCTGACAACAAGAACAAGAGAGACCAATTATTGCGATCTCTGATCACAACAAGTAATTCGTACTACATATTCCAAAAAATGTCGAAAAATGTATTACAAAAATTAGCATAACTCAGTCATTTTTCCATTTTTCGGGGTTGTTTTGCTTAAACAGCCGCCGTTTCACTATTTTTTAGCCGATTTTCAAAATTCTTTTTTCAACAAAAGGTGAAAGTCACAGCTTTACAACAGATGTAAACTTTTGTATATCGGTTTACAAAGAGAAGACTTATAAATTTTGGAACTTGCAATTTTAGGAATATCGCCATTTCACTTAATTTGCTATAAAAACATTACTTAACGAAGTGACCGAGAAAAACTAAAAGTAGCACTTTACTCTATGGACTCCAGTCTAACAGAAATGCTACATGAGAACCCCTGTATATTTTTTTTATTCACATTTGTATCACTGTGCATTTAATGTCTTTTTCATTTTATTCTTATTTAAATTTATTTAAGGCACTGACATAATGTGGGTTTTTGGAGTTATCTGGATACAGCTGACATCATCTGCTGACTACTTGGAGAACGTATTGTATTTGTTGCTCGTTCTTTGTAAGTAGTTGGTTGTAATCTGTGATGAGCTTGACTTCTCGCTCTTCCATGTCGTTCACAACTTTCAAGTTGTTAACCATCCTTTGCCCTTCCTGGAAGTTGATTTCTGCGGCAAGATGCAGGATCTTTTTCCAGAAATTCGGTGTCAATGTTTAATTTCTTAAACAGCATGTAAGTCTCACTTGTACTTAGGAGAGACCTTTTTCTAGGAATTTCGGCAGTTGTTAATTTTTTAGTTTGGGTCGTATACTCCTGGAGCACTTCTCATTTTCTTCTGCTTGATTTGTTAAGGTTTTTGTCGCCATTTGGCTCTTTACGGTGTGTTGCACTGACGGGTCAAACAATGTCAGGGCAACAAGTTCAGGACTAAGATACCACAGGTAATTTATCATTTTGTTGATCCCTTTTTCTGATGTTTTTTTGCTAATGCTTTCTCATTTCATTAGAATTGCAATGAGGTCTAGGTCTTTTTTGGTGCTAAACACGCTCTCGGGGCGTTAAACCAGGCTTTACAGTAGACTCGAACGATGAAAACACAAAGTGTTTCTAGGGCCTCTTGTTCTTGCCAGCTTAAACTGGTCACGGAAGAGATGTATTTTCAGACAGTAATACCTTTTGGGGAATGGGGAATTTTCTAATTTGAGTCTTTCCGATTGTTATTCATTTGGGAATAACCAGAAACTCTCTTTGGAGGTTCCCAAGCAGCTCACATAGTCCGAGAGATCACGTATTCTCCTCGCAATGCCACTGAACATCCGTTCAGAGATAGCAAATGTGAGAAGCCGAAATGTTGAGTAACCTAATCGTCATGCTACCACCGATGCGTCTTAGGAAGAAGGTAACAGAAGTTACTGAAGCTCAACACAGGCTCTCTTATTGGCTTTGGCAGCCCCAAAAGCTATGATCGGGCGCGATGGCCTAATAAGCCACTCTCCTTAAACAAAACAATTAATATGAAAACACGAAAAAAAAACAATAACCCCCCCAAATATTAACGACCCCCGCAAACGATATAAGGACCATGATTTAAGGATATGTACCTGGAATGTCCGAACTCTATACAGAGATGGTGGCTCTATCCAACAGGCGGATGTCCTCGACAAATACAAGGCTGACCACCGCCATACTGGAAATGCGATGAAAGGACAGGGATGCACACGACGAATGAACAGTGACATATTTTACAGTTGTAATGCAGAAAGACACAAATTTGGATGTGGATTCATAGTCGGCAAGAGACTTCGACATCTGGTCTCGCGGTTTAACCCTGTAAGTGAGCGAATAGTGGTCTCACGGTTGAACCCTGCAAATGACCGAATAGCCACTATTTGTATCCGGGTGAAATATTTTTACATTTACATTTACGATGTCTTGTGTACACGCCCCGACGGAAGACAAAGACGATGAAATAAAAGATGCATTCTATGAGCGCCTGTAGGAGATATATGACCGCTGCCCTGCACTTGACATTAAAATTGTTCTGGTAGATTTTAATACTAAAATAGGAAGGGAAGATGCTCTTGTGGGGGACCGGTCGTGGCATGATGGTTAGAACACGTGACTACCATGCGGGAGATCACAGGTTCAACTCCTGGCTCCAGTCATCTAATGAAAAGAAAAAAAAATTTCTATTATTGCCGGCTCCCCTCGATGTTGTCGACAGCAACTTCGCAGTATAAGTGTCGAGTTAATCGGCATGTTTAGTAAAAAAAGCTTTTCAAACAGTGACGTTCGCATTCGTCGATAAACAAGTAGGTGCCGTTAGTTGTGAATCCAAAAATAGAAAGCGTATTAATTCACAACAACGCAAGAAGCTATCCCATACCTCATTCATGGGGTATAAAGGAAAATTTAGTTTTTTTTTAAGATGCTCTTGGTGCAGCTGTAGAAAATTCAGTCTACACAAAAACATCTTTGATAACAGATTAAGACTGGGTAGTTTCGTGTTCGCAAGAAACATAGTTGTGAGTGGAACCAGATTCCCGCATGAAGATATCCACAAGGCAATCTGGTTGTCCCTCGATTAGAAGACAATAAACCAGACTGATCACACGGTAATCGATGGAAGGCATGTCTCAAGCGTTATGGACGTGAGTGTGAAGCGTGGTGCAAACATTGTCTCGGATCACCAACTAGTTGCAGCCAATGTACGCACGCGATTAAGTAGTGCTAAAAACGCTCGTAACCAACCGCAAAGAAAGCTAGATATCACAAAGCTACATACCACCGAGATAGCCAATGCATACTCCAACGAACTCTCTCAAGTACCCTAAACAAACCCCCTAATTCTGATGTTCCCGAAAACCACTGGCAGCATAATGCGAATTCTATAACCACTGCCGCTACGACCTTACTAGGTTATGAAAACCAAAGCTCATACAAGTCCTAGCACGATGATGAATGTCGCCAAATGTCTGAGAAAATGGATGATGCATACAAGGCAAAACTGTAGCCAATGGCGACGCGTGTATGACGGAGCCTTATAATGAGAATCGGGGGAGGGAGATGAAATGCCTGTTCAGGCGGAAAAAGCGTATGTGGAAGAAAAGAGAAAGGCAGGATATCGAAAACTACAGGGATAGAGATGAAGCCCAAAAGTTCTACTAAAAGGTAAAAAGCAAAGTTTGTTTAACAGGGCTCCCCACCTGTAAGGACAGAGACGGAAATCTGGTCACGGACACTCAGAGTGTGCTGCAAATATGGAGGGAACACTTTCGATCTCTACTCGTTCCCGATTGCAGCATAAGTGACGAAATCACACTAATCATAGAAGACGGAGTAGATTGTTCACCACCAAGCTAAGATAAGATGAGCACGGCAATTGCACGACTTAAAAATAATAAAGCTTCGGGTGCCGATGGACTGCCGGCAGAGCTTTTTAAAGCCGGCGGCAATGAGGTGGAAACAGGCATGCACCAGCTCATAAACACGATTTCACTCAAGAAAGGCATGCCCGTTGATTTGAATGTCCTGTGCTTAAGAAAGGCAATCCAATGTGTGTACCAGCTATCGTGGAATCAGCCTTTTACCCATCGCTTACAAGGTCCTGCCTGTTATGTTGTGTGAAAATCTAAAGCTCATCCTAGCAAACCTGATTGAACCTTATCAGCGTGGCTTTAGATCTGGTAAATCCACGACCAACCAGATATTCGCACTACGACAAATCCTGGAGAAGACCCAAGAGATGCAGATAGATACCTACCATCTGTTGATCGATTACCAAGCTGCATGCCACAGAAATTATTAGATGCTATGGCTGAGTTTGGTATCCCCTCAAAGCTGATACGACTTTGCGAGATGACACTGACTGACATAAAGTCTTCAGTGAAAGAAGGGAAAAATCTCACTAAGCCATTTTCTACCAAGCGAGGCTTAAGGCAAGAAGGTAGTCTGTCATGTGATATATTGAACATCGTAATTGAACGTCGGAAGGTTGCTGTAAATACCACTGGTACCATCTTTAACAAGAGTCACATATTGCTTGCGTATGCCGATGACATAGATATCATTGGTCTTGGACTGCGGGATGTTACTGCGGGCTGTTCGGGATTGGGTCTGGTGATAAATGAGGACAAAACCAAGTTATTTGATTCAACGAACAAAGAGTCTACTCGTCTGGGCACTGCGTGAACGTTGAGAACTATAACTTTGAAGTGGTAGACAATTTTGTCTACTTTAGCTCTGCCGTAAACAAAAATAATAATGTTAGTCTGGATATCAAGAGACAAGTATTGATCCCAAAACCGCTGCTACTATGCGCTAAGCAAGCGATTTAATGACAAAGCGCTCTCTCGAAGAACAATGATCCAACTGTACCAGACACTGATCCTACCTGTCTTGCTCTACAGTGCAAAATCCTGGTTAATGACACAAGTGGATCAATCTATTCTGGGATTCTTCGAGAGAAAAATACTTGCAAAATATTTGGACCCATCATCGTTAACGGCGAGTCAAATGAACCATGGGCTGTATGAGCAGTACAACGACATCGACGAAGTCAAGCACGTCAAAATAATTCGATCTATTATTTTTCACATTATACGAATGGATGAATAAGTCTTCGGCAATAAACTCAATGGGTGGCGTAGGAGGGGGCGATCAAAACTTCGTTTGGATGGACCAGGTGAAAAAATTATTATCTACACTTGGAGTCACTAACTATCTACAAAACGCAAAAGACCGAAGCGGTTGGGATTCATTTATACGTGCGGCTACTGATGGATGAAATTCTGTTGTTGCTGCCATATAAGAAGCAGAAGAAGTTCATAATTATTATTATGGTACAGTATACTACGTGCTATCTGCTATTATGAAATATGTCAATCTTATGACATCCTCATTGAATTTGACGAAAATTTTTAAAAACTTTATTCAAACTTTATAAAAATTTTTTAAACTTAAGTTAAATTATCTTGGAATACAAAAATACAAACCCCACATCTCAATGCATTTCGGCAGACAAACGTTTCGGTACATTACAGTTTTCCCATTCCTTCAATAAATTAAATGTTCATTTTAACTTAGCCAACATATTTTATTCACATTCAGTTGTCATGCATTAAACTTCCAATTCACCGCATAAACTTCCAGACCATAACATGATGTAGCCACATACAGACTGCTTTACGCCCACTGATTGTGCAAAACATCCACGAAAACTGTAAACGAGTGCATGGTGCCATACGCATGAATAATGCCTTCATCCTCCAATAGAATGTACAATGAAAATAAAACTGCCGCCAGGCCAAAGAACACACTGCCCGATGGCCTCAACTCGTAGCCATTCAGGGAAAACCCGAAAATAGTAACCACCTCGACAATTAACATGAAATAAAAGGCTGTGGTTGTATTGTCAGTCACTGAGTACTGAAACGAGATAAGAAGAGACACGTATAACTACTGGCCAGCATGGTTCCCTTGCACCACATAACTTGTGAAACTTACGACATGATCTCCACCAAAGCACACGGAAAATAACATGACCGGAAGTGCTGAGTAAGCAATAAAGACAACAGTGCCCATAACAAACCCCAAAGCCATATCGCGATATCCATTTTCCATTAGAGTCACCACAAATATACCCTCTAGTTTAGTTAAGGAAATGGGATGGGGGGAGTTAGTTTTAAACATGCGAATATGATAATGAGGCGATAGATGCGTTATTTTTGTACTTACCCACAAATACATAACTAAAGGGGAATGCCACCAGCATAATAACATCATTATCCATATTCTTGACATAATTTAGAAATTGCCACAGTATGCAACAAATCTCTAAATCAATGATATTGAAAATGGCGAAACCAATAATAAGACCCCAAAATGATATAAGCTGAAAATGAGAGAAACAAAATGTAAAAATTTGTAGTTAACGTAATTGTAAAAGTGGTTAAAATGAAAATAATATATAATACACTTTAAAAAACTTTTCTAATTGCTATTCAGAAATATATGGATTCGTATGTGAATTCTTTGTGTGATAGATATTTCAACGCTTTAAATCACCAAACTGTCATAATCTGCCCATGCAGCCATATGGTGAGGTTATACACCTTGTGGTGTGTACCCGCATATACTTTCGTATCCAATTTTATACGATAAATGTTCTAATGCATTAAAGGAGTCCACGTTTCGATGCTATTAAGAATTTTGAGTCATGCAAATGTTTCCACTCTCAACGAGATTTGAAAGGGGTGCTGACTTGGGTGACACGGGTGACTTTAACACTAAGATAGGAAGCGACAACACCAACATTCGCTGTACAAATGGAACGCACAGCTGTAAAGTAAGAAACAACAACGGCAAGCGGTTAATAGAATTGTGCCAAACATTTCAACTAGGTGACTCCATCTTCCCGCACAAATTGATACATAAATATACGTGGACATCACCGAACGGCAACACACGCAATCAGATTGATCATATATACGTGAGCAAAAGATGGAAAAGCTCCCTATAAGAAATGGCTAAGAAATAGAAGAGGAGCTGACACACAAGACGTAAACGGCTCTACCTACAACAACTCCAAAACAAAGTAACTAATAACACGTTAGCAGAGGCAATTCACGAACAACTACCATCGAATCAACCTCACTCAATGGAAGATAGCGTGGCAACATGCACTCAAGTCGCAGAAGAAAAACTAAGTATAGTGCAACCACAAAGAAAATGCTGGATATTAGATGACACTTGGAACCTAGTTTCTCAAAGAAGGGAACTTAAGCTGCAGCTGAACAACAACAATACTACGAGGCGTCAGTACGAACGGCTGACTAAACAAGTAAAGGAAGCTGTAAGAAGACACAAAAGAAAGTTCCTCGAATGGTGGGCAACACCAGCAGAAGAAGCAGCTAACCAAAAAATCTTGAAAAAACTTCACCAGACGAGAGATTGTCTCACTTTTCGAAGGTGTAACATCGCAGTGGAGCGGTACTTACACACAATGATGCAAAGATGGAGAGAACATTTCGAAGAAATCAGTAACGTCAACATTGATGAAGCTACCAAGGACAACGAAATGACTTGTAGCAGTCCTGTACAAAACAATTTAAGAATATTTTAAAATCCCTTCCAACCTTAATGAGATAAAAGAGGCCATTGAAATATTAAGAAGTAGTAAGCATGCAAAGATGGAATACCAGCCGAAATTCTACGTGTTGATGTCGAAACCACAGCCCAACTTCTACAGCCTCACATCACATCAGTATGGGAGGAAGAAAGGCCACCTCCAACTTGGAAAAAGGGCATCATTGTAAAGTTGCCGAAAAGTGGCGATTTGAAAGATTGTAACAACTGGAGAGGAATTACTCTAACGAACACCATATACAAAATACTGGCAGTCATAATACAGGGATGACTTAGAGACTAGAAGAGAATAGGAAGACTTAATACAGAGAATAATCTGCGAGATTTGAAAGATTGCAACAACTGGAGAGGAATTACTCTAACGAACACCATATATAAAATACTGGCAGTCATAATACAGGGAAGACTTAGAGACTAGAAGCGAATGGGATGACTTAAAATAGAGAATAATCTGCGAGATTTGAAAGATTGCAACAACTGGTGAGGAATTACTCTAATGAACACCATATACAAAATACAGTCATAATATAGGGAAGACTTAGAGACTAGAAGAGAATAGGAAGACTCAAAATAGAGAATAATCTGCGAAATGAACCGACAGGATTCCGGCAAAATTGAAGCTGCTTAGATCAGGCCAATTCTCTACGCATTATAATAGAGCAAACCATAGAATGGCATACTATACTGTTCATAGACTTCAAGAAAGCCTTCGACACCATCAAACGGACTGCCATATCGAAAGCATTGACTAAGAAAGTAGTATCCCAGAAAATAATTTGAATCATCAGAGTTATGTACGAGGATGCAGAACTCTCAGTTCACAACACAACAGGAGCATCCGCCAAACATTTCATACTAACGCTTAAGTTAAGCAAGGATGCCCTATATCCCCTCAACTCTTTACCATCGTGCTGGATGAAATCATGAGCGAAGTCTGTCTATAGAGAAGAATAATTACATGGACTCTCTCGCGGCGCAGAAACAGACGCAAGCAGCAGGCTCAACAAAGCGATAGCGGCATTCGGACGACTGCAATCAATATGGAGAAGCTCTCAAATATCCAGACGAACCAAGCTCAGAATATTCAATGCATGCGTAAAATCTACTTACGCATGGAAGTTTCTATATGGAAGTGAAACTTGAAGTTTCGAACACAATCACTCAAAAACTACAGATATTCATCAACAAGTGCCTCAAAGTCATATTCAGAATATTCTGATCTAACATCGTCAGCAACACAGATCTCTGGAACATAAGCAACGTGGAACCCATACCGAAGGAAATTAAGCGCAGAAAATTGAGGTGAGTCGGCCAAACCATCAGGAAAAAGCCGGAAAGTATCACAAGGATGGCCCTAGAGTGGAATCATCAAGGCTCAAGAAGCCGTGGTCGACCCAAGAACACCTGGAGACGAACGATACTCCAAGAGATGTGACAATTTAATCTTACATGGAAAGATGCTAAACAGCAGCAAATCGAGTAAGATTGAGATGCTTTGTGGAAGCCTATGCTCTCAAGAGGGTAATGAAAAAAAAATGTTGCAGATGCTCTGTGAAGAGGTTTGAAATATTTTCATATTGTAAAATGCGTGTAACAATAGGTTATGATGAAATACTAATGTATTTCATAAAACAGTCTTAATGATTACAGAGAATTCGCGAATATGCTCAATGTTAACACATATTCTAATAAAACTTCAAAACACTACAAGAATACATACATTATAACTACTTACCTCATGATTGGTGGGCACCCTTTGAGCATGAGTCAAAGCCATGACTGCCAATGCTGCTGATATACCCACTAGGGTAATTAATATAATTGTATAGTAATTTAATTGTAACACAAGGACATACAAGGGAAATGCCATGCAACTGAAACATACTATCCATTTACACCAGCCATTTAAGCGGCGATCTTTGTTAACCACAGGAGTGAAAATAGCATTGAATACATAGAAAGGGGACTAAAGGGATATAAAGCGTAAATCGGTTAAGCTACACATCTCCATCAGTACCAATCTTTTAACTTACCATCACTAACCGCACGGGAAATGCATGATCCTTTAAGGCTTTCCAAGGATTGATGCAGTCAAATAATTGTTTAAAAGAATTTACATCAGTTTCCACAGTATTAAAATATAGCTCAGGATATGCATCACTATCCACATTATCTGAACTACTGCTGGTAACGTCGTCAAGATCCTTAGGAACTGAAGATGTGTCGCTTCTTTTCGTTGAGCATAGAAATATACTCAAAACATATGCCACGTATATAAACAAACTTACGTAAGCATGAATATGTATCAGTGGCTTCTTGCGCATTAAAGGCGGTTTATTCTCATTCATCAGTTCGCGATAGACACACTCGTATAAATATATTGAAGCTGCAGTGAGACAAAACATCTCACGCAAAAAAATTACTCCATTTAGTTGAAAACTGCCACGATATGAGAGCAAACAAAGGCCAACAGCGAAACAGGTGAACATTTTACCAAAAGTCTGGGCGTGTAGTAAATAATCGGTACGATTATATTCCACGCAATCGAAAATCATAGTGAGGTGAAAGGGTAATGTAAACATGATGCCCAGTACTATATTGCCAAAGATGTAGTTGTTCGTGTTCAAATAGTTGGAGAACACAATCGAGTTTGAAAGAAGACTGAAAATATAATATACAACAAATCAGCAAAGGTCATGGAATTTTTTCTGGATTAACATATGTTGCAAATACGGCAACAACTAGGAAAAGAGTCATCTCTGACATTAAGATTAGTGTCTCAAATGTGCCAACTATGAAAATACACCTTTCGGTTGGCGAAATGTATATTCGCCAGTTTCAATTTTTAAGCCGCTTTAACATATTTAATTGTTTGATAGAATTTTCACTTTCATTTTCTACTTACAAATATCTTGCGCTCACATATAAGCCCAAGAAATACACATACAAAATCACTCCACACATAACTATCGTTGGCACACCCCTAACAGCGGAGGCATCCAATTGCAAAGTACAAACATAGAATTGCAGGTAATTAAAGAGACTGACGACACCATTACAACTAGGTGTAGATTTAACAAATTCACAGGCTTCTTGGATATTTTCATGATAGCCGGGAGGGCGATAACAGTTCTCAATCTGAAAGCATTTACAATTATAGTATCAGGTTTATTGATGATTATCCTACATATTGTTACCTCTTCTACATTTCCTACAAAATCATAATGACGCTTTGATCTTAGGATGGTTGTTAAAGGCTTATGGAGTTCCTTGAACTGATGATATGTAAAATTTTTAAACATTTTTATAAACAATGCCTATGTAAAACGAAGGAAAAGTCAAATTCATTGACAGACGGAATTGACAATATTGAAAACGTTAAAAAAAGAAATTAAACATTTGAAATCTTTCAAAGTAATAAGAGAGTATGAAAGCTAAAGGGGACCACACACTAGACATTTATGATTATCATTATTATAACTGGAAAAAGTCTAATCCCGCACACAATTGGTCCGCTTTTTTAAGCACAAGACACAGGACAATCATCGGGCCTTTAGTAAAATCATATTTATTAACTTTTGCATGCAGCCCGCACAGTTGTCCATCGGCAGCCGCAAATATATCATTGTAAGCCGTGTAACAGCCATGCTAATCTCGTTTTGGCTTTAAGGTGAACAATTTACTTCTTCGTAGAAGAATGACGTGATATCATCACTTTTGCTGCCTTCGGGAACGATCAGAGTACGGAAATCGTCTCTCTATATTTATAACACACTCTACGTATCCGTAACTAGTTTTCCATCTCTGTCCTTATAGGTAGATTTTCTTTTTTCGAAACATTTCCACTTTACACATAAGTAGAACTTATTGGCTTCACCTCTATTCCTGTATTTAAAACCAATACAGAAATTTCAGTCAGGTAAACTGACTGATAAAAACCATCACCCAATATAAGATATTGTTGAAGTCTTGATTTATTGAAATTAATAGATTTCTAATTAAAATAAAATTACCTAAATATAATTTTTCCCCTGCTTGTGGTGCAAAATCGTCCAAAACTTTACTTATTTGTGTAGGAGGTATAGGTGCCGATTTGGAATTTATGTGAAATATATTAAACTTAAAAAAAAAACTTAATTTCCCTTTGCACCCCATGAATGAGGTATGGGATAGCTTCTCGCGTTGTTGCGAATTAACACGCTTTCTATTTTTAGATTCACAAGTAACGGCACCTACATGTTTATAGACGAATGCGAACGTCACTGTTTTGAGAAGCTCTTACTAGACACGACGATTGAATCGACGCTTAATACTGCGAAGTTGCTGTCAACAACATTCGAGGGGAGCCGACAATGAAAGAAAATTATATATATTTTTTTTCTTTTAAGATGACTGGAGCCAGGTTTGAACCTGCGATCTCCCGCATGGTAGTCGCGTGTTCTAACCACTATGCCACTGCCGGTCCCGGTGAGAAATATAAATTTTTAAAAAAAAGGTAATTTTGATAGGGGGTAGCAAAATGGGTGAACCGATACAGTCCTTATTAATTCCTGACTCAAATTTTCATACTTACAAAAAATTTGACTGAATTCAGTGTACTTACAAAAAAAAAATATGTATGTAAGACTATGGGGGTGAGTTCGGTCCTTTGTATGGGAGGTACCAGAAGGGGTGTGTCAAACAGTTACGTTTTCTGGGGATTTGCCTCCTATAACAACATAAATTAATCGACCAATTTTCATTACCCCCCAAGAGTCCGTTTGGAAGTTATAAGAGAAATATTAATTTTCCAAAAAGAGGCAATTTTGTATGGGAGGTACCAGAATGCGTGAACCGATATAGTCCATATTCATTCCTGAGTCCCATTTTCATAAGCGAACATCATACTCAAAATTTGAGTAAATTCAGTTTACTAACAAAAAAGATATGTATGTAAAACTATAAGGGTCAATTAGGTCATTTGTATGGGAGGTACCAGAATGGGTATGGCAAAGGTTTCGGTTTTCTTAAGGTTTGCCTACTTTTTCAAGATAAATAAACTGACTAAATTTAAATATCCTACGATCGTCCGTTTGGAAATTATGAAAGAAATATAAATTATCCAAAAATAGGTAAATTTGTATGGGAGGTACTAGAAGGGGTGGGGCTGTTTTGCCCATTTACAATCCCATAAGTTCGTTTTGAAAAATATTAATAGTGGTAAATTTTCATACCGATCCGTTAAGGTTTACTAGAGTTATCCTGCTGACCAGCCATCCAGCCAGCCAGACAGACGGACATAGCTCAATCGTCTTAAAAAGTCCTGAAACGAATTTGGTCTTAAGATACTTGGGGTCTAACTCATATCCTTCAATGCGTTACACTTTTTTCGTATCAAATGATATATACCCTCATCCCTAAGGGTGATGGTATAAAAACTAGTATGGTTATGCCGAAGTTCAGTACTCCCTCTTTCTTACTTACTTAGCTGGTACTTCTATGCAATCCCAGTGGATTATATACCGCACGTAGAAAAATATTATAAGCGCCTCGATCTTCTGCGCTTCTTCTCCAGTTAGTCACGCCGAGTTCTGTAAGGTTCACACGAAAGGCCGTCGCCTTATTTTAGGCCTCGTCTGGTATAGAATGGCTCCGTAAGGTCCTTGCCAATCTTCACTGAAGACTTCGTGTCAGTCAGCTTCATTCCGCAAAGACGTATCAGCTTCGCTGGAATACCAAACTAAGCCATGGCTTCGAGTAATTTCTGCCGTATAGTCGAAAGCTGTCGAAAGCAGCTTTATAGTCGACGAAAAGATGGTACGTATCGATCTGTTTCTCTTGGGTCTTTTCCAGGATGTGCCGAAGTGTGAAAATCTGGTCAGTTGTTGATTTTCCAGGTCTAAGCCACACTGATAAGGCCCGATCAGGTTGGATAACACTGGCTTTAGTCTTTCACATAGCACACTCGACAGGACCTTATATGCGATGGGTAAAAGGCTGATCCCGCGGTAGTTGGAGCACACACTTGGATCACCTTTTTTCAGCACAGGACATAAAACGCTTACATTCCAATCGTCGGGCATGCACTCTTTAAGCCAAGCCGTGCGCAGGAACTGGTGCCCGCTCGGGCCGCGGGCAGACCGCCGGCACCGGCTGCTTTGTTGTTTTTCAGCCGTGATATTGCTCTTCTTACCTCGGCTTGACTTGGTGGTGGGCAATCTAAGCCGTAGTCGACAATTGGCGTGATAACTTCACGTGCGCTGCCTTCTGGAACCAACAGTTGCCGGAAGTGTTCTCTCCATATGTGCAGCACACTCTGCGTATCCGTGACCAGATTTCCATCATTGTCCTTACAGGTGGGAAGGCCATTACCGTATCCATTTGCTCTTACTTTCTGGTAAAATTTTCGGGCCTCACCTCTATCCCTCTACCATATGTAAAAATTACGCTAAAACTAGTTATTTGCACTACAACTTTATTTTATTAAACTTTGTACCGCAACTGAAATGGTAAATATTGATATTGAAGTTTAATTTGAGCTGAGAATATTGTTATGAATTGTTTAACCCTCCGAAAAGAGGGAATTTGTAAAGAGAGGTGGCAGTTGTTTTTGTCCGAATTTGCTCATCTTATAACTTAACCTCGGCTTAGAAGAGAGGAGCTCTTAAAATAAAGTTGTAATCGCAAGGATACACAGACGAGCACCGCCAAAAAGGGGGGCGTTTGTATGGGTGGTGGAATTAGATTTTAACCTCCGCTTAGGGGGATATACGCTTGTATACCAAATCAAAGCTCAATAACTCTTAAAATAAAGTTGTAATCGCAAGTATTCACAGACGAACACCGCCAAAAAGGGGGCGTTTGTCCGATTTTACAAAATGCAAAACATAACCTTCGCTTAGAGGATATTAGTTTGTATACAAAATTTCAGCTCCATAGCTCTTAAACTACGGTTGTAATCGGGTAACAGATAGACGAACGCCCCAAAAAAAGGAGATTTTGTATGAGAGGTGGGAGTAGTCCGATTTTGCTTATCTTATAACTTAACCTCTACTTAGAGGATATAAGCTAGTATACCAAACTTCTGCTCGATTGCACTTAAATGTGGGTTGCAATCATAGGGATAGACGGACGGACACCCCATAAAGGCAGTGTTTGTATAGGAGGTGGGAGTAAATTTGTCTGAACTTGCTCGTCTTAGAACTTAATCTATGTTTAGAGGATAGAAGCTTGCATACAAAATTTCAGCTTGATAACTCTTAATATACAACTGTGATCACAGGGACAGGCCCAAAAAGGGGGAAGTTTGTATGGGAGGTGGGAGTAATTGTTGACCGATCTTGCTCATCTTAGAACTTAACCTCCGCTTTGAGGATATAAGCTTTCATTCTAAATTTCATATATCTCTGAAACTTTCCCAGATTTCTGAAATTACGGCAATAATCGCGGGGACGGACAGCAGACAGGCGGTCACCTTTTATTCGACTCAGATTTCGATGCAGATCATTTATATAAACATACTGTCATACATACAACGCCTCCTTTTCGGCGTTACAAATGCTAGTAAGAACCGAAAAGATCTTATAATAAATGTTTTTTCAGGTTGCTACTAACGAAGAATATTCACAAAACTTAAAAGAAACGATAGTCTCTAATAAATCATATTCATCGCAACTGCAGAAAAGAGTTGAGTGAAATGGATTATGCGGCAGCTGGCAGGATGAATAGCAACTTCGATAGTTGCCAAACTTTCTCATCAGTACTCTTTGTGTGACTTCAACATTACAAGACTTAAGTGTCAAAAGCTCCACGAAACATGCAAATCAAACACCCCGATGCGACAGAGGCATCATCAAGAAACACAGACCAAGAAAAGCATAACAACCGCAAAAGTTTAAAGGTAAACGAGCTATAAATGTTCCATTTTTAGCATGTAGACTTTTTTTATTCTTAAAGAGGCGTTTCATCCCTCTCCTCTTCTCCTTATGTCGTTCCCTCACAGCTAACCTTAACGTGTTGTTGTGAATTAACACGCTTTCTATTTTTAGATTCACAACTAGCGGCACCTACTTGTTTATCGACGAATGCGACCGTCACTGTTTTAGAAGCTTTTTACTAGACATGCCGCTTGACTCGGCATTTATACTGCAAAGTTGCTGTCGTCAACATCGAGGGGGCCGGCAATGGAAGAGAAATGTAGATGACTGGAGGCGGAAATCGAACCCGGAATCTCCGCATAGTAGTCTCACATCTATTCTATTTTTGAGGCAACAATTTAAGAAAATATAGAAGTAGTACAAATAACCAGTTTTATCACTATTCATAAATGGTGAAGGGTATCTGAACTCCGGCATAGCCGAAGATAATTACCTTACCCCCATCCGCATATGCTTACTTAAGTGGCCAATTACAATTTACGAAACGTAGTTCATAAATTTGAGGCCTGAAGTAATAAAGAATTCCACACGCTTCGGTCTTCTGCGTGTGTTCTCCAGTTAGTCCTACCAGATGATGGCACATCGCCTACCACTTGGTCCTTCCAACGGAGTTTGGGTCTCCCTGCTATGCGCCGTCCTTTAGGTTCGCCTTCAAACACCTTTCTCGCTGTAGCGTTTACATCCATCCTGGCAACATGTCCCAGCCATCGAAGTCGTTGGATTCTGACTCTTTTAGCTACGTCGATGTCGTGGTAAAGCTCATACAGCTCATGGTTCATCCGATGGCGAAACTCACCGTCGACACAGATAGGTCCATATATTTTTCGGAGTACTTTTCTCTCGAATACTCCCAGGTTTTGTATGTCCGTTGTAGTAAGCACCCATGATTCGGCACCATACAACAGAACAGGTAAGATAAGCACGTGGTATAGCTGTTTCTTAGTATTCCTAGAGAAGGTGGTGTTACTAAAGTGCTGCCGAAGTCCGTAGAAACATCTATTGGCTAGCACTATTCTCCGTTTAATTTCTTGGCTGACATTATTCATCTTGTTGACGGAAGATCCGAGGTAGGTAAATTCGTCGACTACCTCAAAACAATAATTGTCAACGTTCACGGTGCGTCCCCATCGAGAGGACTCTTTGTTCGTCGAAATCATTATTTTTGTTTTGTCCTCGTTGACCGCTAAACCCATTTTTGCTGACTCCTTTTCTAGCGATGAGAAAACTGCAGTAACATCCCGCAGATTTCGGCCAATGATGTCTATATCATCGGCATAGGCTAGTGGCATGTGGCTCTTGTGGAATATGGTGCCAGACATGTTGACACCAGCCTTTCTCATCACCTTCTCCATAACTATATTAAATAGTGTACAGGACAGGCTATCGCCCTGCCTGAGACCTCTTTCCGTGTTAAATGGTTCAGACTGATCCTTACCAATCTTAACCGAGGATTTGGTGTTGTCTAAGGTACATTTGCAAAGTCGAATCAGCTTTGCAGGAATACCAAACTCAGACATGGCCTCATAAAGCCTATTCCTTATCGGAGAGTCGAAGGCAGCTTTGTAGTCGACAAAGAGGTGGTAGGTGTCGATCTGCTTTTCATGGGTTTTTTCCAGGATTTGTCGTAAGGTGAATATTTGATCCGTCGTAGATTTGCCAGGTCTAAAGCCGCACTGATATGGTCCAATTAGTTTTTCTACAATTGGCTTTAGACGTTCACACAATATGCTTGAAAGGACCTTGTACGCAATTGGTAATAGGCTTATTCCACGGTAGTTCTTACATTCACTACGATCTCCTTTCTTGTATATGGGACATAACAGACTGAGACTCCAATCCCCGGGCATGCTCTCCTCTTGCCAGATGTTCTCCATGAGCTGATGCATGCTCCTAATCAGCTCCTCCCCGCCAGCCTTAAACAATTCAGCAGGGAGACCATCGGCTCCAGCAGCTTTGTTGTTTTTAAGGCGGGAGATGGCCATACGTATCTCGCTCTGGCACGGAGGTGGACAGTTAATACCATCGTCATGGATTGGAGCGGGGTCTTCTGGAGTGGTGTCAGTATCCAGTAAATTTCTAAAGTGATCTCTCCATATCTTCAGAACGTTATCCGGGTCCGTCACTAGCTGACCATCGCTGTCCTTGCAGGAGGGTAACCCTGTTCCACGCATTCTCGCTTTCACTCTCTTGTAGAATTTTCGGGCTTCCCCTCTACTTCGGAACAACTCAGTGCACTCATCCTGCCTCTTCTTCAGCTCCTTCTTTTTTCTTCTAAAAAGACGAGTTGCCTGTCGTCTCTTCTCCCTGTGCCGTTCACGAACAGCTCGCGTTGCCATTGGCTGCAGTTTCGCCCTGTATGCAGCAACCGTCTCTCTCGTGGCAGTGCGACATTCATCATCGTACCAGGCATCTTCTTGAGACGGCTTTGAGTACCCAAGTACGCTTCTCGCAGCCCGTTCTAAGGAGTCGGCTATATTTTGCCACTGCGAGGTTATATTGTCAGGGGTTGGAGCATTCCGCAGCAGTTGAGTTAGGTGGTTGGAGTAAGCGTTTGCTACCTCTGTGGTCCGCAGTTTACCGATGTCCAGCTTTCGTTGTGCCTGGTTACGTACATTTTTCGCCATGCTTAGCCTTGTGCGTACCTTAACTGCGGTAAGGAAGTGATCGGAGTCAATGTTCGCACCCCTAATCACTCGTACGTCCAGAACACTCGATGCGTGCCGTCCATCGACTACCACATGATCAATCTGATTCCTCGTCAATTGATCTGGAGATAACCATGTTGCCTTATGAATATTTTTATGGTCAAATCTAGTGCTGCTAACTACCATATTTCTTGCCGCAGAGAAATCAATCAGTCTGATGCCATTGTTCGACGTTTCGGTGTGCAGACTGAATTTTCCGATGGTAGGCTCAAATGCGGTTTCCCTGCCTATTTTAGCATTAAAATCGCCTAGTACAATTTTAATGTCATGGCTCGGGCTACGGTCATATACATTTTCTAGGCTCTCGTAGAACTCGTCTTTGTCCTCATCGCTTTTCTCTTCTGTCGGAGCATGGGCACATATAAGTGTTATGTGGAAAAACTTAGTTTTGACTCTTATGGTGGCTATACGTTCACACACCGGGTTGAACCTTGAGACTAGGTGTCGCAGTCTCTTGCCAACCACAAATCCACATCCAAACTCGTGCTTGTCCGCATGGCCACTATAGTAGATGTCGCACGTCTTCATGCGCGAGCACCCGTGTCCCGTCCACCGGATTTCCTGTAAAGCGGTTATGTCAGCCTTGTATTCTTCGAGGACTTCCGCCAGTTGGATAGAGGCACCTGGTCTATACAGTGTTCTAACATTCCAGGTGCATATCCTTAAATCATGGTCCTTAATTCGTTTGCGGTGGTCGTCAACATTTTGGGGGGTCCATTTTATTCTTTTCTTACTTCTCTTCATTGCAATAGTTTATACGTCGGTGGCGGGTTGCAAGCCCAGCGCACCACGTCGCAGTTTTCTCCTCCTGCCAGGATTTTATTACAGCCGCCCATTCTGGGTCAGACGCTGACCAGGGTACCGCTCACTCTGAGCAGACGTGCCTGGGTTTTAGGTTTCGCCCCTCACAGTTAGTCGTGCTCTGACGGGTGTCAGAGGCACGCTTCCAGGCGTCACCACGTGAAGGTACTCCGTCCGCAGTAGTACTACGAATACGGAGCTCTGTGAGTAGACTTGAAGTGCAATTGGCAAGGATCACTCTGGGTTTGCCAAGTTAAACCGATCAGAAGCTTTACCTTGCATCACATCCGCATATGCGTTCGACTGAAATTTTGGTCCTTGATTTAGAGACATGGTAAATTTAGTAACGTGAAAAGCTAATATTTTGCCATGGTACTATTCAAATTTTAACATTGTATCCTTTTAATATGTATAGATTTCCATCAGATTCAAAATCAAATTATATAAGTTTTATACTGACAAATATACCTACATTTCCTTAACGTTAATTAGATATGGGAAATCTTTAAAACGTTATTAAATGTTTGGTTCCATGTTTCTTAAAATTGTATTTCTTAATATTGCTGCTAAATAACCAAAAATCTTGTGGTCTTGTTATTGCTGTTTATGAACATCTTAATGAACTCCGTACTTGTACTCAAGTTATATCCTTCAGTTACAGTTACACATTTTCTTATGTTCAAACACTTGTAAGGCATTTACGAGACAAGTGTTTTTAGTACATACTATTGAATATATTTCAAATAGTTCTAAGAAATTCTTAAGATACATAACAACAAATTCTATCATTAAACTCCAGTCGAATGCCAACTCAAAGCATCAAAGACATTTTTTGCCTTACCGTTAAGGAATAAGTGTGGTGTTTGTGGTTATCTTAAGGGGGTGGTAAGAAAAGTTTTGTGCTTCCTTATTGAAATGTCTTAAAGGAAAATAATTTAGTTTAATTAATTGCAACAGGGAAGCACTGCCTTCTTTGCAAGAGTCCAAATATTGTTTAGATTATTTAAGAATAAGGCTAAAGTTGTTGCAGTTGTCTTAAGTTTATATATTACTAGTTTATTATAATTATAATATTTAGTTATACTATGGATAAAGTATTGAAAATCTAGAAACTCTTTACGGGTCTGTCTATAGAAAATCAAATTAGAATTTTGGATCTATATAATTAAAGAACTGTAGTATGGTAACTTAAAATCTACCGTTTGTCATCATTAATGTTCCATGATTCGAACAGTTATCATGGAACTAACTTGCATTTCTACTTTTTGCACTTTGCGGCACAAATGTTTTCCATCGCATCTCTTCCCCATCTTGGAGTTTTCTTATCAGATATTTGTTATGTCGCAACTGAAACTGCCAAAAAAATGTCTTACAACTTTAGCTTTCGGTATAGCAGAAACGTAACTATAAAATAATCTATTAACAAAATTGCCGTGAATTAATTAAGATAAGATGTTGCTATTTTTTGTTTCCTTCTTATACAACCACAAGAATTCCTAAGTAAAAAATATGTAAGTAAATCGAATCCCAGCATAAAAAAATAAGGAAAAGTCATCATAGAAGAATAGACTCCTTTTTATGGAAAGTTTAATTCTGGGTCGTGATTATCCTTTTTTTAAGACAATTTCCTTTGCTGGGATGTAATGAGGGAAATAAAATATTTGCAAAATTCACAAAGTGTACATAAGAAATATTTGTAGAATTTTTAGATAGAACTTCAAAGAAAATATTTATCTTAGGAAAATGGAATGTATGGTTTACTTAGTTATTGTGGAAACTTGTCAAATAATAAATACCATCATACCCATATTATAAAAAAAAAACCAATATTTTTAAGAATTTTTGAGGAGATAAATTAAGATTATGGATCAAAAATTACATTTGTTGTTGAAATTGCTATAATATCGTCAAGGTAGCATGATAGGCATACTGTTGTATTTTTGTTACTCTTACCATCACCTATTGCTTTCACAATGTTATGTTGTTCCATATTTAATAATAACTAATAGAAGGTTATAGCTCATTATATCATGACAATGCTAAATCCTATGACATTCGACATCCACCTCAAATACCTTAAATGTACACAATGAACCATAGGTTGCCCCTCTCACCACTAATATTTTAACACATTCAGTTTCCGCACATAATATTACCCATAATATAAAAGTGCTTTGAGCACAGCGAGCGGGTCATCGCCTTTTCTGTTTGTAAGCGGTAATCGACAATTTAATATAACCTTCAAAATTGTCGTTCTTAGAGAGACAACATTTAGTGATTCACTATACCTCTATTAAACTTAACTTTAGACAAACAATTTGTCTGTTTTCTTTTAATTTTTTCTTCCATTTTCAACAATATCTAATGAATTGAGATTCTTTTTTTTGCCCATGTTAATGTTGCAAGTTGTTTAATTTTTTTTTGTAGTCCTTTTGCAGCCATTTTCTTATAGCCAAAATAAATTTTATGTGTCTCTCCTTCACTTTGTGCCAGACACAATAATTGCCTGCTATATTGTAAAATGTACTATGTAAGCGTTTGATGTTCATTTAATTAGCTGAGTTTTGTAATTTCAAGGTGTTCAAATGTAAAAATATTAATATTTAAATTAAGTTACGGCTATGGTGCGAAAAGCATATCAACGCATTAACAACTTTATCAATAAATATTTGTTCATGATGTAGTAACAATAATTGTATGAACTATATGTATTTATTAAATTACAACTGGACATATCTCAAAAAATAATGAAACGTTGCTGACGCTTTTTGATGAGCACTTGTAGTGCTTTGGCGCTAAACAGATAACTAATTAGTAGTAAAACTTTCGTCAACAGAGGGCAGTCCGAACTTATCTTACAGCTCTGATAGATATTAGTTGTAAACTCTAAGTATTGCATCTAAATATTTTTTTTTTAGTTTTGTCATTTGTACCTCTTTAACTGATACTATATTACTTGGAATTACTTAATTAGACAAAATATAAGGGCAGTGAATGTATTTAAAATTGATTTATTATTATAATTATCTAATAACCATACCAACCTTGTCAGCCGTGGCTGACATAACCGCTTTACAGGAAATCCGCTGGACGGGGACACGGGTGATCGTGCTTGAAGAATTGCGACATCTACTATAGCGACCATGCTGACAAACACGAGTTTCTATGTAGATTTGTTGTTGGTAAGATATTGCGACATCTTGTCTTACGATTCAGCCCGATATGTGAACGAATAACCACCATAAGAGCCAAGACAAAGTTTTCCCACATTACACGTATATTTGCACTTACACTTATAACACTTATTTCGACAGAAGAAATTATGAAAACATAGACGAGTTTTACGAGAGGCTGGATAATGTATATGACCGTAGCCGGAGCCATGATATCAAAATTGTGTTAATGCTAAAATGGGCAGGGAAACCGATCACATACGGGCTACTATCGACAAATTCAGTCTGCACTCAGAAACCTCGAACAATGGCATCATACTGATTTATTTCTGTGCGGCAAGAAATATGGTAGTAAGTAGCACTAGTTTTGACCATAGAAATACTCAGAAGTCAACATGGTTGTCTCCAAATCAAATGACGAGAAATAAGTGTTCTGAACGTACAATTGATCAGGGGTGTAAATATTGAAGAGACAGGATGAGTACATAAAGTTGCTCCAAAGTAGACGGGAGACCGAAAATGCTACCAGAGAGTACAGGTCAGACTGCATTAAACAGGGCTGCCCTCCTGCCAGTACAGCGATAGTTAGCTTGTGACGGATCTGTATAACGTACTGAATCCAATCCATGACGATGGTATTAATTTTCCACATTCAGGCCAAAGCGGGATAGTCATTGTGGCTATATCCCGCCTTTAAAAACCAGTAAGAAAGTTTCTGTCGGGCAAACCGACTTACATATACCCTCACACTTAGTAAAACAAAAAATTTTATATTATATTGATAATATTAATCGATTTCTAAAGTGGGCAGAGTGGTACATTTGTATGGGAGTTACCAGAAGGGGCGTGTCTAGACTTCCAGATTTTTTTCTCCAATACTTTATCCTGTTATAGCTTTACTTAATACAGAATTTGGGCACGATCGCGGAGTGGTACATTTGTATGAGAGGTACCAGAAGGGGCGTGTCTAGACTTCCAGATTTTTTCTCCAAAACTTTATCCTGCTTGAAATTTACTAAATACAGAATTTGGGCACGATCTATTAATAATATTTATCGATTTCTAAAGTAGGCGGTACAAGATGTGTACGGGAGGTACCAGATGGGGCGTGGCTAGACTTCCAGTTTTTTTCTTCTCAAAAACTGTATCCTGCTGTAGCTTTACTAAATAAAGAATTTGGGTACGATCGCGTTAGATTTATTGATATTATAACTCCATCTTTAAAGTGGGCGGAAGGGTACATTTGTATGGGAGATACCAGAAGTTGCGTGAATGAACTTCCAATTTTTTCTCCAAAACTTTATCCTGTTATAACTTAACAAAATACAGAATTTGGTCACGATCCCGTTGGGTTTATTGATATTATTACTCGATTTCTAAAGTGGGCAAAATTATGCGTTTGTATGGGAGGTACCAGAAGGGGCGGGGCCATGTAGTCCATTTACAATAGCGTAAGTAGTTTTGGGGAAATATAAACTCGTACAAATTTCAAAACATTGCGTGTTTCGAAAGTTATCGTGCGCACCAGCCGGACAGCCAGACAGACAGACAGACGGACATGGCTCAAACGACTTAAAAAGTCATAAATCGAATTCGGTTCAAAGAAACCTAGGGCCTATAGTGACTCCTTCTATGTGTTACACTTTTGGGTCGTATCAAATGATATATACCCTCATCCCTAAGGGTGATGGTATAATAACAAAGCGGCTGGAGCCGATGGTCTCCCGGCTGAATTGTTCAAGGCAATTAGAGAGGAGCTGGTTAGAAGCATACATCAACTCATGGAGAAAATCTGGCTAGAGCAGAGCATGCCCAGGGATTGGAGTCTCAGTCTGTTACGTACGTCCCATATACAAGAAAGGAGATCGTGGTGAGTGTAAGAACAACCGTGGAATAAGACCATTCCCAATTGCGAGCAAGGTCCTTTCGAGCTTTTGAACGTCTAAAGCCTATTGTAGAAAAACTAATGAGACCTTATCAGTGCTGCTTTAGACCTGGAAAACCTACAAAGGATCAAATATTCACCCTACGACAAATTCTGGAGAAAAATCATGAAAAGCAGATTGACGTCTACTACCACTTTGTCGAGTACAAAGCTGCATTCGACTCTCCGATAGGGAATAGGCTACATCAGACCATGTATGAGTTTGGTATTCCTGCAAAACTAATTCGACTTTGCGATGTACCCTAGATAACACTAAATCCTCGGTGAAGATTGGTAAGTATTTCTAAGAACTATTCAGGGCAAACACTTGTCCTGTCCACTTTTTAAAATAGTTATGGAGAAGGTGATGAAAAAGACTAGTACATGTCTGTCACCATATTACACAATAGCCACATGCCACTAGCCTATGTCGATGATATGGACATCATTGACTGAAGTCTGCGCGATGTTACTGCAGTTTTCTCTCCACTAGAAAAGGAGTCAGCAAAAATGAATTTAGCGGTCAACGAGGACAAAACACAAATAATGTTTTCGACGAACAAAGAGTCCTCTCGATGGTGACGCACCGTCACCGTTAAAAAATATTTTTTTGAGGAAGTATATGAGTTTACCTAATTCGGACCTTCCGACAGCCAAGAAAACAAACGGAGAATGGTGCTCTCTAATTTATGTTTTTACTGACTTCGGCAGCACTTTAGTAACACCACCTTATCTCGGCATACTAAGAACCAGCTTTAACAGGTGCTAATTTTACCTGTTCCGTTGTATGCTGCCTAATCGTGGTTGCTTACGGCAACGGACATACAAAACCTGGGAGTATTCTAGAGAAAAGTACTCCGAAAAATGTCTGGACCTATCTGTGTCGAAGGCGAGTTTTGAAATCGGATGAACCATGAGCTGTTTGAGCTTTACCACGACATCGACGTAGCTAAAAGAGTCAGAATCGGAATGGCTAGGATGAGTTGCCAGGATGGATGTAAATGCTCCAGCGATAAAGGTGTTTGAAAGCAAACCTGAAGTACGATTTAATTTTTTAGATTTTAAATAATCCGCCATCGACTAAAAATTAATCTCATAATTAAAAAGGACACAATTCCTGTATAAAAATATAAAATTTTAGCAATTTTCTTATTATTTATGCATCTCCTATAATGTTTGTTTATTCAGAGAATATAAAGTGTGACGCAGTTAGGGGTTTTGTTTTTTATTTCTTTTTGTTTAACATATTACGCATGACTGGTATCAAGTAATTAATTACCTTATTTTTAATCAGTTTTATTTAGCAATTTGTCATGAAAAGACTCACATCGCAATTACGTCGCCAAATTTGTTAACTGTATGATAAGATCTATTTTTGGAAATTTTTTATTTTCACATATTAAATTTGTATTGTAAACGTTATATGTGTTTGAATTATGTAACCATTTATAAATTCCCAGTAGTTGCCATAGAAAATGTCAAGTCCTTATCGCATGGCATAGATTCAACCCACAAAGTCTTAAGTAGATTATTGTTCTTTTTTACATCGTTTCCACATATTAACTCTAATGTTATTTAATTAAAAAAGCTCCTATCGTGCTTCATCTATGTTTGTGCTCATGTCAACATTTTTTATTTTCATTCTACTTATTTAATTGTCGCTTTTATTTACTTATCACCTCTTTCTTATTCCACCTTATGCGCCTCGATTTACATTTAATTGGCTGTATATCAGGTTTTCTGTTTATACAGATGTTTATCGACTTAATTATGTTATTTTTCAGGGAAACACTTCAAAATGACAGAAATCACATGATATTGTCGTTGATTCAATAGTCTGTGAAAAAAATAACAATCACATTGCGTTGATTTCCGCCGTGTTATGTAGCTGGGCGTTGGCATACTTTAGTGGGTGAAGTACAGTCCATGATAGTTAATTCAGTTAAAGAATGGCAAAGGCTGTATACATTTTTTATAAATTGGACAACAAAAAGTCGGAATGTTAAAGGCATCTATAATTCCTACTTAGCGGAATACATCATACCAAGCATAGATTTCCTTCAGTAATGGAAATTTGAGATTAGTCACCATGATAGGACGAGCAACAACAACAGCAATTTATCTATCAGCAGCCGCACGTAAAAAATAATTCCAAGGGCTTCGGTCTTTTGCGCTCCGTAGATAGTTAGTTACACCAAGTGTAGATAACAGCTCTTTCACCAGCTGCTCTTTCTATCCAAAGAAGCTTTGGTCGCCCCCTCCTGTGCCCCCCTCGAGTTAATTGACGAAGACCTTTGGAGCTTGAACATTTTCATCCATTCGTACTGACTACGTCGATATCGCTGTACAGCTCATACAGCTCATACATCTCACGACATTCGACGACTGTACTCGCAGTTAACGATAATGGGTCCAAATATTTTGCGACGTATTTATCTCCCGAAAACTCCCAGAATAAATTGAGTCATTACCCAGGATTCAGCGCTGTAGAGCAAGATAGGGAGGATCAGTGTCTGGTAGAGTTGGATCTTCGTTTGTCGAGAGAGGGCTATAACATTAAAACGCTTGCTCAGCTCATAATAGCAGCGGTTTGCAATCAAAACTCGTCTATTGATTTCCAGGCTGACATTATTGTTTTTGTTTATGGCGGAGCCAAGATACACAAAATCACCTATCACTTTAAAGTTATAGTTGTGAACGTTCACGCAGTGTCCCAAACGAGTAA
The DNA here is from genome assembly GCA_964034835.1 of Muscina levida. NCBI lineage: Eukaryota > Metazoa > Arthropoda > Insecta > Diptera > Muscidae > Muscina > Muscina levida. Next base: position 35,015,449 of record OZ035881.1, on the reverse strand, counting down.
ACTCTTTGTTCGTTGAAACAAATAACTTAGTTTTGTCCTCATAAATCACCAAAACCACTTCTGCTGACTGCTTCTCAATGCACGAAAAGGCAGCAGTAACATCCCGCAGTCCTCGGCCACTTTAATCTATATCTCCGGCATACGCGAGGAACTTGTGGCTTTTGTTAAAGATGATACCATTCCTGTTTACTGCAGGCTTCCGTATGATCATCTCCAATACGATGTTAAGTAGTCGAAAGACTGACTATCCTTATCTAAAGCCTGGCTTGGTAGAAAATGTCTCAGTCAGATATTTGCCAATTTTTTCTAAAGACTTCTGTCGGACCGGACTGTCAAATGCAGCTTTGCCGACTCCTTCTCAATGTTCGAAAAGGCCGCAGTAACATCCCGCAGTCCTCAGCCAATAATATCTACAGGGTGGTGCGCGGTAATTTGCTTCTTTGTGAATGAAATAAAATTATATTGAACTGTAAAGGAATTTTTAAATTAGATGGTTTTTAATGGTGTATCTGGCAAATGTCGACCTTCGCTATCAACCCACTGCTGCATACGTTTTCTAAAGTTTTCATGAACTCTAACAAGAACGTGATATAGCGCACCACACAGTGACGCGGTCTGAACGTAGAGGTCTCTGGAGAAGTACTCTGGGGTTTGTTTCACTCCAATACTGCTTATTGTGTTTGTTTACACACCCACTGAGGAGAAAATCTGCCTCATCAGAAAAGAACACAATTGCGCTACGGAGTATAGTTGCAAGACGGTCTTCACAAAATGATCTCTCCTCAGGTGTCCAATGCTTGATGGCAACTGAAAGGTATACGAACATAAATCTTCCGTCAGCCACTATAAGCCACGCACACTCTCCACTCTCTTCGACCAACAGTGCCGCCACAGCCTGCAGTGCAAAAAAGCAAATTACCGCACTCCACCCTGTATATCATCGGCATACCCAAGCAGCATCTGGCTTTTGATAAAGATGATGTCAGCCGTGTTTGCCACCGTCTTCCTCATGAGATCGCATGACAGATTATCGCCTTGTCTTAAGCCTCGCTTGGTTGAAAATGGGTAACATCGAAAAAAAAAAAAGAAAAAACAAAAAAAAAAAAAAATAAAAAACATTTTTCTGAAAAATGGGT